>JAHWFO010097856.1:13669-36291 GCA_023313115.1 Rhysida immarginata | reverse complement strand
CTGTTTCGCCCTATACTAAAGAGTGGACGTCCTTACTATATCTAGGACCTAATTTCTCCCAGCTTTCAGATTTCTTATCGTCCCTTGGCCTCCGAATATCATTTCGTACTCCAACCCCAGCTGCTCGCACCCTGAACCCGCCCAGCTCTGTCACCTCCGACAAATATTCCCAGTCCGGAGTTTACTCTTATTGCTTGAACAGCTTTGCACTCATCACTTCTAGCAGAAGCTGTCAATCTCTGTAAATTACGAACTGTAGGTATTACTTTTGACAGGGAAACTGATACCTCAGATGACATTTCTGCCGTAACGACATCAAAAGGTCGAAGAAGATGGGTCATTTCGGTAATTCCACAATCGATATTATAAAAAACATCGAACATTGCCCAGCACTAATGAGTATGGCAGTGAAAGGGTTGCTTTCGGACCGCTCGTTTCGTTTTCCCTGCGCTGAAATATCGTAAGTATGCTGACCAAATGTGCTATGAGAGGGAATCTCTTTTTTTGAAATGAAACCTGTCTGTCCTAATATTATGAATTTATATTGTTGATTTGAATTGCCTGTATTATATTTGACGCACAAATGATACAGCTATTGTCACAAAGTTTTGCGACAGCGTTGGGTTCCAGTATTTCTAGCACTACCCACAAGCTAAGAAATAATGCTGGAATTCCGACAATGCCCAAAAACGATAACAGAGGGCGCTTGCAAGGAGAGAGAGACGTCTGTCTTGATATAGTCCTTGAGACAGGAAGAGCGCGGCGGAAGGAGGGCAGACGGCGGCGCGAGGTTTTTAAAAAGGGACTTGGCTTATGAGATCGAGAGGGAAAGGTCGCCTTTATCTTCACGGAGGAAAAAATTCTCAAAGTTCCCTCGTGTGAGAAAAGGAGCAAGAGGATGCGGGAACAGCGAGGTGACAGCAAATGTCGGGATGAAAGAGAAAAAAATTAAGCAGGCAGACAGAGGGGTGGATTCGCTTTTAGCGAGCAACGTTAGTGCGTCATATTTTAATGCCAATTGTGACTTAGTTTATTCTCTAGAGACCGACTGTGAAGACAAATCTACGGAGAAAGGAGACTGTGTTCCGCTGGAGGATTCCCTAGGTCATGCTAAGCTCCCTACCTACCTGTCCGTCGAACTCAAGGAAAAAGGACCGGAGAACAAGCCCGGGAGTTTTGCGGAGTCTACTCCACGTATTGGGAAGAAGGACGTGTTCGCTCTGACAGCAGAAGGCATCATTAAGCGTAATCTCGCCTTCAAGTTCCAGCCGAATATACGACTGTTCCAGCGTGACGAGGGACTACGGGTTTGCGCTGGTCGGCATCTTCAACTTAACCCTCCGAGATTGTGCACCGTTCTTGTCCCAAGAGGAACTGACGAGCTTCTCACCAAGCGAAATTTTGGGAGGAGTGTTTCCTTGGTCCTTCCGAGCCTACTTGAGGGAGAGTCTCGGCTCCTTTGCCCCTATCTCGAGGTAAGCTATGTTCCTTTGTGCATTTAAAATTTGTTTTGCACGTAATGCAATTTCGTGCAATTGCGTATAAGTAGTGTTACCCGCTTTATTGCTCGCTCTCTCTCTAAGCCGTGCGAGTTGGTTCTGTATAGATCTATTAAATTGAAGCACGCTTTATTGCGCTTAGGGAGGCGTAGTTTATTTTTTTTTGGGTCACTATTGTTTCTTAAATTTGACGAAGTTTTTAAGTTAAGGTTAAGTTCTTGAATGAATCATCCTGGGTGATATTTCTACTAGGGTTGGAGTATTTTAAATACAAGCTCAAGGGCCGTAAGGGGTTAGTTTTATTAGCGGGTCTGGACGTCCATCCAGGTTGTTTTAATGGCACGTACTTTATCGTTGCAGCTTCCCTCGGCTGAAGGTACAGGACAAGCAACGTTCTGCATGATCGAAATGTATGATGCAGCCAGCGGTTGCCAGGGTGCTCGTCTATAGGAATCAACTTATCCCTCACCGTATCTTACTATTATTGAAGGCAAGGAAGCTTATGAACTGTGATAGTCAGTGTAACCCCTTGTAAATCGTTTAGGTCGATTTGCGGTGTTTTCCTCGTGTTAGGGGAACCTCCGCCTAACCATTGTTTTTGGTCATTTAAGTTTACCCCATGTAAAGTGCCCGTAGAGGGCTTTGGTACGCTTAGTTATTTTTTTTTTGTGGTTATTAAAATGTTCAAAAGAAATTACATGCTCCTTGTGTACGTTTGTTAATTTAATTACATGATTAAATGTCGAGTGTATGAAACATCACCTTTCAAATTCTGTATAGCGAGTCCCTTCTCTCCACCTGATTGGTCACAGTCCCACCAATGAGATAACAGAGCAGCGGAGACCGTTAAATAACGGTCTCTGCAGAGAAGAGACCCGCTCCCTTATATAAGCTGGTATTTCCACGCTTACTATTGTAGCCCACCGAAGATGGTTTAATACCGAAACCGGTCTGAAATAAATTTAAAATTGTTGCATTTAAGAACTCACTACCATTATTTTATTAATTATCTTTCCACTGCGCTTGTACGTGACAGCTATTTTCTAATTTTTTAAATAGATTTATATTCACCTAATAAAAACACGTGTTGATTAACATGACTGTTCAAAAACTTTTTTGGATTTAATGCTTTCTCAAGCTAACAGTTCCTTATAAGACTCATTAAAGACTTTTTCTTGTCCCTTGCGATTCTGTTATTTGATCTTCGAAGACAGGTATTTGATCTTCCAATTCATCATGTTTCCATCGTATTCGACGGCAAAAATGACATTATTTCCGTCTACGTTTGCCACATGTGAGTACCAGGCTTTACTACTGTAATTGCAGATCATCAAATATGACCATGAAATTTCTTCAGTTGAAAAGAGTATTTAACGCACAGCAACAGACCAAAAGGAAATGATTAAACAGAAAGACGTCTACAAAATGGCGGCAGTGGGATGTTGGCGTCCACTATCCACGTACAATTAGAAAATTTTGAAAAAACCCTTCGGTATTTGTCCCCTAACCCTATATTTTTAGGTAGGTAATATGCCATTTTCAGATGGGGAAGTGTAAAACGTGGACAATGCATAGAATTTGTTTAAACTTGCATCGCAAATTGTGATGCGATACCGCTTACGTCGAACCCTGCAATGGAAAGGAGGTGATCACAGCCTTTACATGAAATAATATCCTGTAATTGCTCTTTCGTCCCACCTGAAAAAATGTACACTTCACTGTCAGAATGGATGATTGTTAGAATAAGACTCTTCCTGCACGTTAAATAGAAAAATTGAAGACAAACAAAGAAAGAAACAATTGGAAGCACAAATGGCAGCTTTATTGAATTTACAGTGTAGCGCGCAGGATGTGAGACAAAGGAGTCGTCGAAGCTGATTTCTCCCCTGTGATTTTCAAATATTTAAATGACTCTATGCGAATTACAACGAGCTGATTAAACGGATTAGATGACATGATGTCCTGGAAATGTTCTTTCTTCAACCCTTTGCAGTAAACGTTCAGGGAGCGCACGTTGTGGACGTTGGATAACAATCGGACGACTTCGGTTGGGGATCCAGTATCATACAACTTCAAAGTATCCAGTTTGGAAAATAAAGGAGTTGAGGAAAGGACTCCGTCTAAACGGCGGACAGAGTTAAAGCTGAGTTCGTTGAGGTTCGGACAGAGCAGGTCGATGGTGGCGCAGTTGACGTATCCAGCAAAATGGAAATGCAACCCTCGGAGGAATTTGCCGTTTTTCTCCAAAAACGGACCGAGTGCATTGTCGAAGGTAGACTTATCCAAGAGCGAACTGCGAAAGGACACGATCCTCAGCGTTGGCATGACCGGACAATCGGGTGACGTGATCATATCCAGCGATAACTCCTCCAAATGTGGACAAAATTGAGCCAGGAAGTCAAGAGGGCACATAGAGAATAAGCCGAAATCATAGGAGATTGAACGGATCTTCAACCGAGTCAATTGCCCTCGTCCGTTGTTGTGTAGAAGTCTTTGAAGCGCTTTGGCCTTACACAAGCGATCGCACTCCAACACAGCCAATTCGGGTAGGCCGAGCAACAGGGCTAAGACACCGTCTGTGATGTCAATACTCGTATATCCTTTTACTTTCAGCGTGCGCAACTTCTGACATCTTTTAACGGTGCCGTCAACATTCCTGCATAGACTCCTGAGGCCTGCACTAGAGCACTCATCGACGCAGAGCGACAGAAACGTCAGATGAGGACAAGAGTGTCCGATCGTTTCCAGTACAGTCTCCTCGAATCTAAAGTAATCCATCTCTAAGTGCGTCAGAGATGGCATCGCCACTATTTGTGTCCTGGGAATCTGTGGCCCATACCTCGGGAATGACTTCTCTGCGAGCTTCAACACTTTGAGATGGGAGTTGGTGAGCTTCAACGTTTCTTCTAACGCTCTAAGCAGATCCTTCCCGATTGGTCCGTGTAAATCGAATTCCAAGCTCTCTATAGGCTTAACCAACAACACCCTGAAAACGTTTATCCAGCTGAAGCTGCCAGAATTCCGCATGTACGGGAGGGCATTGGAGGCCACTCGAAATAGGATCTCCTCGATGATGGGCCTGGGGATGGCGACGAAGTGGTTTTCTTCGAAAGTGGTCGGTAAACGTACCTCCTCCTTCTCCGCGCTGGCCTTGAATCGCAGCGCCAGCCGAGCGATACGTTCCATGCACAGAGTTTTTAACGTCATCGGGGAACTCACGTGCAGAATAAATTTCTCATCCGCCATATTGTACGCAGAATTATTCACCTGTAAAAAGTGGACGAGATGTGGGTCACTAGAATTCGTACTTTACTTATTGTAAAACTAGATCATTGTCTTCGTACCTATGCTTGTAGACTTGAATTTTCTTTTAAATTTTGAGGAGGCAAAAGCTTTAGACGAAAACAATGGTCCTGAGATTGGGAAGAAGTAGATCTATGTCAGGTTAAACAATAAAATTGATCAATACAGTCCATTTCAAAAGTTTGGATCAATAAAAAAAATCAGTTCACATTTTGACCGCTATGTCAAAATATGGCGCATGAATAATAAGAAAAACAAGTTACAAGCAGAGAAATTTATAAAATGAGAGCATTCCATTTGCGTCAACAACATGTGCAAAGCGCATTATTGCATGTTTTGAGCGAAGGATTTCCTGAGAAATCGCAGTGATATGGCGTGTTATGCTTCCTTTCAATTCGGGGACAGTCCATAGACATTTTCTTTCAAATATCCCCACAACCAGAAGTCACAATGGTTTAAGTCCGTGAACGAGAAGGCCATGCTTTTGGAAGTTCTCGAAATCACCCGATCATCTCCAAAATGAACATGAAGCAGCTCCTTCACTTGTCGTGCAATGTGGGGTGTTGCATAAAGACAGTAGTGTCTAAACATTGTCTTTCTTGCAAAGCAGGAATGACTTTCTGCTGCAGAAGTTCGCAGTGATTGAACATCTTTTAGTGCCTTGAGGAGTGGGCGTTCTCTTCAAAGAAAAAGGGGCCAAGAATGAAATGTGAAGTGAATCCGCACCATACAGCCGCGTAATCAGAGCGCAAAAGCTTTTCATGCACAACCATCGGCTTTTCAGTACCCCAGATTCACTGCTCCTTCATCTGACCACAAACTGTTCCATGGCCATGCATTATCGACTAAAGCTGGCAAGCAAAATCAGTGCGTTTTTCCAAGATCTTGTATGGATAAAATGGAACGCAAAACGTAGACCACGGAATAGACAAATAGACCACTCTCCCTGGCAGCACACCCAACTTACCAGTTTCTTCAAATGATCTTTTTACGCCCATTTCGTCGATGTTCTCTTAGTGCAGCAGAAGCATTATTGCAGTTCTGGTAAAACAACTTCACCACCAATAAAGCTCGATCCTTTTTAGCTAAACCCATCGTGAAGAATAACTTTACATTTCGACAATCGAACAGTGTAGTGAAAAAGAAAGACGCGAGTGGTCCAGGAGCCAAGCTCACTTTGCACGCTCGCCCAAAAAGTAAACCAGAGGAAGTACACTGGGAGAGAAGCCTGATGAACCTCTTTAGTCCTCCAGAGAATGAGTCCCGAGAAGGGACGAGTCAGATTGTGGATTGACGAATAGAGTCCCCAAAAATCAGCAGGATCTAGAGGATCCAATAGTTGGGGAAGACGGCCTTGTTAACGTCATCAAAGCAGACATCCAGGACATGGCGGGGTCTTCGAAACCTGAGGGGACCCTTAACAGCGAGTGGGTGGTCCAGGATACCAGAAACCAGGGTGTTTTCATAATTCTCCATCTTGGGTAGCATGTTCTTCATAAGAGTCACTTTAATTTAATTTAATTTCACTGTTATTTTACATCTCATTTGCATAACGTCTCTGATTGAGTAAAAATTCGAAGATAGTTCCTTACACGACCAGCTCCATATTTTGACGTAGCGGTCAAAATGTGCACTAATATATTTTTATTGCAAAATCCTCCTCCCCATGATCTGTATAACATACATCTCAAGTTTCGTCAAAATCTGATTACCAGGACGGCCGCTAAAAGGGTCGAAATGGTGTCACTTAAATTATAACCACCCTGTATTAAAACGCAAAGTAAAATTTTGTAAGAGCAAAATTGAAACTAATGCGCATGCGCATTGTTTTTATTTTTAAATAAATAGGTTGTACAATTAACGTTAAATATGCCTTAATACGAGCAAAAATACCCAAAGTAAGCACAATATAACTCAGGCTACGGGTTCCAGAGAGGGCTAGCATTGCATAAAACATCATTGAAATGAGTTACCAGTTGGGGAGAAAAATTTGCATTATATACAAAAGATCCGAACCCCAACAATAGGTACAAATAACGAATGTATAGGAGACTTACCAGTTGATTGCAGAACAAACTTCCTCGCTGTTTTGCCCTTGTTGATAGATGTGGAATAGTTTCAGTTGACAATCGACAATCGACAGTTGCAAAAATTGTGGCTTTTATGCAGAAACTTTGCTTGTATGACAGGCAATCACAAAACATTGCCACTATTACAGCCAATTATACCACATACAAGCGATACCATGTTTTAAATTAGAGTTACCGGATTGGGCTAGACACTGCCCAGTTGATCTACTTGGACGAGAAAACTTTCATTGGGCGATTTGTTACTAGCAGTGTATTTTTTATTATTATTATTTCTCCGGCGAATAAATTTCTGAAGAATAATTGGAAGAACTCTTCCTAGCTTACAGAATCACTGAATGCTGGCTCAGCTTAGAGAAATGTGTGAACAGAGTTCTAGAACAATACAATGCTTTAGTTGCTTATTTTACAAAGATCGTTTTTGACGATCCTTCAAAGACTACTGAGACGATAATAGTAACCTTACAAAACAAATTCACAAAGGTTTATTTAGAATTTCTTTCATATATTCTTAGCCTGATTACAGATGCAAATAAAATGTTTCAAAGTGAAGGTTCAGTTTTGTGGCAACTCCAAACTGAAATAATCTCTTTACTTAAAAACATATGTCAAAACTTTATAGAATTATCCTTCATCAAGAAGACAGATTTCACAAGCGAAAAAATAGATTTCAATGACAAAAGCTTCTTGTTAAACCTGGAAGAAATCTATCTTGGTGTTGCAGCAACAGAAACCATCTCAGAATTGAAAAAAGAACAAGTTTCTGCAAAAGATGTAGAATGCTTTTATTTGTCATGCCAAAACTTTTATATTTGTCTTGTTCAGTAATTGCAAAATCGATTTCATTTTTCAGATCCGATTTACAGTTGTGTCTCTATTCTTAATCCTGACATTGCAGAAAATTTTAAAGTTAAATCATTAAAACATGTGTATGAAAGATTTAAATCATATCTGGATCAGTCAACTGTGCAACTTGCTGATCAAGAATGGCGTCAACTGGCCTTACTTGATTTCAGCAAGTTAGGATCGGTTCATTATCATGGTGCATCTATTGATAGATATTGGGGCAAGATATTTTCTTTAAAAAATTCGGGAGGTCAACAGATATTTCCAAATCTAGAAAAGGTGTTATCACTACTTTTAACTCTACCTGTTTCAAATGCCTCAGTAGAACGAGTCTTCAGTCAGTTAAAATTATGCAAAACAGCACATCGTAATTCTCTGAAAACTAACACAGTAGCTGCCTTAATGCAAACAAAGCATAGTCTTTCTGCAGAAAATAAAGTGATCGATTTTGAACCAAATGAAAAAATGTTAGCAATGAAATATAAGTGCAAGTAATTTAGTGTTTAAAGAAAAATACGTCTGCCACTTATTAATTTAATTTCAGTTTCCATTTCATTGTATTTTGTGATGACTCTTCAATAAAATAAATTTTTAGTTCAAAAAGTTGGTGTAGTTCATTTAGCCATTTAAACTTTAAGTATCATTAGACTCCTTTTACTACCTCGAGTATTTTAATACCTTCTGGGGACTTTTTTCTAGATGGAAGAGTTTATTATCGATATCGAGACTCTCTGGTGTATCGATACATCGCATATCACTAGCGTAGGGTAATGTAGGGTAATTGCAAGAAAACGGTAGGGCGATATCATTCCCTCCTGGCGGCAGCACTGCTGATAGCCAATGATCTCATTCCTGCCAATTCCAAACGTGGAGGCTCGTTACGGTATCAATTGACCCTTTCTCTCTCCATGTGCTGTGGGGTTGTCTTCCTGTATGTCCACAAACCCTTATCTATAAAATGCTTATGGACGGATTCCCCCAAGATATATTTAGTCTGACAGACTTATTTCTCTCCAAGTGGGAGGTAGTCTGTATTTCCTTTATATGAAATAAAAGCGCCATCCATTTTCAGGGCTAGTTGCTTCGGCAGGTGAGTTGTTACACACTCCTTAGCGGATTCTGACTTCCATGGCCACCGTCCTGCTGTCTATAGCAATCCTGGGACCTGTATTGTAGACTTTCCTCCCAAATGTAAACTTTATTTTTACGCAGATGACGCTGCTATACTGACCTGCGGTCCCACAATCACGGTAGGTGTTCACAGGGGTGTCCCAACTCCTTTACTCAATGCACACCTGCCAACTTCTGGTCAATGATATGCTACATTTAGTGAGGCAAATAGGAACTGAAAGTAATTTAAGTAAAAGCTGTGGTTGGACTTTATGTTGATCAACGGGAAGTCCGGATTCAACTCGATCTCATTCTAAAGTCCTGTGAAATATTGTCAGTTACGAGATTTTTTTTTTTTTCTAGGTTAGGTTAGTCGGTCCACACGCTGTCGGAACCGCTGGCATGCAGCAACGAGTGGGTCTTCTGGATTTCTGCCATTGCCTCCACAATAGCTGGCCAGAGAGCTTCAACGTTCTTGTGTGGATGCTTGTTGGGTCCCCCTCCACCGCCCCCCCAGCCGAGGTACCCCAAAGGATTGAACTGAGGGGGGGGGGCACATATTGGGAGGTATGTGGTTGTGAAGATTCGTGGTCATCCATACTTGGGTGCTGTGGCCCTTATGACTTGGAGCCGAGTCCTGTTGAAAAACGGAGGTCTTCATGCACCATACGTCGAATGGCCGCCTCATTAACCTGCAGCTCCCTCCCGAGTGCCCTTATGGACTTCCCAGGGCCTGCGCATCGATTGCAGCTTGGACAGATACTGTCCGAGCGCCGACATTGCCGTTTCCTGTGTGAATTGGTTGGCACATAACCACTGGCAGCACCGGACATCGACAATCGAACAGTGAAGTGTACATTTGTTCAGGTGGGACGATTCTCACTCTTCCGGAATAAATTCCACACGAAATACACTGGATTAGCAAGAAGCGGTAGTGCCGTGCGATGTATGGAAGCATTCGATTACAATCGATGTTTTTATGAATCTATGCATTTCCGATTGTTAAATCATAAATGAAAACATCGATTATCATTACAAAGAACATAATTTGTGGCAAAAATACTAGTTGAAAGGTTAAGGGGTGTCAGGTTACTGGTAAAATGACCTTGATCGGTTCCGAACATTGGGATAGAGATTCAACTTTCATTGGTATTCTTTGGCAGCAGAAAGCTTAAGCATGAAAATGAAGTGGCATACAGAGGCATATTCTAGTGATGGGCGATACCAAGTTCGGCGATATTCGATACCAGTATTCGATACCTGTCGGTATCGGTACTCGATACCACGATATTCGATACTTGGTAAAATGACATAACAATCCAAAAAAAGTAGCAAAACACCAAGTTGCATTGAATATTCCATTGCAAGTTTATTTTCATTTTCATTTCTGTTTTATTCGGGAACATACAAAATTATTAATTCAAAATACCTCAAGGATCAAAGAGAACATCTTGTGAAAACTGCGACAAAAAAGTTAGCTGTTCCAGTCTTCCAATATCTGGAGGCTGTCACCTTGCGGAATGTTGGGGTGTCCTCTCATGCCAGCACATGCTCGAACAAAAAATGCTTGAAGTTTTAAAAATCGGTCCAGCATTTCATACACAGAATTCCACCTGGTCTGTATATGTTGCTTCAGTTTGTACACGTCTGGTTCACCATCTTGCTCGTGGCGTAGATTGTCTGCTGCTTTTACACTTTGCTTAAAATACGTTACTACAGCTTTCACATCTTCAATGTAAGAATGTAAAGTAGTGGTATCTTTTATAGCATCAGTTGCAGCCAAATGCATCATATGGACCATGCATGGGAGATGTTTTTGCATGGAAAAATCAAGTTCAGTTGCTTTCTTTATATTCGCCCCACTATCAGATACACAGGCAACTATCTTAACTTTTGCAATGTCCCATTCTTTTTGGGTATCGAATACGAAAATTTCGACAATATCGAATAGTATCGAGTATTATAAATAATCGATACTCTGGGATTCGAAACTGACAAATATTCGATACCCAATACTCGACACCAAAGTATCACTAGCATATTCTTGATGTCTACTTCAAAGACATTGGCAACGTTTCCTTTCCGGATTATTGGAAGATGTAATACCACCATTCTCCTGAACATCGTCAATCTTATTGTTTTTTCATCATGAGGAACATTTTATGGGTTAGTCAGGCTTCTTGCCTATTTCAGTGTATTTCATGTGCAGGTTGCCACATTCTGGAAAGTCAGGGAAATGAAACGTGGTCAGGGAAGAAGGGCTATTTTCATGCATTTGTCAGGATAATGAGACTCTTCTAGGGAAATAGATTTTACTGGAGACATGTATACTTACATTTATATGTCCAGTTACGGACCAGGAGGCAAATATTATTGAACAAGCCTCGTAATACTGATACTAATACTAATTTTATATAATGCGACACCAATAATAAAATTGTGTCTGAAAAGCTGTTGTAGAGACATGTTTTTTTTAAAAAAAATTACCATTTGGTCAGTGAAAGGAGATACAAATTTTCTGTGGGAACCCTGCATGTGGAATTTAGTCCGGAAGGGTGAGAAACGTGTGAGCACTGCTTACGTCCCACCTGAACAAATGTACACTTCACTGTTCGATTGTCGAGCTGAGAGTTTATTTTCAAAAGCTGGAGTAATAACAAGATTAAAGAGAGTATAAAAAAAACCTTTCACTATCGCCTAGCTATATTAGTCCATATCTTGAAAACTACTGAACCAATTTTGATGAAACTTGGATTTATCCTTAAGTTGAAAGATGCTTAATCCAATAAAAAAAAAATTATTGCAATTCGATTTCTAGTTTCTGAGAAATTCGTAAACAAACATATTGTAACGTTTACCACTCATGCAACCATCACAAATAATCCAATCTAGGTCAGTGAAAATATTAAACTGAATAAAGATTACTTGTCTTTTTATTAAGAAAATTGATGTACTGTTGTGTTTTTTTGTCGAAGTGCAAGTGAGAAAGCTTCCCATCTCAATATGCTATAAACTTCCAAACTGCCTCGATGAAGTTGAGACAGTTGCTTTCTGTGCTGATGACATTCAGACGAATTTGTCGTGTATTATACATTAATTACATTGCATATACAGTGTCCAGTTCATTATATAATAAATTAATTCACTTTTTATTCGAATTTCTCGTCGCTAACATCTAAAATAACTTCCAAAGATCGATATAAACTCTCTTTTATTCGAAGTTCGTTAAGAGAAACTCCCTGGCAATTCGTCAGCGGACGAAAATTTCTCAAAAGCTCCCGAGTGACCTGGAAGATAAGGTAATGATAACAATTAGAAAATGATCTCTATTTATTTATAAGGTGATGAGTTTCCTTAAGTTTATAATAAATCTACGGAAGGAGCATTCCTTTGACCTGGGTCGTATCGGGAACATGGATGAAACGCCCATGTGTTTCGATATGCCTAGTAATCGAACCCTGGACAATACTGGCAAGAAAGAGATCTACGTCAGGACAACTGGGCACGAGAAGACACATTTTAGCCTGTCTTGCCAATGGAGACAAACTACCGCCCATGGTTATTTTTAAAAGGAAAACCTTACCAAAAGGTGAAAAGTTCCCTCCTGGGTTGATTGTTCATGTCCATCCTAGAGGGTGGATGGATGAAGACGGTGTGAAGTTATGGCTAGAGAAAATATGGAGCAGAAGAACTGGTGCAATGTCGAAGCCGCCCGCAATGCTGGTCTGGGACCAGTTCAGAAGAAGCCCAGCCTCTCGCAGGTAACTAATTGGGTTAAACAGACTTGGGATTCGATTCCAAAAGCCATGGTCAGAAGAAGTTTTTTGAAAACTGGGATCGCCAACAAAATGGATGGCACAGAAGATGATCTTCTGTGGGACGATGAAGATGCAACCAATTGTTTAGAGGAAGAAGACTGGGATACAGATGTCAAATTAACTGAGGAAGATTGGAAAGACCTGTTCGAAGACACAGATGAATCAGATTTTGAAGGTTTTTTGAATATTAAATATCCAGACTATTTAAAAATAAAGATTTTTTTTCTGTATAAGTTTGCACATTTTATTTCTCGCGAGGAGTCAAAAATGGGGGTCGCGTTATACAAGAGGATAGGATTTTTGCCGATTTTTTGGGCCGAAAAAGTGGAGTCGCATTATCTAAGGGGTCGCATTATAGTAGAAGATTTACGGTAATTGATTTTTTTTTTAATAAAGAAAATTATGTTCAACATCTTTTCTACTGTCTAATTTTTTTGTGGTTTCCGTTTTTAAATCAATTTTAAAAAGTAAGTGAATAAAAGTCATGTTAAAATAAACGTTTGTTTTCTTTCTAAAATATATTTAAAAAATTACCCGATTTCATTATAAAATAATTATACTTTCAATATAATAAACCGTGTCAGTAAATAAATGAGAAAATAAACGAAGAATAATTTAATTTAGCATTTTAAAACTAAATTAAATACACTTCAATGAATGAATGCATAGCATTTGCTGTCCTCTTTGACATGAGCGAGAGCTTCTCTGCATTCCACTTTCCCTCCAGACTGTGGCGGCGCTAGGATCTACAAACTTACACTAAATCAAGTAGAGCTTTCATTCTTAGATAGTGGATGCACAAGCCACCTTATAAACAATAGAGAATGCGTTACTATCGAGGGTAGGGGTGATATTAAGTTTCTAACTACCACAAGCGATGGTGTCAAACGTCCCCTAACAGATGCTAAATATGTTCCTAAGTTGAGAACTAACCTCCTTTCAATTAACGAAAAAACTGTTGTATTTAATGAAAATAAAGCAGAAATAATTGATAAGGCGAATAGAGAAAATAGCATGTTCATATTAAAAGGTGAATTTGGAATTAAGCTATTTAACAATGGAGAACAATCATATTTGAATGCCCGTACTACTGATGATAAATTATTGTGGCATAAGAAGCTATTTGTGAGGATTACTTGATACGGGCTAAGAAACCATGAAATGATAAGAGAAGTTCAATTTAGGGATAAGAATCTTGATCCATGTGATGCGTGTATTAGGGGAAAATTAGTGAGAGAACCATTTCATAGAATTGAATACAATCAAACAAGTCAAGTTCTAGAGTTACTATGTATGGATTTGTGTGGCCCCATGAGATATCCATCAATTGGAGGTTCACGATATTTTATGGTTATCGTAGACGTGCATAGTGAGAGAATTTTCACGTACTTTCTTGTGAGCAAAACCAAAGAACTCGGAAAGTTTATGCAATTTAAGAACTGGGCCGAGAACAAAACTAACAACAAAATTAAAAATATTGCTATCGAGTTTGTTAATGCTGAATTTGAGTCAATGTGGGATAGGGCACCAAAAAACTGTACCAGGATGCCCCCAAAGCAATGGTATCTCTGAAAGAGCAAATAGGACTTCTTCCATACTAGCAGAGGACCCGGCGTTGCCCGGGATAATTACGCTTGTAGGTAAACAGAGTAACTTCAAAAAGCTAAATTAAACGTCCAAATTGGTTAAATAATAACTCAATCACTACAATATAGAGAGAAGGGACTATCCATTCTAAGAAAAAATCCAAAAGACAGGAATTTACCTCTTCACTGAAAAAATCCATTCTAGGTGATATACCGGGACTTGATTTACCGAAAAAAAATTTTTTTTAAGGCTCACAATGGATTGACCTCTCCAAGGATGCCTTCTAGTCTAAAGAATTTTTTATTCACGTAATCTTACTTTAGATGTACACTTGATGTTGTTGCAATTCGATGTCTTGAAGCAAAAATTGGCCATTCATCACTTTGTGTAGTCTAGCGGTCGCCGATTCTTCTATTTACTTGCTTCCCATTTGCTCAATACAGCACGGAGCTAAAGGAGTGCTTCCTCTATCGTTTTTTCACTCTTTCTTAATAGTCTGCTAACTCTTCATTATCTCGAGTTACTGATCATTTTTAAAGATTTTCAAGAAATTGTTAAGTACTAAGAATTCTCTTTTCTAAGAAAAGCCTGAATAACAGGAATTGTATGCATTGAATTCTATATTGCACAAACTTTGCCTTGCATTGTTGGTCATGAGACATATATTGTTGATCCTTGCATAATGTTGGTGCATTGCGTGTTGACACCATTGTTGATACCTATTGTTGCACAAACTTTTATTTGCATTGTTGGCCATGTGATATATATTGTTGGTCCATGCAGAGTGTTTGTGAATTGCGTGTTGATACCATTGTTGATACTCATTGTTGCAAAAACTTTCTTGCATTGTTATGAGATATTTCTCATTAATATGCCCTGCCATAACCATGAATATCGATTTTTTATAAATAATTATTATATGCTGAAAAGCATATATTGGTTTCGCTCTGTTTGTGTGTCCGTCCGTCTGTATGTCCGACGATTTCTCGAGAATGCTTTAACTTTTTCAAGTTCTTTTTTCGCTGTTCGATAGAAACCCTTCCTGAGCTCACCTGATTAGTTTGTCGTCGAAATCGGTCTAACAGTCACGTGTCTATTGAGACCCAAACCCCACCATTAAATTTTTTTATTGGCTATATAAGGCATGTAATATGTCATTAGAACGGGAATGACAAGCACAAGACGAATATGACATTCTTTTCGATTTTTGAAATGCTACGTCCGAGAAAATGACCCCGAAAAAGTACTTGAATGAGCCCTTATTACGAGCTTTAGCTAAAGCTATATATAAGAATACAAGCATGATCAGTACCTTTATGTGCCTGGCCAGCCATCGTTTGCACGAAAACTTGAAAATGGAAGAGCTTAACAGCGATATATCAACTTTTGATGAGCTCTCGTGGACCCCTTCAAGCACGTGCACTAATGTTAAGGATATGAACTTAGGGCATGTAATATATCAATCGAATCCTACCGACGAGTCATAAGTGAATACAGTGTTACTTTTTGTTTATCATTTAAGCATTGTTGATGGCAGCCTGGAGCACGTGCCCGTTATGAAGCTTTCTTGATGCACGTGCTCATTTCATTTTAAAATTCAGTGCTGTTAGGCCTATTGTTAAATGTGTTAATTAATGTTAGGCCTGTTGTTAAAAATGGCTGATTAATGTTAGGCTTATAGTTAAAAATGGCTAATTAAAGTTAGGCCTATTGTAAAAAATGGCTAATTTATGTTAGGCCTATAGTTCAAAATGGCTAATTAATCTTAGGCCTATTGTTAAAAATGGCTAATTAATGTTAGGCCTATTGTGAAAAATGGCTAATTAATGTTAGGCCTATTGTTAAAATGACTAAATAATGTTAGGCCTGTTGTTAAAAATGGCTGATTAATGTTAGGCTTATAGTTAAAAATGGCTAATTTATGTTAGGCCTACAGTTAAAATGACTAAATAATGTTAGGCCTATTGTGAAAATTAGCTATTTAATGTTAGGCCTATTGTTAAAAATGGCTAATTGATATTAGGCTTATTGTTAAAATGGCTAATTGAAGTTAGGCCTATATTTTAAAATGACAGAATCAAAGGTATTTGCACTGTTTATTTAAACCAAGTGGAAGTAGAACTGAGATATTAAAATTACACCTGCGTCAGAGCTAAAGCTCCTTGGAATGCTTAAAAGATTTTACCCGGCAATGCTTTGAAACAATGGTTTTTCTCTCTTGACGTTTATGATAACTTTGATCTAGCAGTGGAAAGAAGTTTAAAACATTTAGACGTGCGAGGATTTCATTCTCATTTCGCGCGCGTTTGGAAAGATTCGTGTGAGCGCTGCAATCGAATACGTAAATTTACATGCAGTTTTCGCCATTGCTGTATATAAAAATATTACAGTAATATTAAACAACAAATTTTTATATTCTTCTTTTCAGCATATTTGAAAATCGTTTTACGAGTTATATTCTTGTTATTTTTTGAAATCTGAGGTAGACAGTGACCTTCCTCGTGCTTTGAAGATCATGTATGCGAAATTTTATCAAGATCGGAATAAAACTGTATATTTGTATAAAAAACAAACAAACAAAGATGTTAGTCTATGTGGGCTTCTAAACAAGTATGCCAAATTTCTTGTGTGTGTAGGTATGTTTGTCCACGTATTTCTCAGAAACTAGAAATCGAATTGCAATAGTTCTTTTTTTTATTGGATTAAGTATCTTCCAACTTAGGGAAGAGTCCAAGTTTCATCAAAATCGGTTCAGTAGTTTTCAAGATATGGACTGGTTATAGCTAGACGATAGTGAAAGTTTTATTAAAGTCGGTTTTTTTATACTCTGTTTAATCTTGTTGTACTTTCATAAGCTATCTCTTTGCTTTTTAGCTTAGATGTTAACAATTCAAGAAAACATTCATATTTAGAAATTTGGGAAATACTATTTTGAGCAAACGATTAGCGCTCCATATTGACGTAACCAAGTATTTAAATTATATTTTGATAAACGTGTTAATTTAGAATAATTAAATATTTCTAAATTAATATTAATTTGGACTCGAGTCTTGCGGGATAGAATTAGAAATTGACTACTACATTAGTCATGACACCAAAGGATTCGAGTGCAAAATAACACGAGGGTTGGGGCATAAGTCACTGCAACTATTTTTTTTCTTGTAGATATGTGAACGGATCACAAACGTATATGTATCGTGTGGAAGTTCTGCAGGCATAGTGTGTATGCAGAACAATAGATGGCTCTGTGATAGCTGATAGTAACGCAGCGAGGGCTATGAAATCAGTCAGTTGGTGAGTGTCGTGCGAGATGGAAGTAACCCGTGTTGAGCAGCGCGCTTACATCAAAATAGCCGTTCTCCGAGGGAGAAATGTCACAGTGAATTAGTGGAAGCCCTTTGCAATAATGCCCTACCATACCGTACAGTAGCACGGTGGGTAGGTAAGTTTCAGCAAGGACGTGTGTCAACCAGTGAAGGCCATATTGCCCTGTACGAGGCCTGTGAGAAAAGTATCCGACCTATTTTTTTTTTGCGAAAACCTGATGGATTTGGATCGCGCTTGCTTGCATGAGCCGACCTTGAACCTTTGTGCGTATGCGTGAATTTTTTCCCGCCTCTCAACAGCGTCAGTTGCTGGCAATCAGCATTAGAGGGAGGTAGTGTGTTGTGCTCTCGTCGGTTTTTGATTTGAAGGAAAATGACGGAACGACTAGAGCAGCGTTACTGCATCAAATTTTGCGAGGTGGAAACCAAAGCTCAGTCGTCACAGTGGAAGCATTCCTCGTCACCACGACCACAGAAGGCCCGCCAAGTGCGCAGCAATGTGAAAGTGATGCTGACTGCTTTCTTTGACTCTCGCGGTGTGGTACACCACGAGTACGCACCATAGGGTCAAACAATCACCAAAGAGTACTACAGGGATGTCCTCCGTCGCCTACGCAAGAAACCGCAGTTGTGGTCAACAGGCAATTGGCGCCTCAAAAACCAAATTTGATTCCGACTTTTTTGGCGAAAAACCAGACTCCCGTGGTACAACAGGCTCCTTACTCTCCTGACGACTTTTGGCTGTTCCCCAAACTCAAGAGGCCATTGAAAGGAACGCGATTTCAGACAAGAGAGGACATTATCGCTGCAACGACAGCCGAGCTAAACTACAACAATGGCGGCACCGCTGGGAGCAGTGTGTGGAATCTCAAGGAGACTACTTTGAGGGTGATTGGGTTTCCAATGCTCCAGGTGTGTAATTTTTTTTTTCCCGGCCGAAGGTCGGATATTTTTCTCACAGGCCTCGTATACTACCGCAATAAATTAGTGTTACGATATTTCAGTGCTCTGTGTCACGTTCAAGTTATGAGTACGCAGTGGAAAAGATTAAAGAGATAACGTGAGCATACATTTGACTATACAAAACAAAACATTCATTCAGATTCACTGTTTAAGAGGATACATAACACTGAATAAAAAAAATATATAAGTTAAACTGACAAACAGTTTTGTGGGCCAACGATCTTATTGAAACATAAGAAACGAAATAAGGGTCACCAGTAGGACCCTAACAAAAACAAAATTAACAACCCACCTTATGAAGGGTGAGCGTGAATACGGAGGTCGAGATACACAATCAACGTGGAATAAAGATATCTCGACCTTGATCCATAAAAAAAAACAATAAAGGTTAATGATAAGTCGCTTGGGTTCAACTTGCACAAAAGGTTAACAAAATACAAGATGATCCTTTTAATGTCTTGAATCGGACGACGTCCTCTTAGGACCGGACTAGCGGATGAACGGCATCCACTACTTTCCAGGACAGAGCTTGAAGAATGCCTATCCATAAAGGACACGACGCACCCTGCATTCAAGAAAGGAAACAAAAACACAGGCGCTTTAACGTAAGATTATCTTTGGTTAAGCAGTTTGACAACTACGCAATTAGTCAAGCCTCTTAGTTATTAATTTCCTAATTAATTTCTAGTTAAGCAATAACACAGCTCAAACTTATAGTAAAGGAAATAAATGAAGGGAGCATTCTAACTCCGTAAATGAATTTCAAAGAAATAAATTACCGCGGACAAATTTTATTAACGTGAGGAAAGGCTAGCAAAAGATATGAGTAATATCAATATGGAACGGCACTCACCTGTAGTACGGGAAGGCGTGGCCTAAGCCTTCCTGAACCCAGCCGGCGAACGTCCAAGGGAGGATTATCACGCAGGCAACGTGTAGCAAACTTTCCTCTTCGGGGAGTTCGGGGAAACTCGCTTCCAAAGCTTGCGGACGGAATCCGGCAATGACCACTAAGGGTGCTTCTAAAAACTCTTTCCAGTCGCGATCGAGCGTAAGCGTTCATGATCAACGCGAGCACTGCATCTAAAAATGACAGAGCGCTCATCACTGGCGCCTCTAAAAACTCCCCGATCTCATCGTCGTGTTGGGAACGCTCAGGATCAAAGTGATCTTATTTCCATCGTGATCACTTCGCGTTGCCTCGCTCACTTCCACTCCTTTCGCTTTCATTACTTTCGCAATAATGGCCGACAATGAAAGCATATCCCACCTCGAAGTCCGTTTCCAATGCGGTTTATAATTTTGCAATGAATCTGAAGGCTCAGAACAGGTCAAGACACACGGCAGGGGCGAAGGAGCTGAAGATAAAAGCGAAGATTGTTTTATATATTTTAATTTTTTAATTTTTCTCTTAGGTTTCGAATTTTCTCTAAAGTTTCGTTTTATCGTACGTGCACTCTCGTACGTAGATATTTTAACACTCTCGTATTTATTGTCATAAAAGAATAAATGCATTGAAATCTAATAAATCCCCATCAGATTATAATAATGAACAATAAAAAGAAATAATTACGCTTAAAATAGAAAGTTTGAAAGCGTAACGTGTTTCTGTGGCAGTTACCTCTTATTTACTGATCGGGCTGTTATCTCGTTGCCCTTGGCGCTGTCAAAAAACTTCATGAGCGGGTGAATAGAGCGGGCGCGATCAGGGGTAAACGATCACGTGATTGAAAATGAGCGCTCGAGAGTTTTTAGAAGCACCCTAAGAAACGCACTGCGTTTCGGTCTTGAATCCCGGTTGGCAGAGTTACCAACGGCGGCTGACGTGACGGCGGACCGGTAGCTTCGTCTCCAACCCCGGGCTCGCTTTCCTCGTGGCACGGGCTGCTCACTCGTTGAGGCGATAATCGCTCTCCCACTCCCGACGGGATCCACGACGACGAAAACCCTTGAGTTACTGAAAAAGTCTCAGAAGCATGAATTTCACTCGCATGGCGACAAGTTACCAGAGTTCTTGAGCAGGAACAGGACAGGCTCGTTAATGACGGCGGCGAGACCGAATCCTCGTCGGCGGAACCTTCCTTTACAGAGATACGAGGCCTCTCTCGTTTTCGCAGGAGGGGCCTTTTTCCAGGTCTGCTTCGTACCGTTCCAAATTTCCTCTCCTCGAATCCAAATCTCCCGAGGAGATAAAATTTTATGACTTTTTGCACGAGTTTCGCTTGTTTAGAAATAACAGAAAACAATGAAATGTTGCATACCAACATTTTACTTTTTTATTTCTGAAACTCCTCTTCAGTGGAAAAAAAAGAAAACCATTAAAATTGTGATAATTTTAGTTTGCTTCTGTCATCACCAATGACACATCAATATTTCTTAGAATTGCCAACAACTTGAAAAATTCAATATTCTAAACTTTAAAGAAACATCAAAATTACAAAATATTCAAAAGCTCTAAAATTTGGATTCAGAAAACAACACAAATATTTTCAAGATGTTTTTGTTCAAAGGATTAATTAAAAAAAATGGAACGTGCTTGTGTGGTATATATATATATATATATATATATCATGAATTAATATATACATATACAAATTATTTGCGGCAGCAATGGCGGGCAAAAGGATAAATTCATTTACAGAAAGAAAATCAAGAGAAAAATAAAGAAAGGCATGGCGCATCTAAATAGCTCAGTGGGTCATGAGATACAATATTTTGTCCATCACTTCCACTCAAGAAATGAATAATGATCCATAGAATGAGAGGCATGATTTTACGGTTTTCCCTTCACCGGAAGCCAGACACGTCTGAGCGATTATCTGTATGATGTACGGTGACGCCATCTGTAGAGAAGATTCTAAAAGTGGGCGACTTGTTTTGAAGGGGATTGAGAAAAACAGGGGCTTGATTTTTTTGGGGGGGGTTCATTCTTATGTTGGTTAGGCTAACTGAGGATGGTCCATAAAATGAGCTCCCAGAACATTCTAGGAGCCATTTCTTGGCCAATAAAAATATTTAGTCCGAGTGCTGTTGGCACCCCCCTGCATGTGGATTCCGACATTACAGGGCGTGTTTTGGCGGTCTCTTCCCGTCGTACGTTAGCTGTTGCCATAGCAACCACACAATTGGCATGTCGCGGTCGTTTCAAACTATTTTTGGTTTCAGATTTTCTTTTTTCTGCTTTCTGGATAATTAGCCATTATCGAAAGGAACCATGTCTTAAAGGTAAGCCAGCATTTTATTTTAGCGTTCTGGTGTTGGGTTAGGTTAACTGAGGTTGGGTTAATTTAGGTTTAACCATAAAATGAGATCCCGTAACTTTCTGGCAGCCATTTCTGTGACCACTGAAAAATACGGATCATTAGCCTCCTGTAACCGGCCGAGGGGAAATCAACTACCCCCTGTAACCAAATAGGTTGGGGTATATATCAATTATTTACCCCCGGAGGGGGACATCGTAGACAGAGTAACGGAAAACAGTGACCAATGAGCCTCATCGAATGAGGCCCGCAGCGCCGAGAGTGGTAAAAGTTTGTTAAATTTAAAGGTAGTTTTTTCCACAGATTAAGAAGAAAACATTAAAAATTTGTTCTTCTCCTTAAATCTGTGGTTTTTTCCTTAGATAACCTCTCTCAACATACGGTGGGTCGTTCATCACTGGAACTACTTTTAGATTTGGTCACGTTTGTTCAATTCAGTTGTAAAAGCAGACAGTAGAAAAGCCAACAATACGGCAAGATAATCGGTTAGATGTTTCTGGCTTCCGGTGAAGGGAAGATGCTAAAGTTTTCACATGCGATTTTCCCAAGCGAGGTACACTCTTAGTGTGTTTTGGCAGTGCCTATATTTGAATTGATTTGCGTTTAAAATTTGTATTGTTAATTTTTAAAACCATTTAGGTGATAAGACTTCTTTAAGATTTCTTGTCGTTAGTAAAACAGAAATCAATGTATCGCGTATCCAGACCGCAATTTTATAATAATAATCAGAATCGGGAGTTCATGAACTACCCAGGACCGGATCGCTACCAGCAGGGCGCCGGTACCTCATACGGTTTTCGGGCTGATTACGAAGTGGCTCGAG
>JAHWFO010097856.1:0-13659 GCA_023313115.1 Rhysida immarginata | reverse complement strand
CGGTAGTGCCTTTGGATATCGTACATTGCATAGTTTAGGGCGTGTAACAAGATTTGTGAGACCTGTAGTTGCGGCACCCGCGCCTGTAGCACCTGCACCAGAGCAGCAGCAGCAGCCGCCGCAAGAAGGAGAAGGAGAAGTGGTACAACCCGCTGCTGCGCAACAGCCCCCCCTCCTGCAGCAGTACCAGCTGCTGAGCCAGAAGAGTTTGTTAACCCTTTCCAGTGAAGTGGTTTCACTCTGAAACCACACACAAGAAATTTTTTCCCTGATTTCCAGAGTGGTTCTAGTATGAAACCACCTCATTTCTTGTTACTACTCGTGCCATCTAGTGACGGAAAATTAAAACCAAGAGAAAAAAAATAGAAAATGTGAATATTTTGAGAATATTTCAAAACTTTCGATTTTCATTGCTGAGCCCATATATATACCGGAGAACATACAAACGCCTGATAGATTGTAAAGTTTACAAAACCAGATATATAATTACTTTTTTATTATTATACAATTTTTTTATTATTTAAAGAATTGAAAAGAGGAAAGTGGGATCGGTATTCAAAGGATGATGTTAGTGCAGTAAAATGGAAAGATAAAAGGGTTGTCCAGTTGATTTCCTCAACCTCAGTCGTTGGAAAGAGAGAAAGAGATGGCACAATAACTGACATCATGTGCCCAACAATCGTGCAAGAGTACAGAAGATGTATGGGATGCGTAGATAAAGCAGACATGCTGAAATCTTACTATGACGTGGACAGAAAGAGTAAAAAAATGGTGGCATAGATTATTTTGGCATTTCCTTGACACTGCTGTCGTTAATTCATATATACTATACAAGAGAAAAACTAGTGACAGAATAACTCTCAAAGACTACAGAATGAGTGTTCTAGCCGGTTTAGTAGGAGCCAATACATCTAAAGAGGGTCAAGGTAGAAAAAGAGAAAGCCTTGAAGTCAATACCTTCAAACAGCACGTGCCAAAAGAACTGCGTTTGGACCAGTCCAAACATATGCCCGTTCATGGACAGTCAAGACGTTGTGCACTCTGTAGTACGTCAAAAGAGCCACACAGAACAAGGTGGTATTGTTCTGTTTGCAACGTAGAACTACGCCTAACTCCGTCAAAAAACTGTTTTATTCCCTTCCATTCACGTCCATGAGCGCATACGTGCACAGTGGTTTCGGTATGAAACCATAGTTTCATTGTTTAATAAATACATTATTTTTAATTTGGCCAATTTATTTACATGTTAAATATGTGTAATAATAAAAAGCATTTACCAAATTTTTAGTATTTTGTATTTCCTTAATACGTGCATGAAAGGGTTAATGTAAATTGGTCGGTATATACATATGCAGGAAATCGCACTCCTGCTGAATACAATGATACTGTAAATAGTTTTAGAGATGCTGAGTAGAATTTGTTAAATCTTCCTACTTTATGTACTGTTCCTTTGAATTGATAGAATATTAAAAGATGAGCATATTAAATTGTAAATTATTGTTTGAGACTCATGTGAGTATGCCATGGGAGAAAAAGAAAAAGAAAGTTGGCAGGAGGTTCCATATGTATGTTCCACTGACGGGGAGGTAGATAGGCGGCCATGCTGCACAGGTGGAAGAGGGGCAAGAAATGAGGAAGGAATGAACTGTAAGCAAAAAAAAAATAAAAATTACAATTTTGCCAACAATTAAATGATATAACTTCCTGCGGTCGAGGGAAAGAACAGGATCAAAAAAAAAATAAAATTTATCGCAACAATCAGTCCACACATTAGTCATTTATAACACAATTAAATACATAAAATGTTAATTCCAATATTAGACAAGAAAAAAATACCATTAATCCCAACTTTCCCGAACAGTTTTTATCAAAAATAAATTGATTCATAATAAAAATAGAAATGATTGGCAGATCGCTTCTCAAGGTCTTCGCATCGACGCACGAAGAAGAGGAAGCCATCTGACAAAAGAGAGAAGCAGACGACGCCCAAGGCTGAAGTTAAGCAACATCGAGCGGGGATAGCATCGTGTTGGGTGGAGAATGACGTCAGCCACTTCTCTCCTCCTTCGAAGATTTTTCGAAGGAGGAATGCTGGAGGCCGCTCATTCGCCAGGAATAAAAATATCCAAGGTATTCAAAGCAGTTCGGCCTTTATAAACTCGAGGCAGAACACAGGCAAGGAGGAGCGACGGGGAGAGCGACAAGAACTCAGTAGAGAGCGACCAGGAAAGCGACCTGAGGAGCCAAAGGATGCCACTACGGGAAAGAAAGGCGAGCGACTTCAAGCCTTTGGATCTAAAGATTGTGGACGGACATCAACTCTGCCGACTGGAGGAAAACGACGGGAAACGGCCTTGAGACTTAGGAAATATCAGCCACTTCACATCAGGGAGGAAAGACGTTCACGGAGCCCGAGCCAAGCAGCCGCCTCAGCTACAAGGAGCACCCCGGCCTTGTGGAGGAAATCGAACGCAGAGACAGGTCGTATGAATAATAAGTTCGATTTATCTAATTATTGTTCTTCGCATATTGAAGAAGAAGACGGATCGCCCCGTATCGACATCGTGGAGGCAGCGGACTCGAGTACTAGTAGACACGAGGAGCATAGCAGGACGAATATCCGGAAGGAGGAAACGTGTGGTACGAAACAAAGTACGGAATCCACGTCCAGGGATATCGGCATCGCTCACAGCCATCAAGCGAGAAGCTCACGCCGCACGAGGAGGAATCCAGAAACCTTCGGTGACCCGACCAGAGCCCGATCGGAAATCGCAGGCTCCGCAAGTGCGCTCCGCGTAGAGATCTCGCTAAGCTGCATCCGTGGGAAGGTAATGAGATTGGATCATTGATTCCTAGCCATAAAACCTATTACCTTGAAATTGAATAATTGATTCATTAACGTTTACCTCTCATCTGTTGCCCATTTTATTTATGTCGATCAACTTTAAGCTTCCAGCTCTCATCGGAATAGATTAACGATTAGTCTTTAAGGTGGAATTTTGCCTTTCATTAATCTTGGTTGTACAATTCATTTGTATTTAGACGAGTTCGAACCGGACAATCGGCCAGACGCCGCACGGACTAATTTCAAGAACTCCAAGGAGAGAACTAGGGATACGACGGAATTTGGATCGACCCCTATCTACTTACCCTATGCAACAAGTCGTTCATCAGGATTCAGATGCGTTGGATACGGACGAAGAACGTACGCTCAAGTTTTAAAGTCTTTCAATCCAAGAATCCAGCATCATCGAATTTAACAGATTCATTAATTTGTATCTAACAATTTTATTAAATTTGATTGAACGTATTATTTACTTACATTACCGCCTCCTCCCTTCTCTTTCATATCACTCTGCGTAATACAAAGTCAACTAAGAAAAAGTCGTGAAAATGATACAAAACTTTACCACTAAGTGGGTATTAATTCCAAATATAATAAAGGAATGCCCAAGAGCTTAAAAATTTAAAATTCCTCGAGTTTCAATTCATTCTTAAAAGTAAAATTTTTAATTCCACATTTTAATGATTAATTATAACTTAAGGACATTTTGAAAAAATTGTACTATGTTTTAATCTATTTTTTTTTCGATTCCAAATATAGATAGTTTAGAAGGAATCTATCGAATTTGTCTAAATGGTATATTTCTCTGCAGTTTTGAATTTTTAATTTTCAATTAAAAGCAGCATTTTTCTACTGTGACGTTCCGTTATAGGTTAGTCACGTGTGTAATCTCGAGAAAATTAAAAATGTTTATTAACTAATTGGCTTCGTTAGTTTAGGGCGGTGTTTTGTCGTTGTATGAGTGGTTATTGTTTGTTGTGCGAAGAAAATATGAATGCGTGTTGAGTGGGGAATGATAACGCCGTAAGCGATAGGCAATGATCATCTGTTGTAGCTGGATTGTTGAGAGCGTTTTCGGCCAAACTGTGTGCGTTTTCTTAAAGAGGAGTTCTTTTTTTTATCTTAATTTTATTAATTTAAGAAAAAAAGCAACAAGATATATAGTTGCGATGTTTTTTTTGTTTCCCGCTCGTGGTTTGGCGTTAATGAACTAACTGTCGAATGTCTGATGAGAAAAACAAGACTTTCGCATTTATCATGTTCGACGTTTAAAAACTCCCTAAGTCCGCAGATGTCCACAGAAAACACGTAAAAACGTTCTTAATTGATTAAACTGATTTTCTTGCTCATGTGATTAATTTGCTTTTTTTTTGACGTAGAACTACGTGTATCAGGGGTGCAGCCGAGGAAAAATTCAGACGCGATTTTTCGTTCAAAAAGTGATGTACATATCTCAGTCTATATCTTTCTATCACTATATTCTACAACTATGTTCATTATCTCGTTGGAAAGAGGAAGGTTGAGTCTTGAATAATGAGCAAAAATTTCACCAAATGAGCCACTGGATCAAAAGTTACAGCAAACTAAAGTTAAGTGAATTTTATGCTCGCCATCGTAATAACGGAGTGGCGCTGCTGCAGCATATACGTGTGCGGGATGTATTGGAACTAATTGGAGCTAACCATGGCCTACGAGAAAAGGCCTGTGCATTAGGTAAAAAAACATGGAAACACGAGCGTTTTAAGATAATATCATGAAATCCTGTCATCTGCCGGCGAAATCAGTACATCATCATTTATATAAAATCAACGACGGTGGACGTTGTCACAACGAAGAAAAAAAATCTAACAATGGATTATTTCCCGATTATACAAACGGGTGGGTTCGCTTCTAGTTTTCTACTGAAAAAATGTTGTAAAATAATAAAATATATATTATTTTAAGCAGATTAATTATTTTAAAAAATGAACTTTGAAGTTTTGTTAATTTCTTAAAACAAAACAATAAATCTGACTAAAAAAATATAAGTTTTCAAACATGTTGGTCTTAGTTGTTTGTAAAAATATATGGGTCTTTAAAACAACAGTGATTTTACGACATAGAGTCGACGCGTTTCAGCCGTGGCTTTCTTCAGGACTGATTCAGATACAAGGGTTCGAATTAAAAGCATTCATGAACATTACTCTTCGATCTAAGACAGCAAATGGGCAGCGTAAAGCGAGTGGTGTGGCAATTTATAGAAATTTAAATAGTGTAGCAGACTGTAAACCTGTCGAGCATCACATAAATGTAAGACGGAGAATGATCGAATATGGAGTTGGCGATTTATGTTTAGTGGACGTTACCTTAAATGGTTCTTCAAAATTTATATTGGGCTCAGTATATGTACATCCAAATACTTCACGTTTAGATTTAAAAATGTTCTTGTTTTTTGGATTAAAGAAATACACCGACATCTGCAAGCAAATAGATGAGAGTTTGAGGTGGATGCGGATATGCCTATGATATTGATGGGCGATTTTAATATAGATGCCAAACGAAACGAAGGAGCACTTGAATTTATGAAACATCATTTCAATTTAGACATGGTCCCGACTAACTATCCAAGTACATTGGGAAATACTTACATTGATCTGTCATTTACTAGAAAAATAACTCCGAAACTTTTGTCATCTGTTTGTTACTTTTCATATCACAGACCCATTCTTCACAAAATTGTAATGTAATTGAATATAGTAACTTTTTTTTTTAATTTTGTTCTTTTTTTCGCCAAAAAATACACGCTAACGGTAACCAATAATAACATACAGTAGTAGTTCTACGCCTTAAAAACCCGCGGCTTTGGCAGTCACCAGAGCCTCCGTCAATTTTTTTTTTTTTTATCATGGTTATTTATTCGACTACTCACCATTCGATTGATGGGAGAGACGGACCCGAGTGCGTGACGGGACCTGATCGCAACGGCAAGCGTTAGTTCAATTTGGCGTACGATAATGACGATGATATTTGGAGCAACATGAGTGAGCCGTCATGTGTCAACGCAGGTGTCAATTTAATTTGAGGTTTCCTGGTGAGTGTTTTGCGATTTTTGCGTTGAGGCCAAGAGCACGCGTTTAGACATTTGCATGACCCAGAGTGTGTTCGATAAGTCAAAGATCCTCCCGTTTTGATTCTATCGACCATTAACTTGGAAAGCCGTGTCATGGTGTATCAGATTTATGAAGACACTCGCGGACTGTTTTTGCGTTCTATGCTTAATTGTGTAATATTAATCGACAACTGTTTAGGTTTAATTTCCAAGTTAGCAATTTTAAGCTTATTAAGCACCATGCCATAGTAATTAGTTGTGAGGATCCTGATTAGATGCGACGTGTAAGCTAGACCTGTGTAATTGGGGCGCGCACGAATACGTAACACAATGTGGTTTCGAAGGCCGCCAATGGGTAGCTTGGATAAGGTTAACTACACTCGCCAAGAGGGGTCGCTTCAAGGTAAATAAAGGAGCTACATTGCGCATTCCGACGCAAGGGTGAGGAATATTTGATTCGGGAGTGTAGAATTTCAAACAGTCGTACACCACTCCAACTAAAATAGCCTAGCGGCAGATTTACTTTTACATGGGCAAGTGTGCTGTTATGTTGAAAGCATTAGAGTGTAGTCTTGGTTACAGATGTAAGCTGTATTAGTAGGGAATGTTTGTATTTGTAAAGAATAAATAAGTTATGTGATCATGAATACAGTGATACCAGGTGTTCTTTCTTATTTCGGTTCCCAACCTTAGCTCTCGTTCGCCCCCAAGTGCTGTTCATTGAACACTAGAGTACTATTGATATTATTGTGGGGGCGGGGGAGGCTACACAATTAAACATGAAAATATGAAACACATGTGATCGTTTAATTTTGTTTCTTTTTTTTTTAAACAAATAAGCATATAAACTTATTAAAAATATTAACTCTTTTATCTCTCCATGATAGAGGCCTACAACACAATCGCATTGCAAAAGCAAAGCCTTAATCCATACTTTGATCCATGTAGCTTGCCTATGGACCAAGTTTTGCTGCCATGCGCATGCGCAGTAAGGACCTTGTACCAAGACACTCCCGCTAGACACTCTACCTATTGAACTATTCCATTTCACGTTACAGTGAGAGAACTCTATCCGGAATATCCACCTTTGGCGGCAAGCACAGCAGCTAGTCGACGTGGCAGAGAGTCAATAAGTCCTCGGAAGGTGGTTGCAGGTATCTGGGACCATTCGGCGATCAGTGCATCCCGTAATTCCATCACCTTGCGGACATGGCGATCGAGATGGTCCCACAAATATTCAATGGGGTGGAGGTCCTTGGAGTTTGGTGGCCATGGGAGTAGCTTGAATTCATCCTCATGCTCCTCGAACCAGTCGTGGACAATTTTGGCAGTATGGCAGGGAGCATTGTCCTGTTGAAAGATACCAGCACCCTGAGGAAACACTGTCGACATGAAGGGGTGTACCTGATCTGCGACGAACGTCAGGTAACGAAGAGCATTCAGTGTACCCTCCAGCGGTATCAGTGGACTCAGACCGTACCACGAAAACATCCTCCAAACAGTCACACCTCCCCTACCAGCCTGTCGTCTGCCAACGATGATGTCAGGATGCCTGTTCTCAGATGCTTCCCGGCGAATTCTCCATCGTCCGTCCACTCTGTTCACGAGAAACCGCGACTCGTCAGAGAAAGCAACCCTTTGCCACTCGGCGGAAGTCCAATGGCGATAGCTCATTGCGAACTGGAGGCGTTTTCGGCGATGCACAGGCGTCAACATGGGTGCTGTTACCATACGCCTGCTCCGGAGCCCCAACCTCAAGAGGGAGCGTTGCACTGTCTAGGTGCTGACACGTCTAGTGGCCCCACTGTTCATTTGTTGTGTCAGTGCCTCAACAGTGGCACGCCGATTGGTCTTGGCCAGGGGTCGTAACCGACGCTCGCCCCTAGGAACGATGGCTCGTGGGGCCCCACAATTACCTCTTCGGTTGCTCGAAACTGTCTGGTTCGTCCAGTCGCGGTACACCTTCACAAAGGTGGCCGTTTCTGAAATGCTGCCCCCCCCCCCGCTTGGTCCGATAGCCAATGATCATCCCCTTTTGGAGGTCCGACAGGTTACTAGCTCTGCCCATGACGGCGACAATTGCTGTGTTAACGGATGCTACTACACGTCTGCTGTTGTCAGCTTTTAATGATATGCAATGATTTTTCATCTGCCTACCATGGGACGTTCCAACATGTTCGAGGACAGGTGCTCATATTAATGTGTCATGACCCTGTAAATGTCATAAAATATGTCTCCTTAATAGTCACCAATTTTGTCTGCTAGCTAAGAGAACTTTTTATTATTACGCAAGATATTGGCTGTATTGTTTTAGGAGATTTTAAAGACTATTCCCATAGCTGTTCATATGCTAAACAGAGAAAAGCAATGACTCGTAGCTGGCTTATCGAGATTAACTATTTTAATTGTAATCTAATTAAAAATACGTTTGGTGATAACCTCGACAAAGTGTTCGCTAACACGGATTTTTTTTAGTCAATAGATCAGATAACGCTATGGTGCCGGTGGATGCCTTTCACCCCCCCCCCACCCCACTTTTAATACACATAAGGCTGATTTTGGCGACTGCCCAGCTTAATACACGAAAAACTGCACGACACTGCATAATATTTTGTTTTTAATTTTTGTCCACCCGGTTATTTTTAGCTTACCACCCATTTGATAAAATTTTCTGGAGAGAAGGAACACTGTCTCTCTGACTGCAACAAGTAAAGTTCGTGAATCCAAATTTTTATTTAACATAGGTGATTATGTTGGTCTGTTTACTTACTTACTTACTTCCTTACTTTTCAAACCCGCTTATCCGTTAGGGTCGCGGGGGCAGCAGCCCTATGGAGGATCTCCAGCGATCGCGATCTTCCGCCATCAGGCGCATGTCCTCCCTGGTAATATCCAAGCCACTCGAACCCAGATTCTCCATGTAGTCTAGCCACCTGGTTCTAGGCCGACCCCTTGGTCTCTTACCCACCGGCTTGGAAAATAACACCTGCCTAGGAAGACGAGTTTGCATTGGCATCCGTATCACGTGGCCATACCAGCGCAACCGAGATCTCTCGATGCGGAGAAGTAGCGGCTCAACACCTAAAGATTCCCTTATTGTGCTGCTGTACACTCTATCTAGTAGGGAGTGTAACACCTGCCACACCTCTCAGAAATGTCATTTCTTGTACCCGCTTGTACCCGCGATCGCACTCTTTCAGTCATTACCCAAGCCTCATGAATGGTGAGAATGGGGACAAAGATAGATTCGAAGACGGAAAGCTTGGCTTTGTTACCCAGCTCGCGTTTCGTTACCACAGATCGCCACAGTTCACGTCTGACACAGCTTGCTGCACCGATCCGAGCATCCAATTCTTTCTCCTGCCGTCCATCACTCGTGAATGCAATCCCGAGATACTTGAATTTCTCCACCTGTCTCAATGAGGCTCCCCTAACATGGAAAGCGCACTGAGCAGGCTGCCTTGAAAAGACCAGGTGATTATGTTGGCATGTTTAATTTTTTCAAATGACTACGATTGGCACGAGATTCTATCATGCAACAATGTTAGGGTGTGTCTAAAAGTCCAACAGGTCACGTGGTACGATCGGCGGCCGTTTGCTTCCGTTTGTTCGTTCATGGATAGCGCGGTCGTGAGCATTCTGCTTCAAAATGACGTCGTAGCATGTTTCCTCATCATTTAAGTTAGTACGATTTAAAATTGTATACATACATAAGTTTTCTTCAGCCATCTTTTCTTTTTCGTATTCATTCCTTGTTTCTTGATGCTGCCCAATATGTATTTCGACATCTCCTTTCTCTAAAATATATTTATTACGTAACGGGCACTCGAACACTTGAATTTTCTACTTTCGTCCGCCATTTTGATTCTACTCACCGAGGCAGGCGACCGGCCGCGTTATGAAAACGCTCATCGCAGCCAGTCGTTACTTTATGGACAAGGTGTTCGCGACAGGCTTCGAACGTTCGGACTTTTAAGATACACCCTTAGGGCGTGTCTAAAAAGTCCGACCGGTCGCCAACAGGTCACGTGGTACGATCGGCGATCGGTCGGCAGCCGTTTGCTTCCGTTTGTTCGTTCATGGACAGCGCGGTCGTGAGCATTCTGCTTCAAAATGGCGTGGCAGCAAGTTTCCTCATCATTTAAGTTACTACGAATTAAAATTGTGTACATGCATAAATTTTCTTCTTCGTACTCATTTCTTGTTTCTTGATGCTGTCCAATGATGTATTTCTCTATCTCCTTTCTCCAAAATATATTTATTACGTATTGGGCATTCGAACACTTGAATTTTCTACTTTCGTCCACCATTTTGATTCTACTCATTGTGGCAGCCGACCGGCGTTGGACTCCGGTCGCGTTAGGAAAACTTTCATCGCGACCAATCGTTACTTTATGGACAAGGTGTTCGCGACAGGCTTCGACCGTTCGGACTTTTTAGATAGACCCTTAATGAGATACGGAATGGCATCGTAAAAGCTTTACGAATCCTTATCTCTGTTTTTATTCCTACACCTTTTTCAAAAAGGCCGCAGTTATAAGTCTACTTTCTCTAGGCCTTTTCCTTGTTGGGCCTCGAATAAAACTAAAATAGAGTGGAGCAAGGTTGCTAAAAAGAAGGTGGCCTCTATCGGCCGATTTCTCTCAAAAGCACTCGCATTGCCTTCTGGGATTGTGACGTCACCTGGCAGGCGATCCGTCCCTTTTAACATAACAAAGCTGAGATAGCTGGAGTTCCATGTGCTTTTGCTAATAATAATCGCAATTATTTATTATTTTTAGTCCAATATTATAATATAGAGTGGATTTATTAGATTTCCATGCATTTATTCTTCTCATGGCAATAGATACGAGCAAACTTTCATTAAATGAGCAACCCCCACCCCTTCTTATAATGAAAAAGAGCCCACTCGTAACAAGCAGGAGATGTGCTCTTGATGCGAGTGTTAAAACGCAAAATCCAACAGATTGCACTATGAGAAAATCGAAAGTTAAGAGAAAATTTGAAACCTGAGAGAGAAGTTTAGAAAATAAAATCTCCACAAGATTCTCTTCGCTTTCATCTTCACCTCCTTCACTCGTACCAAGTAATGGAAACTGTTCAGTGGCTTCAGATTCATTTGAAGACTCTGTAAACCACGTTGGGAAAAACGACGAGGTGGGATACGCTTTCGCTCTCAAATTGTAATTTGAGCAAAACGAAAATGTTCGGTCAGACTCAAACAGAAAGTGATTGGGTATGTAGGCATTACTTTTGTTTTCTTCCTATCATATTTTTACAACCATACAAGCAGTGGCAGATGTTTTAATGGTGTACAAGCACTTAATGCTAAATGATTGAATAGATCTTTTATTTGCAATCACATATTATTCCACTAAAATATTTCTATAAAACCTTGGCACGTTTTTCCTCATTTATATTGGTGATAAATAGTAGAAATAGGCTCGGAAATAAAGGTCACCGCGCTATTCCCTATAGTTTTCTATGCGTTCGTCTGCTCCAAACCTTCCAGCTGACGTCACACGTCAGTAGCCAATGACCATCGATCACCCCGATAGAGGCCACCTTCTCTTTAACAACCTTAAGAGTGGAGGCTAAAACAAGACCTACACAAGAAATACAAACTTTCCAATGCATCGGAGGATTATCTTAGATTCTTGATGGTCGGACGGAAATTCAAAAGCCGGGTACTGACTGAGCAGCCTCGCGAGGCAGCCGTGTGAGGCAAATGCTCGGCGGTCAGGATGTGCCTCGCCCGAGCCATCCCGAGTCGGTTTTTGTCGATGCCCAAAGGCGCCTCAGAATGAATGCCTCGCGCACTAAAGACGGTTCTATCTTGCCTCGCTCGCTCGCGCTATGGAGAAAGAAAAGGTTTTAAAGGTCATGGAATTATATGGTTCTTTAATAGACTTTGGATTCACAATGCGTAGAATATACAAATAGAGGGAGGGCTCAAGGCAGACGCATGGCGAAGTACACTGAAGGCGCAATCGTTTATTCGTTTGATTTGATTTTTTTGCACTGAGTGAGCGCACTAGCCGTTCGAAGTAGCTCTCGTGCGGCCCGTGAGAGGTGTTCGGGGATTTCCGTGCACTTCGTTTTCGTGCACTTCGTTTTCGTGCGCTTCGTGCGGTCTGTGCGCGCACTAAACGCACGAAGGTTGGAGCAGGGTCGTTTCATGCATTTCTACAATTACAAATGGCGACCTCCAGTGCAAAAAATCATCTGCAGCAAGTCTCCGTCACTTTCGAGGACGGCAGTACATTTCATTTTAATGCGGATGAGGAAATTGCTCACAGACTCAAAACTGGTAAGTATTAAAAATATTAGAAATCAAATTTTTTAATATTATAAGTGCTCTTGGGGTGATTAAAAGCCAGCGTCGAAGTTTTACTGTAGCGTTTACAAATGTTACCCGCATGGGCCCTGATAAATTTTTTTTCGCGTGTATCACTAAAGAATTCATTTTTTAAAGAATCTCCTAAATATCTGGTAAATCATTTTTAATTTGATAGACAAGATCCAATAATATAACCGAACCAACTAATTAATTAATTAATTAATAAGCTAGCGCACGAATGCGAAGGGCTGGTCGACATCGCCCGATATCACATGCTGCTATTCTCCGTTGATTCCTCCTGGAAGGAGATTTTTTTCCCGCGTGAGTTTCACAAATTTATTTTTTTAATTCTATACGGATATTTAAAATTATTTACTTATTAAATATTAATTAGTTTCACTAATTATTCAGAGCGCGAACGCAACAATAGCTGACCATATCATCGAGAAAAAATAGGGAACGCTGCTTAGAAGTTGTACCTTGCCCTTGAATCAAATTAGCTGTATGGACGAAAAATGAATTATGGAGCGTATAATCATTTTAATCATCCCATTTGCCCTCGAAAATTTTAACAAGTGGCTTTGCAATAATAACTGCCTAGAATATCTTTGTAGTTAATGCAAACAATTTATTTTCACAGACCCAAGCCTTGCATCAGTATATGTCAATGCCTTAATTCGAATAGCTCTGGCATTCAGGACAACCAGATGCCAGTTGATATTCAAGTGGAAACGCCAAATGCTAAATCCACAGATGCAGCACCCAAGGACCCAGGTGTCAATGAAGGTAATTGGAGAAAAGGATTGAACTTAAAAATGTTCACATATTTTTATCTAATGTGAGGAGATGTTATTTTAATTACTTCATTATTATATAGGATGAAATAAAACATTAATAAGAATGTGGATCGAATGCATTATTTTTCTTTTTTCCATTACAGAAAATACTGCAGTATATCAATGGCGAGAGGAGCCAATAAAATTACTGATTGCAACGTATGGGGAATTGCACCATAGGTTCTCCTCATCGAAGTACAAAAAAAAAGATGTAAGTTCATCCCAAAATTCTAATGCTTGCTGGCATTAAAAGAGTAATTTCCTAATTTTTTTTTTGTTTGTTTATTTTATTTAGGTGTGGAATACGATAGCAGAAAGACTGAAAGAACATGGCCATTCTGTGAATGGTCTACAGTGTGACAACAAGTGGAAGAGTTTACTAAAAAAAATACAAGCAAATAAAAGATCACACCGACAAATCTGGGAATGACCCAAAAACCTTCACATATTTTGACAACATGGACAAGATACTGTATAATCAACCAAGGGTGACTCCAATTGCTACTGCTAGTAGCAGCGTGGGCATCCAAATGCGGGATGATAATGAACA
>JAHWFO010097854.1:0-15770 GCA_023313115.1 Rhysida immarginata | reverse complement strand
TATGGTGATTATTTTTCACACATTAGTACTTTGTTGGTCCTCCATTGTTTCTTATGACTTCAAACATCCTGTTTGGCATCAAATCGACAAGTAGTGATAGATTCCCATCCTTCCATGACAGCAGTGGTGAGCTCTTGAGTAGTTTGGAATTGCCAATGATCTTTATAAACATGATGTGCTAGTTGTCCCCATACATTCTCAATTGGGTTGAGGTCTGGGGAGCATGACGGCCAACAAAACATTTATCTGCTGCTCTTGAAACCATTTTTTCATAAGGTTGGAACGATGGCATGGAGCATTATTTTGCTGGAAAGACCAGTTACCTCCACCAAGAATTTCACCTTAGCCTGAAAGTTAACTTTCCAGCAGCACTTTGTATCTCGCAGAGTCCATTGATTACTACCATATCACTTTTACCCTGAGCAGAAAATGCCCCCCCCCCCCCCATTTGACGACTCAGTTTAAGCTGTTCTTCTTGTCTGATGTTATGCCGATAATAGTCCCATCCATTGCGACCATCAAGGTTGAATTTCTTTTCATCAGAGAACACCACTGTTTACCACTCGTGAGTGGGGGTGGCCGTGACCTGATAGAGTTAAGTAAATCAGGCACAGCTAGCTGCTGGCTGGGTGACAGCCAGTGGCTTGAGGACCACTGCTGGGTTGGATGGCTATTTGGGGCACAGCTGTTGGGAAACTTGAGTCTGACCCTTGCTGAGTGACCCTTGCTGAGTCTGACCCTTGCTGAGTGACCAGTGCTGGATGTCCAGCAGCTGGTGATAGCCACTGGTTTGTTCGTCCGCCAGCAGCTCTTCCATCATGAACTTCCCGTGCTTCGGAGGGCACGTTAAGGTGTCGGTCCCGGTTGCTACTGTCATCTCGTAGCAGCCGTTAGTTACTGGGATGACGCAAAACTCCCTCGAAGGAGTAAGTGCTACAGATTATCGTTCTGCGATAATCTACCCTCTGTACAAGAACAAGAACCACTCGTGAGTCCGTGACATTTTTTCTCTACAAAACTCCAATCTTGCGTTGTTGTGAGCTTGGTTTAGAGGTGGTTTTTGTAGAAATTTTTTGTAGACAATGTTTGGAGATTGTTGCAGAACTCATGCAACAGTGTGCCGAGAGTAGTCAAGTGAAAGTACATCTAAAATGTGTCCAAGCAGAAAGATTGCTTCCAGTTGCCAATCGTCAAATACACGAGATTTATCTCGAGAGCTAAGGATTTTTTCCCTTCCTTTTCATTTCTTCGCTTTCCCATCAACTCCCTGTTGTAATACACTTCTGACAGCACACTGGGATTGGTTAAGATGAGCTGCAATTTTCCTTTGGGACATTCCACATCCATGCAACATCCATACTGTCCTAATCTCTGTCTCACCAAGCTCTGTTCCTCGTGGCATTGTTTTACACAGCATAAATCTGCAACGGACACTTTGCATATGATAAAAATAGATGGGCGAACACATTTTTTAAAGGTGAGTTTATAATTTTGTCCAAGTAAAATTATGAGGAGTTATTGTCGTTGTTCACAAAATTTTCAAAATATATGAATGACAATCAGCAAAGTGGTAAATTTATGTTTGAAAAATGATATGTAAAAAGCTGATCTAGATCTTTTTGTTTTTAGTAAAGTTTGGTTCAAAATTCATGTGAGTTTATAATTCTGTCCAACACTGTAGTTTATTATAAATGTATAAGATTTTTTTAAATTAAATTAGAAAATGCACAAGGTAAACCAAAATGTTGTTAAAACCGTATTTTTCAAGACAGCATTAAGCACTAAAGCTAGTCAATCTCTTACATTTTATCATAATCTTTATCTTCAGTCTCACTTTCACTATCATTGTTATCATTAATTTCTAATAATATTGTATAATAAATTTGTTTAAGTTATATTCAAGACAAGCTACAACTCCAACATGTCCTGTTCTTACCTCGTCTTGCATTTAACTCAATGGCATGGAGTAGATGAAACAACAAGAAGACATTCAAAGAGAAGATAATACTGAAGATATACTTCAAACAAATTGGGAATACAAAGAGAAAAGGGAGGAAAACTTTTCCTTCTGTGAGGGGGCCCCCCTCCTACACCTCTAGCTGCTAATAACCAGCTGCAGCTATTCACAAACAAAAGGGGCGTGCTCATCAGGGGTTCAGGGCCTTGTATGAGGGGTAAGCATTGACACCTAGGCGTTAAAATACCTTTAATCGTTATCTACAATGAATTATGGTTACAAGCTACTGATACATTCAATGGAAACTATTCATACATTACATCTGAGGCAAAATCATACATAATAAATGGAGGTGCCCCTCGTGTTAATGCCTATTCAGTATGCCTAGTATGACCTTACTACACAACGTTTTAATACTAAATATATCAAACTTAGAAGGGAATCTTTAGGTGTTGAGCCACTACTTCTCCGCATTGAGAGATCTCAGTTGCGCTTGTATGGCCACGTGATACGGATGCCGCAAACTAGTCTTCCTAGGTAGTTGTTATTTTCCAAGCCGGTGGGTAAGAGACCAAGGGGTCGGCCTAGAACCAGGTGGCTAGACGACATGGAGAATCTGGGTTCGAGTTGCTTGGATATTACCAGGGAGGACATGTGCCTGATGGCGGAAGATCGCGATCACTGGAGATCCTCCATAGGGCTGCTGCCTCCGCGACCCTAACGGATAAGCGGGATTGAAAAAGTAAGTAAGTAAGTATATCTAACTTAACGGGAAATCCTAAATTCAGGTTCCAATTTATAGCTCAAGTTGCTGCCCCATAGCTATGCTTCCCATGCATACATCACGACCTGAGCAAATTGTCAACATCCTTCGGTGCAGGAAGTTTGCAAACACGGTGGTGACCCGTCTTGGCATTAGCTGTACGGAGAACATATGACATTCGTCGACCTAAACTAACATCATCCGCGACGTTATGTGCCTCTTTGTTTGATGCTTGATTAGAGCATATCGAGGGGGGGGGGGGCACTATAACCCCTCCATACAGTTACTAGGCCAACCAACTAGAACACCCTGCCTACTGCATAGGATGGAAACGTTATCGTGCTAATTAATCATGCGTTCGTCCTTGATAACAGTGTTACAAGCAACAAGGGCTCATGTGCCACCCCATCCCACTTCTGTCAATCCACACTCAGTATTGTTTCATCTCAGTATGCGGAGTAACAAATGTTCGATGGCGATAGGGACCGTCCATGCCGAAAAATAATAATCAAAAGTCACTCACCACATGACGTCATCTTACATTGGAGGGAAATGGCAGGATGATTTAACGTTCATGCGAATGCACTGGCGTCATGTTTGACCGTTCCCGATGCCTGTAGCTGGTGTAACCACAATGAATCATATGGATTACAGCCCAACAAGTTAAATACATAAATTTAATACTATAACTGACTAATTAATTTATAACAACAACAACTTATTATTATTGGATGCTATCACATATTCCCCCCGCCTAAAGAGCTGACATCATCAGTGGTGTCAACATTAGGGTGATGGATGTGTTCGAAAAAGTTTAAGCTGAACAACATTGATACCTCCTTCGTTGTCCATATCCAAAAACCGAATGTAACAACAACGCTATACAAAAAAACATCCTCTTAAAAGGAATAAAAGCAACAATTAGCTGCTGGGAGACTAGCATCATCATCTTGGAATTTTCGTCAGAGAAAACAATACCAGCTCCCAACAATATCGATCTCTGTTGCATTGCGATGACAATGCCTCAACGATTGCCAAAACGTATTATAATAACCATAACCTCTTAAAACAAACAAAAGTAAACTTTACTGTAAAATAGACAACACAATTTACAATTTGTCTCTTAAACTATGACACAACCTATTACCAATGCCTACGCATATATACATACCCTGAAGACACAAAAACAAATTAAAGTTCCGCCTCCGCCAGGTTCATGGGATACTCATTGACATGAATTGTCATACTTCCCTTTTCTCTTTGTATTCGTCTGAATCCAGTTTCTGTAAAAAAAAAAAAAAAATGCCGATTTTAAAACATTGTTAAAAAGTCCTGAACATAAATCGATCCTACATATAAATCGAGTATCGATATTTGATATCCATTTAGAGTAAAAGAAAAAAAAAGTCTACTTGTATTCAGAACAATACGGTACATAAAAAAGATATGCAATGCACCGAAAAAGCCTATTTAAATTTCTATCAAGATGAATTATAGTTTAAGGCTGTGATTTATCCATCTAATGCATTGAATTTTAAAAAATAGTTTTCATACATTCACATTAAATTATTTATAACTCAATTCATACCTCATTCAAATTGTCTTGAATGGGAAATTACCAAATAAATCATAAACTACAAATGAATTTTACTTAACGAAATTTACTGAATGTAAATAGAAAGCTGGGATTTTCATTCACTAGTGAAATCTGAAATGTTTGTTAAGATATTCATGTAGAGAGGTTTCAGTGTGATGAAATATAGTAATGGAAAACAAAACTTGCTTAAATTGCTATTATAAGTTCTAAGATATGAATATATAAATATAGTGTTCAAGTCATTTAACATGTGTTGCTGCTAAAAGTTTAAACAGGGTAGCATGAACATTTCAGTTCAAAATTCCCTATTTTCCTCAGTTTTTCACCTACTTACCCCAGATTTTTCCATCTCGGAAAATTTTAAATAAATGATAGAAAGACAATATTCTTTAACTTTATAAGGGTCGTACAAATGAAAACGAAAATTTGTGTGGGGAAAAAAAAAAAAAAGACAATGTGTAGGATCGTAATTTTTGTTTTCAACAATTGCAAAACCTACATGCAAATTGAACAATAGGTTGCAAGTGTTGCCTCAAATGACAAAGAACGACAGCTCGCGCTTCGGAGCTCTGCGAGTAATTGCTTCGTCCAAACAACAAAACTCCCGAAAAAATCAAAAGTAATTGCAAACAGCACGGGGAAGGTGATGTTGACCATGTTTTTTGATCGCAAAGGCCCAATTTTACTGTACTTTCTTGAAAAAGGCACCACAGTTAACATACCACGATATGGGGAAACATTGAAGGCACTGCGCACGGCCATCAAATGCAAGCGTTCTGGACTTCTTAGAGAAGGAATGCTTCTCCACGACAATGCGCATCCTCACACCTCAAAAGTAATAGTAGACCTCATCAAAAAGTTCAACTGTGAAGCAATGCAGCATCCACCTTACAGCCCTGACTTATCCCCATGTGGCTTTCACGTGTTTGTTAATCTCAAGAAACATCTGAAAGGCTGCATGTTTCAGTCGGACGATGAAGTGAAGGAAGAGGTTTTGGAATGGTTCCACATACAACTGAAAGATTTCTTCCATAAAGGAATTACACAGTGGGATAAATGCCTTAACGCATTTGGAGAGTATTTTTAAATTCCTTGTATACACTTTGGATAAATAAATAATTTTCGTTTTCATTTGTACAACCCTTACACATAATTAACTAACCTCTGACTTTTCCAAGTTTTCTCATACCAAAATAAAATAACCTTGACTTTTTCTATTATGGCTACTCTGTTGAAATCAGTAGTCAATATTTCTTGGAATTTATTTCAACATCAACATAGAGAAAGCTTGTTTATTGTGATGATAAGTGACTAGCGATAACTAAGAATCATGATGCTGTGAAAATCGTCAGACTGATTATATACAAAAACTGCTTTCAAGTTGGCAATCGACAACAACGATGTATGCCTTCTAATGCTTGCAGTAACAAGATTACAAACAATATTTTCATTAAATTATGTTTTCAAAATGATCCCAAATCTTATTAAGAAATTCTGTTCTTGTTTGAATTAATCCTTTCGTTTATCATAATGATATTGGCTAAAACACTGATCACCTTCTCTAATTCAGTAGAAGCTCATGAAGGCTTCAGCTTGTCCACTTCACTGGGTGACAAGCATAGTCTGCCTAATCTAACTGGGCACATGACCTTGTTTGAGCGAGAAAACGTCATATTCAACTTCAGCCAATCACGTTCGCCCTTACCTTCCAACTACCAGCGCCTGTTTTTTACTAGTGATTTCATTCACAGTAGCAACAGCACTAATTCACAGGCATTATAAATGTCTGCCAATGAGATACCAAAATTCGTTTCGTTAACTTGATTTCAAATTTAAAAAAAGCATATGACAGAGTTCCTCGGGAGAAGCTCTGGCAAGTGTTGCAAGAGTATGGAGTGGATGGGCAATTGCTGGTTGCTATCATGTCTCTGTACTAAGGCTCTGAGATGTGTGTCCGGATAAATGGCATTAGTCAAGACCGTTCAGCGTGGGTGTTGGACTCTGTCAAGGGTGCGTACTGTCACCCCTCTTGTTCATTATCTTTATGGACTGGATAGACAGGGGCAGCCGAGGCGATGAGCGTGTTTGTGTGGGTGACTGCTTGGTGGAGAGGTTGCTCTTTGCTGACGACCTTGTCCTTCTTGGGTCTTCTCGCACTAACCTTCAGCATGCCTAGACCAGTTTGCAGCCAAATGTGAAGAAGCTGGGATGAAGATTAGTGAGGCTAAGACTGAGGTTCTGGTCCTTTCAAGACAGCCTGCTCAGTGCGCTCTCCATGTTAGGGGAGCCCCAATGAGACAGGTGGAGAAGTTCAAGCGGGATTGCATTCACGAGTGATGGGCGGCAGGATAAAGAATTGGATGCTCGGATCGATGCAGCAAGCTGTGTCACACATGAATTGTGGCGATCCGTGGTAACGAAACGATAGCTGGATAACAAAGCCAAGCTCTCCGTCTTCAAATCTATCTTTGTCCCCATTCTCACCTATGGTCATGAGGCTTGGGTAATGATCGAAAGAGTGCAATCGTGGGTACAAGCGGCCAAAATGAGATTTCTGAAGGATCTGGCAGGTGTCACCCTACTAGACAGATTGCATATCAGCACAATAAGGGAGTCTTTAGGTGTTAAGCTGTGACATATATAATATTAATTGTGTTGAATTTATTCAATATATGCCTTAAATTTTAATTATTTCATAAAATTATCTAAGCTACTCTTTTACTAATTTCACCCTTGTTTAATTAAAAGCAAATTTCTATCATAAATTTGTCAATGCTTTTCAGAAAATCTAAATCTGCGTTTTATTTGTTCATTTATTGAAGCGATGGCTCTTCATTTTTTTCCCTCTCGTTTGCTCCATCAGTTAGAAGGGGGGAGGATACACGAATCCTAGAATGCAATAGCCGCTCCAATTGTTGTGTGTTTGAATGCATGAGGGAGCTTATTCTCACTATTGTTTCATGTAACCCCACGAATTAGACCAATGATTGATGGTCACCCATAAGCAAACGATAGGGAACACTTGAAATTAAAGTGTTTTTATAAATTGTGCGGAGAATTTGAAATCTCTCTCTCGAGGCTCTCTCTGTCACTCTCTCGATTCTCTCTCTGTCTCTCTGGACTCTCGGGCAGTCTCTCTCTCGCAGCTCAGATAGCTCTTCAGCTCTCTCGGACTGGCTCTGATATCTCCGAGCCATGATAGCAGCACGCTCTAAATGTCATGCTACGAACATTGGTCTCAGCAAACTAAGCTCTGATCACTAGTTTCACCATGGCAGCCGTCTTCTCATCACTAAGTGATCACCAACAAATCACTAATTATGAGATCAACAGCACCACGAGCAAACCAGGATTCCGTTAATCTGATGCAACAAGCAGCCGGCGGTGACGACGAGGATAAAAGCAGTAACTACGAATGGCGGCGGCGTATCGAGCTCATTGGCGGGAACGATTTACAGTAGGTGGGAAAGCAGGCAAGTCTGATGTTCACGGGAGATTAGTGATTCAGACGGACGGCCTGTAACCTACTGGGATCATCTGCGGAGATCATAGGCCACGACGTGAAGAGGAACGCATCGTAAAATACAGCGTAGCTTCGTACGAACGACCCAGCATATGTGTCACATTCTACGGAAACCGAAATCAACTGAAATATTAAAAAAAAGATAAGTGCGTGTTTAACTTTATGGGCCAATCGCGAGTGTTAAGCATAAGACAATTTTTGAACAATTGAACTTTAAGGTTAATTTTTATCAAATTTAAATACCGTATATACTCGAGTATAAGCCGACCCCCTGTTTTTGAGCCCAAAAAGTTGAAAAACGCCTTGACCCGCACATAAGCCGAGGCAAAAAAGGAAAAAAAAAAAAAAAAGATTTGAATCACCCTATATAATCTTTAAAATTACAACGCTTAACAGATACAAAAAAATTCGAAGAATTTTATATTCTATAAACCATTTTTCGATCATAGTTTCAATTTTGTTTCGATCATCTTTCAGTATGCCTAACGCCTTTTAATTTAGTTATGTATTTTTGGTTGTGGAAATCGATTCCTGATCTTTTTTTGCGTATGTAATAATATATTTTAATTATAACCATATTAACTTTCTTTATTAAAACATTCTTGGACTATTTTCAAGTTTGGGGCAAACTTCTGCCCCTAGGCCTATCTCAGTTTGCGTTCAAATTTGAACCAGAGTTTACCTTGACCCCCTTAAATTGTTTTACACACGATTTGAATCACCATATATAATCTTTAAAATTACAACGCTTAACAGATACAAAAACATTATTTGAAGAATTTTTTATTTTATAAACCATTTTTCGATCATGGTTTCAATTTTGTTTCGATAATTTTTCAGTAGGCCTATCGCATTTTTATTTTAGTTATGTATTTTTGATTTGATTTTTGGTTGTGGAAATCGATTCCTGATCTTTTTTTGTGTATGTAATAATATATTTTAATTATAACCATATAACTTTATTTATTAAAACATTCTTGGACGATTTTCAAGACGCACTTGGCAAGAACACGATAGTAGGCTAGCGAGGTTCAAAAGGCACGCGGCATTTTGGGGCACACTTCCATGGGGCAAATCACCAGACCCCAGAGCATTTGCTTATAACAATGGAAAAGTGGATGGAAAATTGAGGGAAAAGACGTGAAATACTGCACTGTATATTGTTTATGATTGAACAATGTGCTGTTAAGGTCTTCATTAAAATTAAAACTATTACGGTATCCTTCCTTTAAGCATATTTGATCATTTTTTTTATTAGATTTTTAAATAAAGAAACTTAAATTCATTCAAACCTTGTTTTATCATTTCTCACAAGTTTTGGTTTTAATAAGAGATAAAAGAATTTTTTTTGCTTAATAAGAGGGGAGATACCTGGATCTTAGATTTATCATAATGCATGTGTAGATTAGTTAAGAACTGAATCTTTTGCTTTCTCTTTTACCATCAGAAGTGTAATTCACTTCCAATCACAGATCTCTCTTAAATGCAAGAGAAGTATCTGTAAACGTGCTTAGGCACTGGCGTCCGTGACAACTTTAGTTAGTGTATTAAGATTGGGAGTAATCTTAGGATCTTGTGTCCTACAGGTGTCTACGATACTTTCTTAAATGTAATTCATATAAACGCAGAGAACATCCTAGATGTAATAAATCCCCCTCTGTCACACTGGCGTCCGTGACAGTTACTTGTTGAATTTTATTATAAAGAATAATTGAACGTTGGGTGGAGGTGAACACATTTTCTATAAGATAACTCCCCCCCCCCCTCAGTTACAAAGCCATTACATCTCCACATTGAGAGATCTCAGTTGCACTGGTATGGCCTTGTGATATGGATGCCACAAACTGGCCTTCCTAGGCAGTTATTTTCCAAGCCGGAGGGTAAGAGACTAAGGGGTCAACCTAGAACCAGGTGGCTAGACTATGGAGAATCTGGATTCGAGTCGCTTGGGTATTATCAGGGAGGACATGCGTCTGAGATCCTCCTTAGGGCTGCTGCCCCTGCGACCCTAACGGATAAGTGGGTTTGAAAAGTAAGTAAGTAAGATTTCAGAATAAAGAACTAGTTCATCTTTATTAAAATAATAAAAAAAAAAAATAATAAAAACAATAAAACAACAAAATTATTTGATCTAAGTGATGTTTGTATTTTTTTGTAAAATCCATATAAATTTCCATTGTGACGTTATCACGTGTTGTGTTGTGAAAACCATTTTCAGAGAGATTTGGTCATTGGAATAATAGTGTATATTATTCAGCTTTACAGTGCGAATAGGAGTTCTTAGAGATTTTTGTGATAAGAGTTCACAGTGTATTCAACTATGAATCTGCAGGAGGGGAGGTGTTGTGACAGGAAGAGGCTGTGTGATTGAAGTTGGTCTGTGGATTTATGGTTAAATAGAAGCATTGAATTAATTAAAAGATTGTTTGTAATATGAATCTTAAGTAGGGATAGAAATAATAATGATTTCTACGTTTATTCATATGAGATCTTAATAAAACGAGAAGGGGAAACGCTCTCTTTATTTAAGCGAAACACAGATGGGAAAGCTTGTAAGTTCTGCCAAGACAGTTGTCAGGGGGAGGCTGAGGGCTCTCTGCTCTGGATGATTTGAGGGGGTTAGGTCAGTTGAGATGCGCGAGGCTGCTGCGAAACTCCTGCAGCATGTCGAAGCGATCTGGTGGCCTCTTCTTCCTTCCAAATCAGGGCTTGTTCAGACTCATCAAAGTTATGTTAATATAGGGACAGTATTTTAAGGTAAAATGGAAATTCGAATGGGGGTTGTCAGGTATCGATGTTGACCTGGTCAACCTAGGCCAGATAGAGCTCGACACTCTGCACATTCCGCCCGAGCCCACTGCACAATGAGCTATGGACAGTGGAAGTTTGTTTCTGGAACATTTCCATAAAAATGAGAGAGAGACATCATTAGTATACAGTGGAATTATTGTTGGATGCTTGACATCAACATTCGTCGGTGCCTTGTGAATCAATATGGAGATTAGTTGTGAGAAATTAGCGTGGTCTTATGTTTATCATCGTGACAAGAAGACAACGGAAGCAACTTCGCATTCTGGAATTTTCCATAGAACTTAGTGGGACAGTCTGAGCTGTCCAGTGGACTCACTAATTGATCCGGATCATTTCAAAGTGTGTTTTGTGCCTCGGAATGATGTGTGATTTGTGATATTTAATGGCCTGTTTAATAAGTGTGTTAAGTGCCCCAAAGGTGAAATACAAATGATTGAAATTACATGGATAACCTGATACTGCAACTGTGAGTAGTGCGAAACATTTGATTTTTTAAGATTTGTGTGCGGTAATGACTTTATGGTGATAAATATGAGATTTAGATGAAGTAGTTTAAAGCGAGCCTTTATAGATTTATCATTCTCGTAGTCGAAAGAACTAGAGCTAGTTTTGATATTTATTTATGTATTTGCATGTTATCGTAGATTTAAGTATCTGGGGATTTTAGGATTAACTTCCTTCTTTTCATGTTAAGATCTGTCCTTTCTTTCCGTAGGTTAAGAGTTGAATTTTATTTGTATCTCTTTGGTGTTTATTTATCTTTGAATAAAAATATATTTATTTGATTCTCAAATTCGCCTAACTTATTTGAACAGATAAGACACAACCTGCCTTCTTTTTTTTTAAAGAACCCAACCTTTGTCGATGATTAGTTATTGGGCTTAGTGTAAGGCAGTGCAATCGGAGACAATAGGTTACACCATGATAAATTATTTGGAATTACGGGAAATTTTATTTTATATTTAATTCAAGTTTATGATGTTGCTCATTTTAATTTTTTTTTAAAATAAGAAATATTTTTTAACATTTTCATTGTTTGAAAATTAAAAATCGAGATTTTAATATACATTTATATTTCATTTATATTTCTAGAATAAAGTAGATCTATATTTTTAAAAGTTAAAACAGTTATACATGGTGATTCTGAAAAAGTGTGTATAACTGTAAGCAATGACAGGTGACCAGAAAGAACATTTTCTTTTAATACATTGTGGGTCTGAATTTGAACGCTAACCGAGATATGAACAGAAATAAAAATGCCGCCACCAAGATCAACAACTTAATAACTCAGGTTCTGCAACGCCTAGAATAATGAATTTTGGAGGAATAATAGGGTACATAAAACTCTGTATACCATTAAAGTTTGATCAAATTCCAACAAGTTGTTACGTACTCAACATCGTAACACGTGCTGGTTAGTACTCACATGTGAGCACCGTTACCATTTTGAATGCATAACTCGGAAACTACTCGTTGGAGTAGGATCAAAATGGTATACACAGTTTTATGTACCCTATTATTCCTCCAAAATTCATTATTCTCGTCTTTGCAGAACCTGAGTCATTAACTTGTTGATCTTGGTGGCGGCATTTTTATTTCTGTTCATGTCTCAGTTAGCGTTCAAATTCGGACCAACATTGTATTAAAAGAAAATATTCATTCTGGTCATCTCTGTCACTGTTTACAGTTATACACACTTTTTCAGAATGACCTTATATAATATTAATTTGCAGATATAAAACCAAGCAGGAACTGATGAGGAGTCTAAAGGCACGAAGCAGGAAGGTCTAGCATTTACTAAGTTGTTGCTTGCGAGAGAGCTTACCAGAGCGCTGATTTACCAGATCTAGCAAAATGCGATGCAAGAAGCAGTTCGCATCCTATGACATCACAATCCAAGCGAAAGGTTTTGGTTTTGAGGTTATCTTGGTTTTTTAACCAATCACAGCATTTTAGAATTTTACTTGGAAGGGATGCACGTGCTTTATTCAAGGGATTAATATGAAGACCCTATCTCTTTTGTTTGGAACTCGGGCAACGAGAAATACAATTTGTTAACGATCTCTTTGCACTCAAGGTTCAAAATTCAGTTTCGTATTTTATTAAAATACTAATAAAAATTTAAATAATTTTAAAATAATTGCAAGTTTCTTTATAGGCTACAAGGATATTTGTAAGCATATTAAAATACACGAAGGATTTATTTCTCTTATTAAAAAAATACTTGTTACTAAAATGATCAAATATACGCTAAAGTAAAATTATACCATCGCGACGGCTTGTTATTACAAATGAAAGGAAATAATAAATACTTTCGCCCCAATCTAACTTATTTCTCTAATCTATTAATTGCTACCGGTGCTTTATAGTCATTATTATACCCATAATTCTAAAGATATTTTTAAACATCCTTTTTTACGCATAAGATAGGCTTTAGAAAAGAACTGCCATATTGGCCTAGCAAGATTGCAGGAGCTCTTGGATTCCTGCAACATTACCAGGATAACGTCACTGTTAGTTGCGAGGAATTTACTTCTTGCATTGTATGCAAGTCGCAAATGCAAAGCTCCGCCTCTTTTTGCTTGCTTGCGATCGCAAATTGCTTCTTGCATCACGCCCAAAGCCTGGCTTTGCTCAGGTGACCATGAATTAAAGTTACCTTGAATAGAGGCTATGAGCTAACCCTCTCCTGTTACCCATGGCAAAATATTGGCTCATGTGCCAAGTTAGATTAGACAGACTGTACTTGTGTGAGCGTCACTAGCAACTGCAAACAGAAACAGTCAGTCTGACAAGACTAAAATGCACTTGGGTGAACTTCGTCGTCTTCATGGTGTTAAACAAATACACCCATAATTTCTAATGATTAAATGGGACCCCGAAAAACTGAAGGTCTGACTGAACATTAGACAGTTCAAAGAGTAATATTGAAATTCTTTTCCTAAGTTGGGGTGTCACAGGTCTCAAAATTTCTACAAAAGAAAACAAGAAATCAAAACGCTAATAGAGTATTTAAAGCAATTAAGGGCAGCCATTTAAACATGTCAGCATTTCTGTAAAAGTCTGGTGAAAAATTTTAGAAAATTGGCAATTGGTATTGGCAGAAGGGTTAGAATTATCCAGGATGCAAAAATGCATCAATTGATGAACTTTCGATGTTGACTTTGTAAAGATACTACAAACATTTGAAAATATATACAGGGCAAATCAAAATTCTCCGTACAAATGGGGATAACAGTGACTAATGTCTAATTTTCTTTTTGCAGTAGGTGAACCAAGTAAAAGGAATGCCACTAACAAACAAAGAATGAATTGACATCATTCTGTTGACTAGGAATGGTACCACACATAACGTAGCGCATGCGTTCAATGGATATTCAATGAAACTCATGGAATGGAGATAATCCATGACACCGTGGCAAAACTCATCCAGAAATTCAAGAGGACAGGTTCCTTCACCTTTTTACTTTTGGGGCCACCTAAAATCAGTTGTGTACCAGAAGAAAATCTGTACTTCGATCCATCTTAAAAGGAGAATCGCATTAGCTTGCAAACAAATAATGGGAGAAATATTGTCACGTGTTCGACGGAATTGGATCCAGCATCTATTAGTTTGTTTGGGCATGGAAGGGAAAATGTGGAACATATCCTGTAACTGTAACATAATATAATCCCCACTTGTCTGGAGACTTTTGATTCACCCTGTAGATGAAAACCAAAGAGTATGTATCCAATCAGAACTTTCCCCCCCTCCCAAACAGTTTAGGGGATACTGTCTAAGGAAAAGTTTCAAAATAATACATGCAAAAAAGAACATCTTATCTCTCCAATTTTAACATAAAATAGAAGCTAATGCATCAATTGAATAATTAATAAAGCATGCCATCTTTATGTGAAATCTTTTTTCTTTCATTTCCCACTATAACTCTTGAGGATTCTAGGATTCCAAAATTTTCTGTAATGGAGATCAAACAACAGGTTCAAGATTTTAAGTGACATTTTTTAATTTACAGTAATTATGACTTTGGTTCTGGAGTTTCAGTGTAAACAGACAGAAGGACATAGAAAATCAAACAATGAGGTATTCCTTTTTAAGATGAGCTACTAGTCTGGGAGACTTGAAAATGTTATAAAAGAGAAAAAAAGGATTGAAATCAATCAAAAAGTGACAGAAAAGCAACTAAACTTCTCTGTGTTTATTATTACATTTCCATCATTATATGGATGCTGATAAAATAGTTTTTTTTAAAACCCCTATCAAACTTAGAATCATAAAATGGAATGAATTTCAAAAAGTACTAGTTACACAGTACTTAGGCAACTATAGGAAGAAACATGCTAATCACTTCTCTTGCCATGGATAGTGAGTGATTCAGCCTCAGCCTTTTCCAAGATCACCCTTTTTCCTATAGGAAAATCTCACAAAAACATTAATTTTTTAAACAAAGGCTGAGGAAGAAAGGCCATTATTAAAAATGATAGGCTGCATTGGACACATGACTACGTTTGAATTTCAGTAGGTGGAAGTGTCCATGTGCTTTCGTATAATCGCCCAAGTATAATTCTTTCCAATTTTCCCCTGGCCCCCTAATTCCCCAGACCTCAACCCAATCGAGAACCTTTGGGATCACCTCGATCGTCTTGTGTGTGCTATGGAACAACTACCGCATACCCTTCAGCAGCTATCGGATGCTTTACAGTCTGCATGGCAACAGCTACCAGTAGAAACCTACCAGAATCTTATTGACTCACTCCCACACCGTCTAGCTGCTGTCGTGCTGCTAAAGGCGGTTATTCGGGATATTAGCTGGTGGTCATAATAATGTGACTCGACTCTGTACCTTAAAGTTGACTTAAGACAATGTACCTTATGTTGACTTAATGAAAATACTTCGGGTAAAGCTCCAGGTAACATTGTTTGAAATATATTACCAATTCTATCTGCATTTTAATTCAGCAGTGGTAGCACAATCCTTAACACTATATAATCTTATTGTTAGTAAAGCTACACTTTTTTTACTACGAGGGGCGATTGATAAATAAGGTCTCCATGGCTATAACTTTTTTATTTGTTAACAGATTTTCAAAATTCTTTTTGTATCTTATACTCACATTTGTC
>JAHWFO010097853.1:0-10804 GCA_023313115.1 Rhysida immarginata | reverse complement strand
AGGGAACTACACACAGCCACGGACAATAAAGGCTGTCGAGCCAAGAAAAAATAAAGTTGTTTTTTCTGAAACACTTTGCCAAATTTGACCCCAGGACCAAACGCCTTTACAACAAACCTTCGAATAGTCATGCCAACTCGAATCGAAAACGTATGGGTTTCTCTCACCCATAGACAATTAACAAAGGCGAATTGTTTTGGTTGGTTCCAATCAGAATAAAGCATGGCCGCGGCATAGGCTTCCAAGCGAGAGACCGTTTAAGTATCTGTTTCCCAGTGGCTGAACTAGTCGGGGGAAGGTGCCCAACCATCCCTAGTTAACCGAATCACCACGGCTCTTATGCCCTTGGCCACGGCATAAGGGGGGTGCAGATCAATCCCCTTCGAGGCTCACAGCGACGGCTGCCCTGTGTGGTGCGGTGGTGCTCGGCATCTCAATGGAGTGTTACGACTACCTAAGCTCTGCCCTCCACTTTCAGCACAGGAACCAGCGCCCTGGTCGAGTCTCGAAGTGCCCCAGCTGCCTCAACCGCCCGCCCGCCTGCATAGGCGTGGGTGGACCGGAACCCCTGCACTGTCGCCATAAGAGCGCTCTGGCGACAGGTCAGGCGGTTCAGGACCACCGACACCAAGCACAGGGTGGGAGGGAGAGGCAGCGACCCCCAAAAAACCACTTCCCCTTCTTTCTCTTTCCTCTCTTCTTTTTCTTTCCTCTCTTCTTTTTCTTTCCTTCTCTCTCTCTCTCCCCCTTTTTTCCGTTTCTTCTTCTTTCTCTTTCTCCTTTTTCTTATCTTTTCATCTCTCTTATCTTTTTATCTTTATTGAATAAAGCATAATTATTATTCATAAATAATAATAAAAAATGGGATTCAAAAATATGAAGAAAATCAGACATGGCCGCCGTTTTTCAAAATGGCGGGTGGAGGGGGTGACCAGCTGGTCTCTTATCTACTCTTCTGATCCAAAATGGCCGCTCCGTTGCCATGGCAACCAAAATGGCGGTCCTCCGGGCTTATCTTATCTTTTGATCTTATCTCATCTGATAAGAAAGGGTGGCATGAGGCCGATTTGTGTACCACCGCCTGAGGCGAGGGCGTGGTGGGCGTGGTCGCCGCCATCTTGGGTCAAAGGTCAACTTGGTACACAAAGGGCTGCCCCTACTACTAACGTTTGTTAGTAGAGGCCGGCTACACTTTCATATCGAACGCGTTAGATCTCACCTAAGTAGTCTGAAAACAGCAACGTACAAAATTGTTAATAGGAACCCACTCCATACACCTTCACGTTTTCAGTTGAAATGATAACAGCAACAAATAAGATAAAAAAATCATAAGCCTCGTATCAAAAGTAAAAAGAACAGTTGAAGTGAAAAATTAACAACTGTTTTCAATTCATTTTGGGAAAGCACCCTTTTTTAACAGAAGCAATTAACCTGTTGGAGTTGAAATGTATAGAAAATGTTTATACAAAGGCACTCACGATCGCAGGGTAACAGTGAACTACCTTCAACGTATTTGAACATTTAGCTGCGTTGAGAACAAATAAAAAGCTTTTCACAGTTCTCTGGCATGGTAACAGGCCCAATGGTTGTTTGAATGAGGACTTGATAGTTGAAGGCACCTTCATTTTAGCACACCAGAAAACATTTAAAATTAATGTTAAAATGTAAAAATAATGAATGTACGAATATAGAAAATTCAGTAACAATTTCCGTGAAGACCGTTATTTGACTGTGTCAATGAGAACATATATGAAAACACCCCGGTATCAACCCACTTGTACGTTAGGAGCCTCGTGAGTCTGCGTGAGAGTTCCGCGACAATAGACACTTCAGCTGTCATATCATCACGGAACAACATTTAAAAGTCACATTAGAGAATCTGAAAACTGATGAAAGAAAATTAAACTTATAAACTTATATGAGACAAATTCAGCTACAATTACCCTGAAAAAAGTTTATTCAATGACATCAATGAGAGCATATGTGAAAACCCTTAGCAATAAGTCCTATCACTCATCAGACACCACGATGACGATTACCTGAAAAACCTAACAGGGAAAAAGCATGCAAATCGACCTCTATTCACTGTTTATTGACATTAACAAAAATCAGTGCAATCAATAAACAAGATGGATTTAGTAAGTTGCTGATGTACTTTTAGCAGAGATAAAACTGCACAAAATGCGAAAAATGAAAACCTTAAATCCACCCTTGTATTCATGGGATTGTGAAGTTTAGGCGTTCAATTTGTACATGCAACCATTGCACAGAAACATTCTCATCACGTACATATAAACACCGTTGAAACAAAAATCAGTGCGATCAATAAACAAGGCAGACTTAGTAAGTTGTTGATGTACTTTTGGTACAGAAAAAACCCCACACAATATGCGGAAAATGAAAGCCTGAAAATCACCTTGTATACGTTGGCATTGTGACGTTTAGAAAATCAGATAGCACACGGAAACACTGCACAGCAACATTCTCATCACGTACATATAAACACCATTGACACACATTAAATTTGATTTAAAGACCTCAGCAAATCAGGTGTAAAAGAATGAAAAACGCTGATAGAGCTCAGTCACCCAAATTCAACCTCAAATGATGAAAAAAATTTCAATCAACACTGTTGAGGTCGAATACTTTTTAGAAACAGACCTTAAACAATGTTGGTTGTAAACACTTATCCAATCAAGTTAAGTCAACTTGAAAGTATTCGTCGTATTTGAGAACCCAAATTCATAATTTAAAATGGTCATTTTAACCTGTATTCTGTGATGAATTAATTAGGACGTCATTTTGCAAAAATGTTTTGACCATTAAAGAGTTTAGCATCGAGAGAGAGAGAGATAGAAAATTAATATCAAACAAAAACTCATTGATACAAAAGGACAGTCTGGAAACAAAAGTCGCAAGCAACAGATAACGACATCAAAAACATTAAAATTCGCTGACAAAAGAAAAAGGAAGACGAGGATTGACCATAAAAAAACAACAGGTTAAAAATAGGGATTAGACGAAAAATGTAGTCACTAGAGTCACAGAGAATCGAGCTCAGACCTCCACTCAACCACTGAATGAAAGCCTAATGTTCAACCCATTGACCTGTGTGGGACACACAGTTAAGTAACAGTGAAAAAATCGAAGTGAATTTTTGACCTAAATTAAAATTAAATCACGTATAGAATGTTGCCTACATTGCGCAAACTACACTTGCTCCTAAAAAAGAGTAAACTTTGAGACAAGATGTTTTAAAACAAACATCAAACTGAGCAACCAGAACGCAAAAAATCACAGAGTATAAGAAAATTAAACAAAAAAAGTATTTATAAAAGTTTGCGATGTCAATTGTCAACCCTCTAAATCTTTGGGTCAGAGTTGTCACTAGTCAATTGAAACAATCCACCCGTTATCAGAAAATTAAAAGCCAAAGAATACACCTTGAAACAGAAGTAGTTTTATTTAGAAGAATATGTAAAAGGACTTGGAAAAAATTTGGTTGCATGAGAAACAACAGTTAATTAGTAATTAGGCAATAAAATTGAGGGTGCCAGTCATCTTAGCTGATTTACTTGATATATATAGCGGATCAAGAGTTGTATATATTGTGACAAGTGTGTTTTGCTGAGAGCACAAGGACCCCATGCTCGTCACACTGGTGGCAGTGCTTCACTGCATGACACTCTTCAGGACAGGGATGCTTCACTGCATGGCATAACCAAGAATTATGATTATTATTATCAGCCTCAGGACATCGGAACATGCCCGCCATCACGTGAAGAATCAAGATGATGTCATCAGTCATACGAGTGACCACACCCAGGAATGGAAACCAGATCAAAAAGTAGTCAAACAGAACCCCCACCCGTAAGGGATTCAAAGGTAAATAAAAAAGTAATTAACTCACATTAAGCAAAGGTAATAAATAACAGCCCATTATTCAAAGTGTACACCTGTGATGTCAGCAGTCACGTGAGTCCAAAAACAGAGCATCAGCAAGGTTTCAGCGTGAATGGAATAGGAGGGGTAGGACCAGCGCGAATGGATTGTGGCGGCGGTAACTTTGATCTTTTCTGTGGCCACGTGTAAAAACAATGGGACACCCCCTCCACATTCCATTCGCGCTACATACCGACCCGTATTGCTAACATGGGTGCAACAACCATACGTCGACTGTTCAGGCCCATCCGTAGCAGGATGCATTCAACAGTAATGTCAGATACATATCTGTTTGCACCATTGCTGAATCTGGTGGCCAGTTGACGGACTGTGGCTCTCCTGTCATCTTTTACGAGTCGTCATAGGCACCGCTCACACAGTTAGCCGATGGATCGTGACTCTTTACAGTGATGGCGTTGGTGAACAGCGGACTATGAACAGTTCACAAATCGCGCTGTTACGGAGATGGCGCCACCCTTGCTGCGATAGCCTATTATCATCCCCTTTTTTGGATGTCCATTAAATCCGGACGTTTACCCATCTTGAGGCTCGTGTACCTACCGTTTCATGCACCAGTTTTAAAGATTTCTCAGCCTATTATGCAAATTTTGCAATGTGTAATCCTTGTTGGGGTGAACTATGTGTGTGCATTGAACGGGTGCTGGTCATAATTCATTGATATGACAGTGTATACACATAACTGAGGTATGCATGTATGAAAATTTCTTTCAATTCCAAATTTTATAAGTTAACCTAGGGAACAGCTATGGGCAATAGTTTTAGCCCGTTCATTGCTATCTCTGTATGAGTGAATCAAGAATCAATTAGCTACAACCCTCTCTTATTCCCCTCCATATATGGTATAGATACGTGGATGATATTTTCGCTGTTTTTGACACGAATCAATGCGATATTAGCTCTTTTCTTAGCGAATTAAATAATAAGTTTCCTACAATCAAGTTCACACATGAAGTTGAGAGCAATGGACGCCTTCCTTTTCTAGATTTAAGCATTATCAGGGATAAGGACAGAGTTTGACATTTATCAAAAATCCACCAACAATCATCGCTATATTATGAATGATTCAGTTCATTGTCCTAGCCATAAACACGCAGCCTTCCACGCAATGATCCACTTCCTTCTTAATATCCAACCAAAGGTACCTAAATGAATTGAGTACCATTAAATCTATAGCAAGGTTGAATGGCTTTTCCGATAAAGTTGTTGATAACTTACTTCTTAGGCATAAACTCCTTTTAAATAGAAAGGATTCCACGAAGTTAATTCCAGAGACCACAAGCCCAAAATTTATTAGTATTGCTTATGATCCGCAATTAATTAAGGGACTAAAAAGATTTTAGTGCTAGCAATTTAAAGATTGCAACCAGAAGTGGAAATACGTTGAAAGCACTCTTAAGAAATACTAATGATGCATTCCCACCTCTGGAAAAGTCTAAAAATCTATCTATTTTAATGCAATTTTTGTGAGAAGAACTCGGTTGGTCACAGTGCCAGAAATATTATTAAAAGGTGGAAAGAGCATTTAGCTCATGTAAAATATGGCAGATCGGACAGATCGAGCATCGCCAAGCATGTTTTGGACAAGGTATCTTCTGTTATTTTATTGGCCCACTGTTTAACTTGTCCAATAGGCGTTATTTCCATTTAACCAATGGGAGATATCCCTTTCGATTACCCCCCCCCCTCCCACCTTGTCTATTCATTCTCTAGAGTTAAGGTTGCTTTCTTTAGTTGCATTTTGTCTCCCTCGGCTGAAGATGGCTACTTGGTAGCCGAAATATGTTTCTGGTATTTCAAGTCTCCTTGTGGATTAGAGGTTCCTTCTGATTTTGGTTAATTGATGTGAGGAAAAACGGTGGAAATGGTAAAATATCCATATTTTGGGACCGCAAGAAATTTTACAGGCCCCAAACACTGAATTTAAAAATGTTTCATTGAAAATCCTTCATTATGGAAAATCCAAACAAAAAAATGAGATTCACTTACATTGAAATGTTCCTTATTGCACTAGCGTTATTTGGGTTCAAATTTGCAACAAACTTGAAAATAACATTAAAATACTATATATTAACGTATTTTTAAAAAGAAACAAAAAAAAGTTGCAAAATGTTGACTAGTGTTACTGATGACAATAGAAAAGATTTATTTCAACATCTACTTCCAAATTATAAAAGACATATTAGCTAATCCACACATTTCTACTACTTTGATAGGATTTAACTTTGCAAGTTATTCATTTTTGCATGTAGGATTCATTTTTTTACTCGCTAAATGAACGTTTTGATGAAGAGCAAAACTGCAACAAAGACATGTAGAAAACTTGCACATTTGTAGTAAAGTAATAACATCAGAAGGCCTGGAATATCATTTTTTTTTATATATATAAACCCAATATCCTCAATTATTATTTGTACACAATAAAAAAAATATAATTATTATTTGAAAATTTCACAAAAATCTTTTTTTCAATGTTTAAAGAAGATATCACAATAATTTGCTAATCTACAATGAGTGAACATATTATAATGACCATCATGTCAGTATCTCGTTGGGTCACCTTTTGCCTTTAATACTGCGGTGATTCTTCGTGGCATTGATTCCACGAGATGTTGGAAGGAGGTGGGAGGAATCTCACACCATACCTGATGAATAGCACTGTCTGGTTGTGCTAGATTGGACGGTGGTGGATCCAGCTGTATGATGGTTCGTTCGACTTCGTGCCACAAATGGTCAATTGGAGGTCTGCGGATTGCGGGGGGCCACCAAAGTAAGATAAAGCCCCCCTCATGTTCCTGGAACCACTCCTGCACAATACGAGCTCTGTGGCATGGCGCATACGGGTAGACTCGATCGGCGACGATACAGAGTTATGCTGTGCCATCCAGACGTTGTTCAACACGTATTAACGGACCCAACGCATGCCAGGAAAACATTCCCCAGACTATAATACTGCCCGCACTGGCCTGAAGGGTTGTACTCATGCATCGGAGTCCATGCTTTCATGCTGTTTCCGCCAGATTCTCACGCGGCCGTCTGCATTTTGTAACTGGATCGTTACTCGTCAGACCACATGATTTGTTTCCACTGCTCGATAGTCCAGTCCTTGTGCTCCTGAGCGAATTCGAGTCGTTTCCGCTTGTTGGCTGTAAACAGCAAGGGTGTGTGGACAGGTCTTCGGCTTCCGTAACCTATGCGATCAAGTGTGGCAGACAGTGCATTCAGAGACGGTTTTGGAGGACCCCTGATTCAGGTCAGCAGTGATTTGATGCGCAGTTGCCCTTCTATTATCCTTTACCAGTCGTGACAGTCTCCGTTCTGTCCGATCATCAACCATCCGCGGGCGGCCACAACGCGAACGTTCAGACCCCGTCTTCCGGCTAACCGTCCAGTCTTTATATACTTTAACGACGGCTGCTCGAGCACCCCACGAATGATTGTACTGATACTCGCTCCATAACTCCGAGCACGTACAATCATCCCGCGTTCGAAGGCTGTTAAATCGCGTCTTTACCCATAGTTGAAGAATGGAACACGTCTACTGATGTCGACGACACACAGCTTCCCTTTTAATATTGGTTCGGCCCGCTAGCAACATTGTGGCGACATCCGTGCATAAACATGTCAGGTGGTCATAATATGCTCACTCAGTGTATACTGAAATAAAAAAAAAAAAAAGAAAAAAATCTTCCTTATTTTTTTTTCAAAAGTCTTCATATTGATTTTATTATTCTGCAAAAAGGAAGTCAATACTTAAAGATATAAATGAATAACTAACTAAATAAATTTTTTCGAACTTTGTGTAGAGTGCACAGACCAGTAGATTAAAAGACCATGTTCTTACCTTTTTAGTGTCCATGATAGGACTGTCTGTTGTGTTTCAAATTACGAGGCTTGTCCGTAAAATAAGTACTGCTTCGTTCTACTCCCACCGTACCATGAACACTCGTCTCTCTGGTCAATTATCTTTATACTGACGCCATTACAGCCGATTTGTGTTGCATTTACATTTGTTAGTGATCGTTGAAAACGTGTAGGACAATTTCTGAGCGCGCGGACTGTGAAGTGCATTCTGTAATACGGTTTTTGAATGCAAAGAATATTAAGCCAGCTGAAATTCATCTTCAACTTGTAGAGATTTATGGTGAAAATGAAATGAATTATGGAATGGTTAGAAAGTGGGTTATGGAGTTCAATGATGGATGAACCAATATTGATGACAAAGCACAAAGTAAGCAGCTTTCTGTTGTCAATGCTTATTTGGTTGAAAAAGTGCATGAGAAAATTCTGAATACCACTTATTCTTGAAATTGAACCGTGATTTTGGAGGAAGGCGCTTTGACAGCGATGACGACATAAAAAACGGTGTTCAGCAGCGGCTGAATTCACTGGCAGCATCTTTCTATGAAGAAGGCATAGAAAAGTTGGTTTTCCTCTACGACAAATGTTTGAACAACGGTGGCAACTATGTAAAAAAATAGTTTAAGAAATGCTCTTTCATGTAAAAATAAAAGTTGGTTTTCCTCTACAACATTAATATACCTTCTGTGTGAAAGGATTTGACTCAATGGCCTATCATTTCGGAGAAAAATAAATAGTTTACGTTTATTATTGTAGTCCCAGATAAGCCAAATGGGAAGAAAGATATACAATTTAACAGAGTTAGCGCAGTGGTTAACATCAGATTCTGTGGATTTACTGGTCTGGGTTTGATTCCTGTAGTACTGAAATTTTTTTTCCATTTTCTTTTTGTGGTTTTTGCCACTATTATTTGTTTGAATTTTGTATAATAACAATCATATACATAAGCAACATCAAAGGTAAAAAAAAATGCAAAATGCGTTGTACAATATTTTCACGGACGGTCATTGCCGTGGCGTGTGAAATAAAAAAGAAGGTATAAAGATCTATTTGCACTACCGACGGTCTATCCGCAATCGTCCCAGCCAAATCACGGATTGCCAATGACCATCCGTGAATATATTGTACAAGCTATAATAATGGCGAATTAACAAAAAAAAACAAACATGAATTTCAATACTGTGTAAGTGGTATACCTTGGGGGCAGGTGTAGCTCGGTTGTCTCGCCTTTCTTAACGTATTGGTGGAGTTAAGCAACCTTGAGCGCGGTTAATTACAGGTTGGGTGACCGCCTGGAAACGTCCATCGCCCCCCGTGCTTCGGAGGGCACGTTAAGCCGTCGGTCCCGGCTGCTACTGTTTCCTGTGGCAGTCGTTAATTGGGGATAGTACAATAGACTCAGAGAGTCGCAGTGCTCTGGTTTCTAGTATAACCACTTCGGTTTTCTTGTATAACCACTTCGGTTTCTCGTTTAACCACTTCGGTTTTCTTGTATAACCACTTCGGTTTCGTGTTAAACCACCCCTTACAGTTCATTAAGCATTAAGTGGTATACCTTTCTTCCCACTTGGCTTATCTGGCATTACAAGAATAGAATTGGTCTCTGGAAGATAAATAGTTGACAAAGTGGAAAATTTCGGGGGTGGGGGTTGCAGCCCCCTCAGCCCCACACCTTGGTACGGGCCTGTCCTCTTGTCAGATGGGGAGTCATTTAAATTTTGTACTGAATTTCTTCTTATTAATTTCCCTTTAAATTATTTTTTTCTATTTTTTTAAATTCATCGTCAACTTGGAACTGAGGACAATTCTTTCTTTTTCTGGGGTTTTGTTTCACAGAACCACTATTTTCTAGGATGTTTGCAAATTCTCGTAACTTTTGAGCAATGCTTATGTGTCTTTGGGTCATTTTTCATTTCAGAAGGAGCACACATTAATGGCGAATTCCACTCAGCGCTCTGGGGCAGAGCAAGAGTAGCACAAATCACGTGACTGCAAAATTGCTCGTCAAGTGGAACAAAACACATTGCTCCAGATAAGAGTAACAAGGATGACGAGTTTCAGTTTCAATTAGTAAAGTTCGACCTCAAACTCTCAATAGATGGTATGCATGTGACGTCACGCATGACGTACTTTGCTCAAAACTCCGCCCATCCGCCATAGTTGAGACCATTCATAGCTTTATTTCTTATACAGTAGTTGTGTTTTTGGTTAATTTAACATGCAGGGAGGGTACATACAAAGCCAATTTTTTTATAAAAACACAGTAGAGGCTCAATTAACAGATTTTTTTTTTAATATAAGCTCTTTTTTTTCTACTTTTTAAATTTTTTAAAAAGAATTATTGTAATTGTTAACTTTTATTTTCTCCTTCTACTGTATCATCCGATTTTTATTTTAATTTTGTTTTTCTTTTCTTAATTTTTCTATTTTAAATTTTCAAATTTTGTTTCAAAATTAATTAATTTTTATTATTTTTTGCGTTATTTTTATTTTTAAATTTGTAGGGTTTTCTGAGATGGATAAAAACTTTTATTGTTTCAAAAATAATTAGTAAAAAATTAATTATTCAAATATGGCACATTGATTCATTTCCAGTGAGACTATAAAAAATTTTCAAAATTTGAATTCTTAGAAATGATTGAAGGTGATTTTTATTTAATTTTTCATGCTGGAGGTAGGGAATGGGTCACCTGTAGTATTCAGTTTTCTTCATTTTTACATAGTTGTAGCAAAAGCATGGGTTAAAATTAATTGGAAATCCATGACTAAAAAGAAAAATATAAAAAATAAAAAAAAAATAAAAAAAATTTAAGCATAAATTTAAATGAGTTTAGTCTTCTTATAATGGGGAAAATCGTGAATTAATAAAAACAAAAAAATAAATAATAAATAAAGTCACCAATCTTGAAGAAACTTGTGAGATGAAAGAAAACTCAAAGGATGTAGTCTATTGAAGATGTTGTTGATAGTAGAAATAAAACCA
>JAHWFO010097852.1:0-34846 GCA_023313115.1 Rhysida immarginata | reverse complement strand
AAAAAAACCAAACATTAACAAAATAAATAATAATAATAATAATAATAATAATAATAATAATAATAATAATTAAAGATAAAAATTATTTTTACAATTCTATTTTAAACGTTAGGAAAACGTTTAAAAAAGTAAAGTTGATTTTTAAATTTGATGTCACTGGAGAAAATTTTCATTATTGGAAAAATTATTTTTATTTACTTATTTTTTAATGTTTAGTTTTTTTATCTTGTAATTTTATTTCATTTTGATCTGTTTGGTTATCTGTTGTAGTTAAAGAGTTGTATTTTCTATCTTTGTATAATTACTATCCACACGCTTGTCATATACGAAATTATTTTACTTTTATGATTCTTTTTATTAAAAGTTCTTTGATAATTTGATTTGGTCATTTTTATCATATAAACATTATTATAAATTGCATGTGCATGATCATATAGATCTGTCCGTGTTCTCTGGCTTTTCATTTTTAGTGAATCCTCTCATCGCAATCGAGTTTCGTCTCTAGTGCCATCTGGCGGCGGCGCCACGTAAACAAAGAAAGATATCAAAAAGCCACTTTCTCTTCTATACGCTATGGCTAAGGTCAAAAACTCTCACCGGTGAGAAGAGTTAGCGCTTGGTCGGTCAGAAATCCCAGTGAGAAATTTGTGACGTCATTTTAACGCGGTCAGAAACGCCAGTTAGTGCTGCTATGCCTAACCGGTTAGTCTCACCGTCCTCACCGAGAAAAAGACGGTTAGCCCAGTGAGAAATTACGTCATCATTCTCTCACCGGTGAGGGTTTTTGACCTTAGCCTACGATACAAGTGAGCTTTTATTACAGGAAATTACATTGTTAAGAAAATTATATTTATTACGGGCTAAGGTCAAAAACCCTCACCGGTGAGAGAATGATGACGTAATTTCTCACTGGGCTAACCGTCTTTTTCTCGGTGAGGACGGTGAGACTAACCGGTTAGGCATAGCATCACTAACTGGCGTTTCTGACCGCGTTAAAATGACGTCACAAATTTCTCACTGGGATTTCTGACCGACCAAGCGCTAACTCTTCTCACCGGTGAGAGTTTTTGACCTTAGCCACAGAAAGAGTGGCGATTGGCGCCCTCTATTATCGTTAAATGAAATCATGCCTTCCATCAAATTTGGATGTGTGCGACTTTTGGATCACCCTGTAGTTGCCTGCACATTGGATAACGATGCAGAAAGATTTTTAATAGTAAATTAAATCGGGAATTTTATTGTGAACTACCTGGGCCTCATAGAAAGGAAAAATAAAAGAATCAAATTTAAGGACCTTCAAACCTTATAAAAATCTTATTAGAGCCAAGGATCCAATTTCCATCAGTAACAAGCTGATTGGATCCGGCCCGCATAGGCTTGGCTTGAGTATGTGCGTTGGAAAGGTTAAGATGGCTCTTTTTCAAAATGCCAAATGTCTTAATCTTAATTAGATGAATTAACTCTTCATTTATAATAAAACCATAACATTCCAATTTATTATAGAACAAATAGGGTCTTTGTAAATTAGAGATAATTTAGGAAATTACTTCTATATTCTAATCATTGTGGCCATATGAGAGATTAATGACTATTATCCTGTCTTCTGCCGTTCCTGGCGGTTGTTTGGTGATCGTCTGATGGTCTGGCTATGTTGTGGTGGTAGGGGTGGTTTGTGGTCTTTTGATTGAATGCTCTGCATTTCTATCCAAGTTCTAGCTCATCACTAAGTAAATTAAAATAATAATAAGTATAATACTTTTAAATAAACTAAACTAAGTATCCTCTATGTGAAAGAGTTTCAACCTGGAATCTGAAAAAAGCTGATTTTTGGCAATTCTACAATTGGCTTTCTAATTGCTATCAGGCAGAGAGAAGCTCCGTGTATTATTATTTCTTGAATCAGCTGATGATGGCATGATTCAGAGGTTTATAGTCTAAGGTGAAAAGAAGAGTTCGTTTACTTGTCCCATAAACTAACTCTTGTAAATTAATATGAGCATTTGGTGGATTTGATGCATTCTCAGACTGACTCTTAAGTGTTAAATTCTACTTTTGATTTAGTTAATTTCCAAATTCTGATATCTTTTTATAAAACCATTAAAGTCTTTAAAGGTCAGGACGTGTCTTCCAATTCAACTTTAAAAGAGATAACTGCACAGTCCAGTCACATTAATGTGACAACCTGTAAGTAACCAGAATAACCACCTTTCGTGGCGCGGGCAGCTGCGAGACAGGCAGGAACACAGTCAATAAGGTTCTTGTATGTATTGACAAGAATATGAAGCCATGCCAACTCCAGTTCTGTGGCAAGCTGCCGTAGGTTGCATGGTGAGGGATCCATGGCGCAAACAACCCGATTGAGGTAGTCCCACAGATGCTCTATGGGGTTTAAATCCGGGGAGGTTTGGGCCAGAGGAGTACGGTAAACGCATCCTCGTGCGCTTCAAACCACGCACGGATACTGCGCGCTGTATGGCACATCGCATTGTCCTGCTGGATGATGCCATTGTGCTGAGGAAACCATCTGCATGTAGGGGTGGACATGATCCAAAGGGACAGATGCGTACTTCCATTGATCCATGTTGCCGTCCACAATGATGAGTGTACCCAGGGAATGCCATGAAAACATTCCCCACACCATAACGCTGCCTCCTCCGGCCTGGACCCTTGCGGCACTTGTGTCAGGATGTTTTTCTGACTCTGAACGCCGTACACGCCATCACCCATCTGTCCGATGGAGCATAAACCGTAATTCTTCGGAAAAAGCCACCTTTCGCCACTGTTGCGATACTGGCGTGCAAATGTCAGTCTTTGTCGCCCGTGAACAGCCGTCTGCTGCGGAGCCCCATATGCAGCATCGTTTGCTGCACTGTCTTTGAGGATGCGCGTTTGGTAGCCCCCTGGTTCATCTGGGAGGTCAGTTGGTCCACGGCTGCACATCTGTTGGCTTGGACGCATCTCCGTAGCCGTCGTTCACCTCTGTCATCTATGGCCTATGGTGCCCCACTCTGGCACGTCGCTGATTTTGGGTATTGCCATTCTGCCATGCACGGTACACTTTCACTACGACAGCACGTGAACAGTTCACAAAACTAGCCATTTCGGAAATACTGCCAACCACCTCACAGTCGATCATGCCCTTTTGGAGGTTGAATAAATCGCTACATTTCGTCATGACTCCAACAATTGCAGTGTTTTCTGCTTCCCTCTGACACCCTTCCTATACCTTCTGGACCTAACCATTTTCCTATACCTAACCTTGTAATGTGTATTTATAGTACTTGTGAAACTTCTAATCTTCATTAACTATTACTGAGCGCTGATAAAAGAAAAAGGTAATGAAAAGCAGAAGCGTATTTTTTTTTTGATGAAAAAAGTGAAGATAAATTTATAGTTTCTATATTTTTCTATATATGAAATTCTTGATTGAAATAAGATGTTATATTCTTAAATAGTTTCTAAGCAAATACATATGTTTTGAATACAGGAATTGAGGTCTGGTAGGAGAGATTGCATTGAATATGTTTTGTATTGTTGATTGCTCGGGCAAGTCTTTTCAAGTTCTCGAGTACATTTGAGACATTGGATTCATTCTCATAGCGAGCGTTGCTGTTTGCTTTTGTGTATGTTAAAGGATGCAAATTACTTGTAGGAATATTTTTTGAATTGCTTATATTTATTCTAGTTTATGGTATTAAAGTGCAGGTCAACGAATAACCCTTGGTAAATGGTGTTAAATCAGACCGATTAAGATTTTTGTCGTTTACAACAGCCATTAAAAACAAAACGTCTCCATTCCCCAGAAAAAATAGCTTCAATTTTATTCTACAATTTCTTCGGTATGGTATATAAATTTTCATGTTTCTATCTCCCTTATTTTTCATTTGTTTCTATATTGATGAGCCATTTTCCACAGTAAAATCAACTCTTCAGGGCTAGCTGTAACAATTTTTACATCTCAATTTTTTTCATGCCATGAAAATTGGGATGTAAGAAAAACAAATGAACCACTAAATAGAATATTTTATCACCTCTTTACCAGAAAAAAACAAAACAAAACTTAATTGGAATAATAGTATATGGTGCGTAAGGTATTTGAGGACAGATTCACGTCAAGAAAGAAAACATGTATAAGAGATAAAAGTCGAGATAACTTTATTATTGAAACATATCACGAGCGTACACAAGAAATCTTCTTGTTATATGGCTATTCAATGAATCTGCCTTCAGCTTCTATAACTGCTTCAATGCGAGATCGAAACCGTCGACATGCGCGAATCAAATGGTCATGGTCTATATTGGTCATTACTCGAACAATGGCAGCTTTCAATTCATCTTTGGTGTTATGGGGATGTTCATTGACCTCTCTCTCCACAACGCTCCATACGTATTATCCAACTGATTCAGGTCAGGGGAGTTAGGAGGCCAAATCCACAGCAAATCAGCTTCACACGGATTTTTCAGCTTAAGAGCTTTTTCGTTCTGAGTAGGCGGTTTTCCCGTGTTTTGTCTGACATAAACTGACCTCTTCGCATAACATACGAGAGATATCGGATGTTTTCATTGACAACATTTCTGATTGTTCCTTCCGACACATGGAGATCTTTGGCAAGTGACCTCATGGATGTTCTGGGATTGTCATCGATGGCCTGCTGCACTTGCTGAATAAATTCAGGTTTTCGGATGTCAGAGCGTGAGGCATGCTTTTTTACGCTTTGCTACTGGTGCAACATTGCCATCTTCAATCTTCAACTCCTTCCGCAATTAGTGGACGAATGATCTTGCGACCTTTAGAAATCGTGATATCTCTAAATCGCTATGCTCTGCCTTTATTGCCACGATTACTGCATGTCTCTTCATGATTTGTGTTCTTGATGGTCCGCCATTTTGCTTTCCGGAAATGACATACAATTTACTATAATGCAGCAGTAGCCAAACGAAGGTGTATCCTCAAATACTTTACGCACCCTGTATTGCCTTAAAACAGTTTATTCTGAAAGATTGTAAATGTTACAATCAACCCTTTTTTGGGGTAGGTTGTAACAGTGAGTAACTTCACAAGCGGTTTTCGGAAGTCTTAGGAACTAGCTTACTAATGTTCACCTTACTCATCAGTTGAGTCATCAGAGTTAGTTATGACTAACGTAGAGAACATTTCCGTCTGTGTATTTTTCGTGACTCCAGTTCTTACATTCAGTGGACTGAATCCATCTCTCGCCTCTACGACTTGTTGTAGTCTTCCAAACAGACCAAGCAGTAAAACTGTTCTTCTGAATCTGAACTGCTGTTGGAGAATGAGTCCGAGACAGATTTATCAACGTCTGAAACTTCTTTTACATAAGTGAAAAGGCCAATGTTGTTGCTGATGCTAGTTGCGGATCATTTTTTTTTTCTCCATCTCTCCTTGAATGCGGACGTCTCCTCCTTCGCTCTTCCTTATGACTAAGAAGGGAGTTTGTGGTCGCTGTCCCGTTTGTAGTAAAGATATCAGGAACAGGGATCAAAAAGTTAAATGTTCCGGAATTTGTGCTAAAACTTTCCATCTACTCTGCTCGGACATTTCCACTGAAAATTACGAAGATGTGAAGAATTCTTGGAGTTGTCTGAATTGCTCAATCTCGGTAAGTGAGGAAAACACACTTCAACAGGAGGAGGGTGCCGCTGCTTCGTTACCTATTCATTCTCTTGTGGACGAGAAAGCGCCTGTTTCTTTGGATGTGCTATTTGCCTTGATTAATGAATTGGTGAGTTCCTTTCATTATTTCATGAAATTCACACGCAACATTTTAGACGAACTTTTGAAGATTTCGCGCAAAACTGAAAAAATAATTACAACATTTTCCAACTCCACCCCCCCTAAAGCTAATTGTGTCAATTCCGAACCCTCATTGAAGGAGCCTTTTGCCGAGGCTGTTAAAACAATAAATATTAATATTTTGAGTCCTGAGATTGATCTCTGTAAGAATTCAGCTTTAAATAGTATACAAGATAAGGATTTTGATATCTTAGAATCGGGTCTTCAAACTGAACCCTCCATAGAACGAAAGACTCGAGCTAATAAAAATAAAACAAAAAAGAAAATTTTGATCGGCAACTTAAAGGATAACACTAATTTTACAGCAATCTCTTCCTTACCCAGCAGTTCAGTTAATAATAATTTAAGAATATTTATCAGTCGTTTAAGCCCCAGGACAACATCAGGGGACATAGTTAAACATTGCCACACTCATTTGTTAGAAGAGCCATCTCATTGCGTTAAGATTAAAACAAAGTATCCTCATTATTCTTCGTTTTATCTTGAATTTCCAAATTCTGCAGAGCAACTGGTCTTTTCTAAATCAGTCTGGCCAAGCGGGACTTTCATCTCACAATTTTTTGGCAGATTGTACAGTGACCAAATAGTTCCTGAAGCAGCGGATACTGCAACTCCTAATCTGCCGACTAATGGAGGTTCTCAAACTTCTTTAAATATAGATTCACAAGATTCATCTCATTTGAGAATTTCAAATAATGAATCTTCAGCATCAAACATCTCCACGTAAATTTAAGTTGAATTTATATTATCAGAATGTTCGTGGCCTCAGAACTAAACTTACATCTTTAAACGAAGAACTAACTAATCTAGAGTATGATGCCTTCTGTATCACAGAAACATGGCTCAATGACTCTTTTCTGAACTTCTCATTAGCCCTAGATTCTTTCTCGGTCTTTCGTAAAGATCGCAGTCGACCGATTCGCGGTGGTGGAGTTCTTACTCTAGTTAGAAAAGACTTTAGAGCACAAGAAATACCAGTAGAGTGGTCGGAGGATGATATAGATTGCGTGGCCATAAAAATTGACGTTCCCTGCAGGCAACCTAACAATAATATTTTTATTTTCAATATATATATTCCTCCTCATTCACCTATCAGTGCGGTGGATGAATTCGTTCAAAAGTTATCCGACTTCTGTTCGGAGACTGGTGGGAATTTTCTTTATATTGGTGATTTCAATTATCATGACTCTTCGGAGTCATATGTTCCCAACCGGATACATCAACTTCGTGCTGAGCTGTTCTTAGAACTTTTCCACAGTATTGGAGTGACAAGCGAGAATAAAATTAAAAACTCTAGTGGTCAAATTTTAGATAAAGTTGCTTCAAATTTACCTCTATCCATAGCTCACGCCTCTCATCCATTGGTGAGGGAGGATAATTACCACCCTGCTTTATCTATAGAAACTATCGTGGAAGTTTGCAAAAATAATTTACCTTCTCCTACATATTCATTAGATTTGACTAAAGGAGATTATTTTGGACTATACTGCTATCTTATACAGAAGTCAACATCCAAGAAGACGTGAATTTAGCTACTAACCAGTTAGATTCGATAGTTAAATCGGCGGTATACAAGTATGTACCCGAAAAAGTGTCCAACAATAGTAAACATAGTAAGCGTAGTTTTCCCAGTTGGTTCTCCAGAGTTACAATTTCCTTATGTTTAAGAAACAGTACATCCATAAGAAATGGAAAACTACGCATCGGCAATTATTTTTTAATAAATTTTCAACATTGAGGTCGCAGTTTAAGATGGCGAAAAGAAAAGACTGGCATGCTTATCTACGCAATTTAGAGGATTCAGTAGCTTCAAATAACAAGTTTTTCTGGCATCATACAAATAACATCTTGAATAGAAACAATAAAGTTAGTAGTGCTGAGCATTTTTTAACAGACCATGACAACATTGAAAAAATTGCCTGTTTTTTTTCAAGAGACCATGTCTAATTCTTCTCCTATTGAACAGAGCGTCTCTTCTGCAACTTTCCTGGAAGAAAGAGCTCGAGTGATTCCTGGGAAATTGCACTTACCCTCCTTTACTCACTCAGAAATATTATCTGTTGCTTACTCTACTAAATGCCATCGTGGACTGGAGATTTCTGGCATACCTGGCTTTGTATATAAGGGATGCTTTGCTATCCTCTTAAATCCGATTACTCATATTTTTAACTTAATTTTAAAGACCGGTTTGTATCCGGAGTCATGGAAGAAAGTATACTGCGTCCCTATTCCTAAATGCGCTCGCCCTAAGGAAACCCCAGACTTCAGACCTATCTCTTTAATTTGTTTCCTAGCGAAAGTTTTTGAGTCGTTAATCGCCAAACATATATATTCTTATCTCTCACCGGTTCTTCCTGGCTGGCAGTTTGGATTCATTAAGCGTAAATCCACAATTTTAAACGTGGGCATTACTGTATCTACGATTGCCGAAACTTTGGATAATAAACAGCAAATAGATCTAGTTTTCTTTGATTTTAGTAAGGCCTTTGACAGTGTTTCGCATAACCTTCTACTACAGAAGTTGCCTTATTTAGGTTTCGCTGTTCCACTGTTAAATGTAATTCGCAGTATGCTTGATAGTAGGTCAATTAGGATAAAATATAAGGATAAATCTTCCTCGGAAAAAAAAATCACCAGTGGTATTCCTCAAGGTTCCCCGCTGGGCCCTTTATTTTTTATTATTTATCTTATTGATCTGGATTATTACTTGAACTTAGAGAATGTTACCTTACTAGCCTATGCTGATGATATTAAAATATCCTGCCGTATTAACGATTTCACTGATTGTAGGATCCTTCAGGAAGAAATCGATAAGATGTCGACATGGTCTGCCCATAATGGTATGAAGTTAAACGCAGCGAAAACACTTGTACTCTCCTGTTATAGATCGAGTTCTCCGTTTTTATATAATTATAAAATCAATTCCACAGATATTATCAGAGTGCAGGAAGTGACTGACCTCGGTATCTCATATTCTTTTAAGTGCTCTTTTAAAAAACATATTCGCACTCTTACCCATTGGATCTCACGCATGCGGGGTATTGTTAGAAGATTGAGCAAAATTTTACCTTCGTTTACTTTTTTTAACACTGTCTTTAACTCAATTATCTTAAGTAAATTGACATACGGTCTGGAGATTTGGTTCACTGATATGGATCATCTCTCGTTAAGACTCGAACATAAAATTTTATCCATAATTAATATTATTAATTCATTATCGCGTTCTTCATCATCTAATAATTTGATTCTTTTCTCTTTAAGACTTAAAGCTGAATTTGCTACTCAGTGTTTTTTAATTAATATTCTTAGTGGTAATTTTGAGGCTCCATTTTTCTTGGAGAGCATTGGCTTATCTACCGCTAGTATTACTAACCGTTCTGGTTTAACATTATCAAATAGATTTTACAGAACAAATTTGAAATTTTGTGACTTAAGAGCCAAAATGGCTTCAAGTTTTAATAGTAGCAATAAGTATGTAAATTTTTTTTAGTCGATTTAGTTTGTCCTCTTTCCTTTCTCATTTTCATATGTTTTCTTTCTCTTTTTTCTCCTCATTAACCCCGTTTTTGGGCAATTTTTTGCCTGTGGGGGTCAACCTCTGGTGCGGTACCATTGTCTGTAATAGCCATGGTTCTTCTACCGGGTTGATACATAATAATAATAATAAATTCTATAATTTTGACCGAATGTTGATGGTTCTGAATCAAAGCCATATTGTGGTGATGGCATAACATTATCCGCATCAGAAGAAGAAACTGAGACTGTTGTTTTGGGTCTAATTTGTTGTGGTGGATCTAAGTTGGGTGCAGGTCTGTAACGAAAGCTGGGGCAAAATCATTATCGGTAAAGATTTTAGGTTAAATGGGACAATGTCAGTAACTACAAAGCTGCTTGTGATGTTCGTGGATTTAGTTGCTCTCGGTAAGGCTTCATTAACAGCAGATGGTACATCAAAATTGTCATCGTTTAGCCAGGGTTGCTCCGTAACCATGCGTCCTCTGCTGTGATGACATATTTCTTGATTGTTCATACACAGATCAAACCAAAGGCTGTAAGCGATGTAAACAATGGAGAGGAAAAGAAAGAAGCGCAACACCATTGACTTTGGCAAGATCAAGGATACCAATGCTAAGATGTGACTTGTGATTGTCGAGCAGCACAAGCACTTTTCGATCTACCGATGGTCTCGCACACTTGATAAAATGTTCCATAAAACGGTAGAACCCTTGTTCAGTCATCTATTCAGATTTATTGGCTATGTCATTGCATTCTTGTGGTTGTTCTCGGATAAAGTGGTCTTTAAAGTGCACCTTTTGGGAAGATAAACATTGGTGGAAAGGAGTTACCAGTTGCATTTACAGCTTCGCACACGGTTACGAGTGATCCTCTCTCTCTGAGGATGTTAATTAAAGAGCTAACTTGTTTGTTTCTTTGCTACAATGACATTCGGTCGATACACATTTGTAATCCCTTTTTGCCAATGTTCCATATGTCAGTTCGAAATGATAAAGATCAATTGGAGCATCCGCCAGCTTTGCAAAAAAAATGCGTCTACAGTTGTACGGTTAAAACTAGTGGCTCTACCTGAAGCTGGTCAGCTTAGGTGTACGCAGTGACAGTCTCAGATGTCATTTCAGAAATGCTGTCAGCCAGTCAAATCTAGCCATTTCATTTTTTTTTTGGTTTTTTTTCATGATGTTGGACAATCAATATCGGTCTTGCACAGTAAAAGGCTAACTTTCTTACTTCCTTCGTTATAAGTCCAGAGTAAATGCTTGCAGCGGATGTCAAGTACTTCTCTAGCTCCTGGTCCTGCATTGTAAACCTGCCAATTAGGTCTATAACCAACAGTTAATGGTTCCTTCTCGTCAGGTGGTATGCTTTTAAGTTTTCTAACGTATCGAAACGCCGTTACATGCAGATGCTGCAACTGATCGGATTCGTTGCATCACTGGTGATTACTTGCTCAGCTGCTCTTTCTATTACGTCAAGCGTTGCTCTTCTGGTACTTTTCCGCTTGTGATTTCTCACCATTCTGGAAAAAAGATAGTATTATTAACTAGGGCGGACTGCGACTCGCGAATCGCGAATCGCTTTCTTGACCAATAATTTAGAGCGAACCGTTATTGATTGTTAAGAAAATGACTAACTAAATTCTTTAAATTGATATTAATTTTTATTGTTGAAACAATTTCATTTTAAACTGCGTAATTTGGCAAGTTCTCCACGCCTAACCTTCCACGATGCATGGTTGTTGATATTAATCAACCGCGGCTTTGCAAATGCCGGTTCGATCAATAAACCGTTGATGGTCTTCACTCGTGAAAATGCCACGTACGATAAGCCAAGTCCAAATTCTGAATCACCAATGTCTATGACTGCTTTATCAACAGTGATTCCTTGTGCTTTGTGTCTGGTGATTGCATAGGCTAACTTAAGCGGAAATTGCTTACGCGTACAAGATACTCCTCCTTTTTTGAAGCCAACGGCGATCGGTAAAATGGGAACTGATACATTGGTTAATGTTGGTCCAGTATAGGTTGCGAATTTGACGAGAATGCACATCGGCAGTTCATTCAAGTGGTTGCGAGTTTCAGTTGGCGAGTAGACAATGTCGAAAACCACACCAAAAAGATATTGTGATTACGCTGTGATTACAGCACTTAGAATTACAATATATATCTCAAAATGTAGATTTAATATTCAAGAATGCAATGAAATCGAAAAAAATATCGTTAAAAGTTCTAAGAACTTCGAAATTTGGCCTTAAAAATCGAATGTGCAGAGCAAAATTTGCGAAGTGCTTCGCCGTATTTTGCATGTCAAAAATTCTATTTGCACGCGCAATGTTTGTTTACGTTTTTCTCAATGCATTCCTATGGGAACAATTGAAGGGTGATTATTCCTCGATGGTAGGTCGGATTTGAAAAATTTTTTTTTCTTGACCATCACCATGGTCATGCGCATCCACGTGCAAATTTTCATTGTTGTGACTATTACGTGTCAAAAGTTTTATGCGGTCATCGAATTACACTTGTCGACTGTTAACAGAGCTTCGCTTATGCTTCGCTCTAAAAAAACAGGTGATAAAAGTTCTAAGAACTCGATAAAATGGTCTCAAAAATCGATGGTGCAGAAAAAAATTTGCGAAGGGCTTCGCCATATTTTCTATGTTGAAAAATCTATTAGCGCGTGCAATTGTTTGTTTACATTTTTTTCAATGCATTTCAATGGGAACAGCTAAATGGTGATTATTCCTCGATGGCTGAACCGATTTTTAAAATTTTTATTTAGTGACCATCAGGATGGTCATGTCCAGCTGTGTGCAAAATTTCATTTGTCTATGTTCTCTGGTTCAAAAGTTTTATGCGCACAAAGAATTTTGATTTTCGCCTGATAACAGAGCTTTGCTCTAATAACTAATATATTGTGCGTCCACTTGGACAAAGTCAAGATAGTGGGGTTTCTTTGATAAATTAAAATATATTTTAATTAAGTAAGAATGCTGTTTATGATCATTACATATCTTTAAATCACATTTCCAAATGCTTTGTGATATGTTACGGGAATGTCGTTCCACAGTTTCATAGAGTTGTAAGGGAAATATTTCTCCCTAAATTTTAAAATAATAGTGAGTGGTTGAATCAATAATTTTGACTATCTTACGTCTGGCGAGGTTATCAGCCATTTTCTAATTGTAAAGGAAGCAGAATGTGCATTGTAATTGAGGGCTCTTATAAATTCACATAACTTCGCCAAGTTATCACCGAGATGAAAGTGAAAAAGTTGGAGTCATTACATACGAGGGTAGCCCAGAAAGTAATGCACCACAATTTTTTTCTTCAACAATTATTTATTGAACACAATGAAACTTATACATACGAAAGAATGATGTTTCTTCTACACGCCCTATTTTTCCACATAATCTCCGTCCCGTTCTATGGCCTTCCTCCAACGAGACACAAGGGCGTGTATGCCCTGTCGGTACCAGTCCTTGTTCTGTTCACGCAGCCATGTCTTCACTGTGCGAATCACCTCTTCGTCACCCTCAATATGTCTTCCACGAATGGCATTCGTCAATGGCCCAAACAAGTGAAAGTCTGAGAGCGCTAGGTCAGGGCTGTAGGATGGAAGGGGTAACACTGTCCAACCCTGTTTTGTGATGTTCCGACGTCCTCAAACTCGTGTGAGGGCGAGCATTATCTTGTTGAAGCAAACAATCAGCTGAGTCGTTATGGCGTCCAAATCGCTGGAAGCGCTTATTGTGTTTGGTTAATGTGATCACATATGCCTCAGAATTAATGGTGCCGCCTCTCGGCATCACATCAATGAGTATGACACCATCACAGTCCCAAAACAGTGATCATGGCCTTACGAGCAGAAGCAGTTGCTTTGAATTTTTTCTTCTGCGGAGAGTGCAGATGACGCCATTCTATCGGTTGTTTTGTTTCGGGCTCAAAATGGTGCACCCAGGTTTCATCAGCTGTTACAATCTGGGAAGGCTTCCCCCTCAGTTTCAAAACGTTGCAGCAACTCAGAAGAAATGTTTTCTCTCAGAGCTTTGTATTCCTCCTTAAGACAATGTTGTTTTGGGGCAAGCCCCAGCCAACCCAGTCTAGAGGACCATTAGGCAAAAAGACAGCGCGGAACCCATCGTTAACACGTTTTTGTGTAATCAAGAGCACGGATGATTTCACCCACATTTCCTTTGCTCATTGACAGCTCCAGCGCCAACTACTGAGTCGTTCTGCGTCGGTCCTGACGAATGAGCGCCTCAGCACGCTGCATCTTGTCATGTGTGACAGCCGAGGATGGCCGCCCCGATTGCGGCAAATCTTGAGCTCCGCCGAACTGCTTTCTAATGGCCTCACCCTCTGTGCCCAGCGACTTCTGTCGACTGCTGCTGCTCCATAAACTGCGCATGAACGTTTGTGAATGTTTCCAATAGTTTCTTGCTCCGCATTGAGAAATTTAATGATGACACGCTGCTTGTAACGTACATCCATCGATGTACAGGGTCTTTATAATTAGAGTTCCATTTTGACATGGCCATAAAAAAAACTACTGGACCAAAAGCTATAATACTTGGTAATATTATACAGAGGGCATGGGAAGTTCATACCCACCAAAAAAAAAAAAAAATTAGTTCTAAAGGTCACCACCAGCATGGAATGGCGCTCTATGCAATATTCGTATACGAAATTAGACACGAAGACACAGGTTAACAAGTCTTTAATCGTTACTAAAATTAGTTACATGTTGAATGTGGCCTCCACCATGTACTGAAAGCAGGTTACACCGGATTACTGCGTTCTCAACTGATACGAATATTCCATGCTGGTGATGACCTTTTGAACTAATTTTTTTCTTGGTGGGTATGAACTTCCCATGCCCTCTTGTATAATATTACCAAGTAATATAGCTTTTGGTCCAGTAGTTTTTTTTTATAGCCATGTCAAAATGGAACTTAAATTACGAGTTCTATAATGTTAGTTTATATAGATATATAAAGATTCTGTATATATACTATAATGTTAGTTTATATAGATCGATGCGTACATCACTTACAGACGCCATGTTGTTCCATTGCTGCACCTACGCTATCTATTGGAGAAAAACGGAAACTCTACGCGCGCGCGCCGAAAACTTCAAAGAATGCGTATCTCAAGATTCGCATTCGTACCATTGTTGGGGACGGAGGAAAAAATTGTGGTGCATTATTTTCTGGGCTACCCTCGTATTTGTGTGATTGACCTTTATCCCCTGTATTGTGATTGGTTGCCACTAAACGTCACTGGTTTTTTTACAAAATGCAAATGGTAGATATTGGACGTGTTAATGGCATTTGCTGACTGTATCGTAAGTGAAAGTTTTAATTTTTGTTGTTCAAAATTTTTGTTTCTATGGTTAAATATTGTTGTGTTCCCAATTGCCAGTGAGGAGAAAAAATAAACATCATACGAAATAATTTTATAGGTAATTTGGAAATTACTATGAAATTAAAATTATGAAAGATTAGTAGTAAACATTTAAATCATTATATTTTTACAAATTTAAGATTAATAATGTACGTTGAATTAATAAACATAATAATAAAAATCTTTAAAATAGTAAAAACCTATAGAAAATGTAAAAAAATGAATTTTACTCAAATCACAAGTGCTTACAACACGACCAAGGGACGCCATTTTTTGTGGTCACGTGGGTAGTCAAGGCTATGAAGGCTAAGAAGAGTGTGAGAACGAGAGTTTATGATAAAGGTCAGTTGAGTGATTCCCGTATATGTTTAGTGCAGTACGTACACTGAACGACCATTTTATTAGAGACACTCCGCTAATAGCGTGTTGCGCCTTCTTTAGCGGCGAAAACTACCTGAATGCGTGCTGGCATGGATTCAACAAGGTGTTGAAACCGTTGCGGAGAAATAGCAACCCAGGGTCGAGTTTTTGGACCTGAGACTGCGGTTTAGTAAGCATCGCTCATACGTCAATACTGCGTAAGATCAGAGCAATTACCATTGGAATGCTTTGACATTACGCAATTTTGACATCTGAGCGATGCTTATTAAACCACGATCTCATGTCCAAAAACTCGCCCCAGGCTGACATCACTGCGTCCCGTAATTGGTGCAGGTTGGACGGTAGTGTGGGAAGGCGTCGGATGGTTCTCTCCACTTCATCCCATAAATGCTCGTTCGGGTTGAGATCGGGTTACCGAGCTGGCCACTGAAGCAGGTGGAAGTCCGCGTCATGTTCCTCGAACCAGTCCAAGACCATTCGAGCACGGTGACAGGGAGCATTGTCCTGCTGAAACTGTCCGTCACCACCAGGGAACACAGTCATCATGAACGGGTGCACCTGATCGGCAACAATGTTCAGGTTGTGTGTCGCATTCAGGGACGTGTCTACGGATATCAGGACCCAGTGTGTCCCAAGAGAAAAGACCCCAGACCAGCACTCCTCCACCCGCCTCTACGGTTGTCTGCTGACAGGATGAGTCCATGGCCTCGTGCTGTCTGTGCCAGATGCGCAGTCTGCCGTCTGCATGATGAAGTAGGAACCGCGATTCGTCGGAGCAGGCGACCTTCTTCCACTCATCCAGTGTCTATTGGCGATGCCTGTGTGCCCACAGCAGGCGCGCTTTCCTATTTTGCGGTGACAGCGACGGTACCCGTACTGGTTGGGATGCTCCCTTATTGAACTGCGCTGCAATTTGTTTGACTGTTCCCGTCCTGTTGCTGTGGATGATTAGTGTCGCCGTTGGCCTCGTTCATCCACGGCCCTGTTTCGGCCGGAGTTGTGTTTGTTAGAGGTTTTTTTTGGCATAACTGTCATTCACGGAATACCCTTGACACTGTTGCACAGGAAAACCCGAGGAGGTTCGCGGTTTACGAAATGCAGTGAAGCTGCATCAGCAATGGCTGCAAGTCTTTCGCGCAGAAAAACTATCATTCTTCCGCTACTTATTGTCTTCACAATGTCCGTCTGCCTCTTCGTCCGTCCGTCCGTCCCCTTCACAATTTGCATATTTTTTGAGGTAGAAGGTTGAAATTTGGAATGTAGCTTATGATGAGCATGTGCACCTTCACTGTTTAGTTGGTTTTGATGGGCCCACTGGGGTCGGGAGTTTCGGGGGCGGAAATTAAAGGGGACCAAAAGGTCTACGCGTATTTATGCAGTGAAATAAAGGAGTGAAATTCGGTATACAGATTCCTCTAAGCAAGATCAACATTACTATGAAGTTTGGGCCAAATTGTCCTAATGGAGTCGGAATTGTGGGGGGTGGCAGTTACTTGGTCTTTAGAACTACGGCAGCATATGGCATGTCATATATCATTCGATCGGAAATGATAAGAAACGAAAGGAGATAGAGCTCTTTTACACTTTCTAAATACTACGTTCGAGAAAAACAATTTTTCGATTTAAAAAATTGGGGAGGGGGTTAAAAAGTGAGATAAAAGGGTAAAAATAGATGATCTCAGGACTTCCGCTACTTTCCTATACCTTCCTGGAGAGGATTAACTTCTTGTTTTCTATTTACATAAATATGAAAAAGTATTTTTCTCCGAGCGACGCCGGGTACTTCAGCTAGTTGTTTATATAGTCTCTTATGTAATTTGCTCATTTTTTAAAATTTCACTATTTCATCAAGGATGATATTGGGTGACATAAGTACCTTTATTTATCATCATTCCTGCATCCAACAATAACTCGGGTAAGTTTGCGTTTTAAAATGTAAACTTCAACTCTGGAGTTTTAGCGTGTATACAGGGTGAGGCAAAAAGATGTTAACATTAAATGGGTGTTTTAATCACTTTAAATTACAAGGCAGGGATTTAAAGTGGGACTGGAAGACCCAAGATCATGTTGGCCGTAGACCAAAGGGCTCTTCGTAAATTGGTCACTGCAAACCGTCACACATCGCTTGATGGACTGACAAGATCGTTCATACAGTCGATGGGAACAACTCTGAACATTCTGACTGTTCGCAGGGAACTGCATGCAATGGGTTCTTATGGCAGAGCGGCAGCTCACAAACCTCACAGCACCAGGAACGCAGCGAGGAGATTGCAATGGTGCAAAGAGCGACGACATTGGAATCTGGATCAATGGCGAATGGTTGAATGGAGTGATGAGTCCCGATACGCCATCTGGCAATCGGTTGGACGGGTTTTCCAATCGGGTTTTTATCGTATCGTATAATTCATATCCTGTATATGAAGAGAAAACCTCTTATCGCAAAAGAACATTAGAGATATTTCGAAGACTATACCTTCATTCTCCGGATAAATGGCATTAACCCAAGCTGCGTTGTGCCCACGGTGAAGTTCGGCGGACGGTCGGTTATGGTGTGGGGGTGCTTTTCTTGGTATGGGTTGGGTGTAATCGTTTCTGTGGACGGACATCTAAACGCAGAGCGTTACCAAGACATTCTGGATAACGCAGCACTCTCATCTCTCTGGCAATGGCAATGGCCCTTTTCTGTTTCAGCACGATAACGCACCTTGCCATAAAGCAAGGGCTGTAGGCACATGGTTTGATGTAAAGGGGGGTTCGAGAACTTGACTGGCCTGCACGTAGCCCCCATCTGAACCCCATCGAACATATGTGGGACGTGTTGGAACGTCGATTGCCCGAAATCCGTGACTGAACTGCCCAAGACACTTATGGCAAAATGGCGAAAATTACCTGTAGAAACGTATCAAAACTTGTGGACAGTATGCCCCAGAGAGTAGAAGCTATGATAGCACCAAAAGGTGGACCAACAAGATACTAAAATATGTATATTTTTGAGTGTTTCTATTAAAGTGACGGTGTCCCATGACTTTTGAAAGGGTAGTGTATGTAGTGTTAACATCGGTTTGCCTCACTCTGTATATTCAGTCCAGTTAAGCGATTGGATAAATTTTTAAAATTTAATCCAGTCTATAGTGTTGAAATTATAATAATTCTTGTAATTTTTTTCATTATATTCTTATTGTGAATGGCTAAATTCATCTTCAGTTAAAATGGACTGGTGGTCGCATTTAGGCAGTAATGTCAATATAACATCCTTCACTTTCCAATTTTTAGCACATTTTCTATATATAGAAATGTGCTTATGTGATCGGTTTGTCCAGCTGTCCGTCTGCAGACACAATTCCCACAATTCATTGCGTTGCAATAGAAAGAGCATAGCGTATAGAAGAGAAAGTGTGATCTCTTTCTATGTTTACGTGGCGCCGCCGCCAGATGGCATTAGCTCCATTAGAGATGAAACTCGATTGCGATGAGAGGATTCACTAAAAATGAAAAGCCAGAGAACACGGGCAGATCTATATGATCATGCACATGCAATTTATAATAATGTTCATATGATAAAAATGACCAAATCAAATTATCCAAAGAACTTTTAATAAAAAGAATCATAAAAGTAAAATAATTTCGTATATTACAAGCGTGTGGATAGTAATTATACAAAGATAGAAAATACAACTCTTTAACTACAACAGATAACCAAACAGATCAAAATGAAATAAAATTACAAGATAAAAAAACTAAACATTAAAAAATAAATAAATAAAAATAATTTTTCCAATAATGAAATTTTCTCCAGTGACATCAATTTTAAAAATTAACTTTACTTTTTTAAACGTTTTCCTAACGTTTAAAATAGAATTGTAAAAATAATTTTTATCTTTAATTATTATTATTATTATTATTATTATTATTATTATTATTATTATTTATTTTGTTAATGTTTGGTTTTTTTATCTTGTAATTTTATTTTATTTTGGTCTGTTTGGTTATCTGCTGTGGTTAAAGAGTTTTTTTTTCAATCAGTACATTTTTAATTTAATAGAGCGGTTTATACAATTTTAAAATAATACAATTTAGAAATTGACACAGTAGATATTTCTCATAATTTGTCTCTGAATCATTAACATATACAGGCAAAATTAAAACTGAAACTAGAATTACAGTGTTTTTCTTTAAGAGAGTTTGGAAATTTTTCGATGATGTTTTGCCCTCTTTGAAGACTTCATTTCCTTCCTGACAGTATTTGTTTGGAAAAAAAACAACCTACATTTTAAGTAATGCAAAACAAGTTTAGGAATAATATTTTTAACATGATCTTCACAGCATCCTACTTGTGATGTATCTACTACTGTGTGTGTTAAACTGTCTAAACACTCAAAAAAATATATTCCCCCACAGGTTATTTGGACACGAAAGTTTGTCAGACACAACAGTTTCCACTTATAAAAAAACATTATAAATACTTTTTGACGGACGTGTCAGATATGTGTTACCTACTCTGGAGCCATAGTCCTTTATTATTTTAACGTTCAAGCTGGGAGATATTCTTCTTGATCTCCACGTAGAAGAGTAAATTTTTTTGAATGGAAAATCACGAATCCTGCCAAATGGTATATTAGACATTCTTTTACAATGTTGCATTCATTTATCTCTGGAAACTTATTTTCCCAGTCTAGAATGTAGTCTTTGCCATCAAATTGAACTATATTTGCTTTAATGTTATCCTCTATTTTTGGCTGAATTTCTTTATTGCGTTCTTCCAATTCTCTTCCCAATAATCTCATATGATTAACAAAAGATGTTAAAGGCATTTCAGATTTGTATATACAATTTCCACCTACTGATAGAGCAAGTTTTGTGGGGATATAGATGCACTGCAGCATATGCAAATGCAAGAAGTCTATTGTAGAGGGGTGGTCATCACAACTTAAGGAGCGTAGAATTCCAAAGTGCCGTTCCAGAGGATCCTGGTTGAATTTGGTAGCGATTACATAGGTGAACCCATTTGCCACAGATACATACAAACCGCCAAAGTGCTTTCAACTGTCACTCTTAAGGACTCTAGTGTTCGTTCAGAGGCAAATGTATTATTGCTCTCATTAAGAATTATTCTCCATCTGTTTAGCGTTTCATGTGCATTAGAATTTTTGTAAAGTGCTGATGCAGAAGTTGAAGAATTTAATATATCTATCAAGCAATTCATATCCCTTGTGAATATCTCTGTTGTTTCACTTTTTCAAAACCCTTTATATCTGCTTTCAAAACCTATTGTTTTTACCTAGAGCACTGTATTTTACTTATTTTTCCTGAAATTCCTAAACTTTTCCACATTTTTTTATTAGACTGACTACCATCACATGTGAATCCAATAATTCTTGATCCAGCTTGTTCTAAATGTATTATCACTTGAACCAGTATTTGTGCAATGACATCTCCTGGTGTGGCATTATGGCTTGCATAAACTGCAACTGGCTGAACCCAACTGTGAAATAATGGTACAAACATAAACATTAAAGCATGGTTTGCTAATTTATCTCTACTCCCTAATGGAGTGAAATCGCCTAAATTCACAAATCCTTCCACTTTAAATGAAACGGAATTAAATTTTATCTCCTCCCTAAGTTTCACCTCATCAAATACAATGATCCCAGTACGTTCATTATCATTCAGCCCATGGAAATATTGTCCAATTGCATTCAGATTATGTATGTTAACACCATACGGGCATTTTAGACCTTTCACCAGCTTTCGTAAATGTGCCTCAGATGGAAGTGGACGCAGATCATGTTTTAAACAATGTCTGCAACCTTTGGGAGACTTTATTTTCAGAAGAAGACTGTCTAATAAAAACTCAGCATTGTATCTCATTCCTTTCTTATTTTGCAACTGGCATTTCCTTAGCATAATGTCAATAATCAATTTCTGTTTTCTGGAGAGAAATTGTGAATATTTTGGTGCTAATGGTGATTTCTTTGATTGCAGAATATGTTCTTTTTCAAGCATCATAATTTTAGCTTTTGAAGCTTTCAACTTATTTTGTGCCCTCATTAAGTTACGCTGCTGGTTTTTAATCTTCTTCTTTAACGCAAAAATTAGTTTTGCATTTGCTTCTTTATCATCGCTTATATTGGGTGAGGACATCACACTGTCTGTTGCATTTTGCGATTCCAGAGTTTCAATATCAAAGTTCGTACGTATATCTCTACTTCCACTCTTTTTGGGTTCATTTTTGTATTTGTGGTATCCGAGTGTCTTTTTGAAGGTGACTTCCGTCGTCTGACAGTTCTTGACAGATATGAAGGTAAATTTGGAAAAATATGAGGTACTGCGCCAGGTTTCAATTTCCATCTCTGCCTTGGAATTTCAGTTTTCTCACCATTAACGATAAATGAGTCCACTTTTATAATAAGCTGTGCAGAAAAATAGGAATCACATACGTAACAGTTACATGGCAATTTACGGTCTTTTCTAGGTATCTCTTTTTCCCATTTAAAAAATTCTGCTTGATCACTAGGCGGTCTAAAAAAGTGTTTATCCTTAGTCAGAACATTTTTGTAACCCAATTTACATCCAAGCACAAAACAAGTCGGCATTTTTCTTTCCTACCTTGCAAATAAGCCAAATAAATACAGTGACTGTTGTATTAATGCATAAACTTGCCTTACTGGTTACTTGACTCACTATTATTGAATTGATGTTTCGGTCTGTCGATTAAAAAATCTTTGGGAAAAGACAAGGAAGCGCACAACAGCAAGCAGCCATGACAGCATCAACTTTACCGGCTCAAACGACAGTGCTGCCAGTAATTCGAACGTTTTCCGCAGCGCCTGGCTCTTCTATTGCTAGAGGAGAAAGTGATCACACTTTCTCTTCTATACGCTATGCTTGTATGTTTAACCTTCTACCCATCAACATGGTGTACGTGCATACGTTTTTTTCATAACCATTCATTTAACAGGTTATGGGCCCAGCACTATAAAGCATAAATAATTCAACTAGTAATCTTCACCAATAATATAAATTATTTTTGGTTTGATATTAAATTACCTGATCTGTAACTTTTGACGAACTTCGTAACTGCCAAGGAACGCCACAAGGCCTACATAACTAAGTAGGAACTGACTTTCTTTTTGGAACTCAAATCAAAGGAACGCAAATATTTAAACGATTAGAAGCAAGTACTGATTTACGCAAATTTTATGAAAAAAAGAAATAGTCTATTAAAAAAATTTTTCTCGGCAACTTTAACCCTTGTAGCAGCCGAATTTCATCGAGACGTACGTTTATTTTGGTCCACTGAAAACTGAATAACAATTTGAATAATCAAAACATTATTGCCGTTGCAACTTAACAACGAATTTTGGCTATGCTACAACGATATCGACGATTGTAAATAAATGGCCGAACTGAATTAGTTGAACTTTCAATTATCCAGCTTTATCAAAAAAAAAATTACAAACAGATATGGCTACTGAACGAACTAGTTCTTTCTCCCATCCAAATCTTGAGGGAAGGGAAAACTACAGCCAATGGGCATTTGCTATGGAAATGTATTTGAAAAGACGGGTTATTGGAAAAGAGTTGGTGGTACAGAAACAGCAGATGCTAATAAAGATCGACTCGCACTGTTATATATTAATGAAGGTGTAAAACCACAAATTTTTGATGAACTGTGTAGCTGTACAACTGGCAGAGAAGCTTGGGAAATGCTTGCAAAATTATCCAAACCATTTGGAGCTTCACGAGAGGCTGATCTCATTCGTAAGCTAACGAAAACGAATTTATGTGAGTGCTTTGGTAGGACAGATTATTTAAACAAGATGACATACCACGTGAATTGAAGTCCTTGAAAACTGAACTTTCTGATAAGGTCCTAGCTTACATCATTCTTGCTGGACTGCCGACAGAATACGATGCACTTTGTATTGCTTTGACAAACTGTGGGACTGAATTATCAACGGATTTTCTACGTGAAAAGCTGCTAGAAGACCGAAATGTGCTCAAACCTATAAATGCTGAAACTGCATTGACCGTACAACGGTTTAGCAACAATTCAAATCGTGGTCATAAGTATAGCAACGCTCGAGGTATAGGTCGAAGTCCACATGCACCAAAACTTGCGCCTGGCCAACATACCTGCTTCAACTGTCATGAAAGAGGACATAAAATGGCTGACTGTCCGAAACCGGCACGGCACGTCAAGGCAGCAATGGCGGCGACATCTTCTGCGTCACCTGCAAATGAAAAACGACGACCTAGCACAGGATTCCTGTTCCATGCTCTAATAGCATCGACTCCAAGACCTGATGAGTGGTACTTTGATTCTGGAGCTTCACGACACATGATGGCATTACGACATATAATAACCGATTATGTTGAAGAAACCCCACGCAGTGTTTTGACTGGCAATGGCCCCTTGCAAATGAAGGGGCATGGTAACGTAACACTCATGATTGAATGTAATAATGTGGTTACAGAAATGATATTTACAAATGTTTACTTTGTACCGAACCTCCCAGTCAACTTAACAAAATGGCTCACGAAGAGACATGGTCTAGATCTTTATCAAACTGGTGAACGTATACATCTATACAGAGACAATAAATTGTTAATAACTGGAACTGGCCTTAGTGACGAGCTCTACACACTTGATTTAGCATCTGACAAAAAGGTCCTTGTAAACCAAGCCATACCTAATGATGGGATTAAATTTTGCCATCGACGAATTGCACATCTAGGGCGAGATAACTTGCGACAACTCAAAACAATCGCAGATGGTATAGACTTCATCGACAACGATTTTTCATTGTTCAAGCTGTTTCAAAGGTAAACAACCACATTTGCCTTTTCCAAAAGTGAAAGCTACAAGAGCAGCTGATATACTAGGAATCATCCACTCTGACATTTGTGGACCGATGGAAAAAGAATCATACGGAGGAGCACGATATCTATTAACATTTATTGATGACAAGATACAACAAAATATTTCTTGAAATATAAATTTGAGACTACAGCCAAGTTCATTGAATACAAGGCAATGGTGGAGAACCAAACCGGATGACGTATCAAGGTTCTAAGGAGCAATCGTGGCACAGAATACACCAGTCAATCGATGGCCGACGCACTACGGAAAGCAGGGATTGTCCATCAAGTTACAGCAGCGTATACACCGCAACAAAATGGCGTTGCTGAAAGAACCAATAGGACTTTATGCGAACGAGCTAGAGCCGTGCTTTTTGAAGCCAACTTAGACAAACGCTACTGGGCTGAAGCTGTTCACACTGCTGCTTTTCTGAAGAATGTTTCACCAACACGAGCTGTAAGAAAAATGACACCATTTGAAGCTTGGCATGGTAGAAGACCAAATTTGGAATACCTTCGTGATTTTGCAGGTAAGGCATTTGTCCAAATACCACAGGCAAAAGTCTAAAATGGGACCCAAAATCAGAAGAACTTGTGTTTATTGGGATACGCAGACAACTGCAAAGCATACCGATTGATAAATCCTCAAACACGCAATTGTTGAATCCAGAAACGTGGCGTTCAACGAAAACGAAATGTTCATGAAGTTGAACAAAGTACCAGAAGTGGACACAACTTCCGACTTCATTATCCCAGACGTCCCTATATTACCTGTAACAGAACTCCCAGCAGAAACCACTAGAGAAAAAGATGAACTTTCAGTAATTGATAAGCAAAATGATGAACCTCCGGAGATTGCTGACAGAAACACCGTACCCCCTGAGCCACAGCGTAACTCAACAAGAATACGAAAACCGCCTCCCCATTTTGATGACTATGTAAAATAGAGGAAAACTATGATGATGACCCCCCAATAATGGTTTTAATGACCAATTCTGAAACCAATGTTGCTGATCCATGCTCAATTGATGAAGCATTGAAACGCTCTGATGCAGATGATTGGAGGAGGGCCATAAAAGAAGAATTTGATGCCCACGCCTGCAATGGAACTTGGGAAGAAACCACCCTACCAGAAGGACGAACGGCAATTGACTTCAAATGGGTCTTTAAGCTCAAGACCAAACCAGACTGCTCGATCGACCGGTATAAAGCACGCTTATTTGTGAAAGGATGCAGTCAGACACCCGGAATGGATTTTGACGAAACCTTTTCTCCAGTAATCTGATATTCATCTCTACGCAGCCTGATTATGACATTGAACAGATGGACGCAGTCATGGCTTTCGTGCAAGGAACTTTGGACGAAGAAATTTACATGAAACTTCCAACGCCTTTTGAAGAAGGCAGAGGAGGGCGAATGACAAAAACCAATAAAGTTTGCTGACTTCGAAAGACGCTATATGGATTGAAACAATCTGGCAGAGCCTGGAATAAACTTCTCGACAAGAAACTCTATTCGATGGGTTTTAGACCAGACGCATTCGACAACTGCGTCTACATCAGAGAAAGTATGAACGGACTGCTAATAATAGCTGTCTATGTTGATGATCTACTTATATTTGCCAAAGATTCTCGATCGATGAGATGGATCAAGACGGAACTCTCAAAAAGATTAAACATGAAGGAACTCTGTCCTGTGAGAAGCATCCTAGGAATCGAAGTAAATCATAAGCCAAACGGCGTAATAACACTAAGCAAAAAGAAATATATTTCTGATCTCCTATGCAAATATAACGTGACTAATTGCAATACAGTTACTACACCATATGAAGGAAACCTGCAACTATCGAAAACGCAATCTCCAACAAACGATATGGAACGAAATGAAATGAGCATTCCATACCGATCATTAATTGGAAACTTACTCTATGCTGCTCAAGTAACGAGACCGGACATTACGCATATTGTAGGAGAGTTGGCAAAATTTTGTGAGAATCCTGGTCAAGCACATTGGTCAGCAGCAAAGCGTGTGCTTAGATATCTGAAGGGAACTGCTGAAATGGCTCTAATGCATCTACGAGATGGTAATCATGAAATTGAAGGGTACAGCAACACAAGCTTTGCCGACTGCACTGACACGAGACGATCAACCACAGGATACGTGTTTCTTCTTGCTGGTGGAGCAATCACCTATAGCAGAAAACGACAATCCACTGTAGCTGCTTCCACGACCGAAGCTGAATATATGTCACTTTCAGCTGCGACAAAAGAGGCGATCTGGTTAAGAAAGTTTTCTACTGAAATCCTGCAAACGACAGCACCAATTACTCTGAACGACGACAACAAGGGTGTGGTTGATCTAACGAAGAAAACCATTTTCCACAATCGCACCAAGCATATTGATGTTAAACATCATCTGTGCCGGGAAGCTGTCTAGCGAGGCCAGATCAACATCAAGCGGATCGACACCATTGAGATGGTTGCAGATTCCCCAACGAAATCCTTAGCACGTGTGAAAAGCGACTGGTGCAGACAACAACTCGGTTTGACCATTTGATGAACAATCAAACCAGGGGGAGTGATGGACGGCATGATTTTGTGACATGTGATGTCAGTGGTTTTAGTTTTATTATTTTTTGCCATTATTTTCATTCTTTTTTAGTAAGTAATCCAAAGTTTTTTTTGTGTAGTTACAATGAATATGATTTTTTTGTTGCCGTGTTTATAATAATAAGATACATTTCTTTTAACGATCTTTTAAAATTTATCGGCAACAATAAGTTTCCTTTTTGGGTTAGCATTATTGGGTGAGAGGAAATTCCCAGAATCTCAGTGATGCTAACTCAGTAGGAGATTGTTGCGTTTTTAAAGTTTTTTTTTTGGAATAAAAAATGAAAATGAAAAAGTTGAGAAATAACTTCTGTCTCAGAGAAGGAAGGTGACTTTCAAGGGAACAATATGGCAGTTAGGCCTATTTTAGTTCTCTTAACATTTAATCGTGGTTGTTAATGTTCTCTCCCCTCATCTAAACAAAAGTCAAGTTCGGTGATATTATTCCCAAAAAGAAATAAACAGTTTAAAGGCAAATGGAACCAGACATTGTGGTTGTCAAAAGCAACTTAGATCGTTTAAGGAACGTTAACGATGTTTGGTCCAATGTTCAACAGTAGCCAAGATCGATCTGCCCCTACGTGTGTTGCAGTGAAGCGGAAATAACCAACTATCGTCGGCGTGGGGCGTTAAGAAGAGAAGATTGGTGAGTGTTGAAATATTTATTTTTGACGGGACCCTGGGAATGTTGGCGAAGTAAATTAGTGCCGAATATAGCACTGGCGAATTAAATTAGTAAATTAGTAAATTGAACTGGCGAATATAGCCCAATTAGAAGAATCCAGAAGGATAGCTGAGAAATTAGACACTAAAAATGAGCTCAGTTTTAAATGAACTGAATAGATGTATTCCTTATGAAATTCCATTTGTTTTGGAATATTAATTATTCTTTACTAGTTAGTAAAATATGTTCTGAGTGTAAGGTGGCACAAGGGATCCGCACAGTTGGGAATGGTAAATTGGGTATTGTTTTGGCATTTTTTAGCACTGGTCCTTCAAATGAGTAGAAATAATAGGAATGGTGATTGTTGGTCTTAGCTTGACAGGAAGGGTTAATGTGGCCTCCCTTCTAATTGTTCAAAAAAAGGTGCACTCGACGTTTTCATGTACGTCAATGGTCCGTAATATGTCACAAGGGGACGCAATCTCATTCCATTAACAGACTCTGGGGCACCAGTGGTATGCATACACTTGTAGTGACAATATCATTTACTGAAGAGCGAACCTTGCAAAGCCACAGGCAGGTCAGAAGTGAGAGTACACTGCCAAGGGGACGAGGAATGTATGATTAGGAATAGGATACAGATTAATTTAGCAGGGGCCCATAGTAAATATAATCTTCTGATTTGTTGTACAGTTGGTAGTAGTAATTTACCAGATAACAAATAAATAATGGCAACATAACTCTTGGTGTAATGGCATTTATTTCAAAATGTGTTGTGACTAAATCCGTAACAGGTCCCAAGAACCCGTGATGGTGTCAAGGTGAGTGAGAAGGTTACATTTTGGAACCCCATAATAATAGAACCTCCCCACCCCCCCTTGATACGTCACATTTTTGGTGCCCAACGTGGGGCCTGTAATTATGCATTCCGAAGAGATTTTGGTGACACATTTTGGACATTTGGGAGTTCAGTGAGTTGTTTTAACTGAGAAGTGGGTTATATTTGTCTTGAGGGAAATAATTTTAAGAATAGAGATGCTGGGAACCGAGGCACCGGGAGACGGGGGTGATGTTGCTGTAGCGTTGGGGACACCTGAATTCACTGGGTATACTGCTGCGATTCCTAGTTTTACGGGAGAGGATGGCGGTGTTACTATCGTCGCTTTCCTCGCCAGTATTGACCGGATTGGTGATTTGGCACATTGGACTCCGGCTGTTAAACTGACAGTGGTGCATTCTAAGATTAAGGGGAACGCTGCCAGACGTGCTGCCGAGCATGAGTTAGAACTTGCAATGGAGAGACTAATCAAGGTCAAGCCGGCATGGGCAGCCACCAGGAATGAGGAGCTTTTGGAACGCTTCAGTAATAGTTGCCTGGTGGCGCATCGCCGGTTTTTGATGGCGGTCAATCCTAAGACATATAAAGATGCCGTAATAGCAGCTCTGCGGTCAGAGGACCTAGAAAGGAAAAACAAAGGCGTATCCAATGTGGCCAAAGCAGGTAATGGTGGTGTTAGAAATGAAGCTGGATCGTCATAGGATCATTCCGCACCTAAAGAGGGACGAGGGATATCTACTCCGAAGATGTCCAAGGTTGTAACCGCAAGTTGCGGATGCGAAGAAAGACTCCAGCAACTGCAGAAGACTGTTGAAAGTCTGGCCCAGGTTGTTAGTCAGTTGCATATAGAGAATTGGAAGTCCAAGGATCCTGTGGTGCCTAAGAGGCCGGCAGCGGGTACAGGTTGTTTCCGATGCGGGCAACCAGGGCATTACGCCCGGAATTGTCCACAGCAGGGGGCAAGACCCCGTGATGTTAATGCTGGGATAGCGACCAATGAGCCAATCTTGATGCATAGTGGGGAAGGCGGTCTTTGTATGACCACCGTGCATATACAGGGACAGCCGGTAATAATGTTAATAGATACCGGCTCTCAGGTCTCTATGATCGATGGTGAAACATGCAAGCAGCTTTCACGTAATTTGATTCCCGTAGCCGATCTGATGATCAAATGAATAAGTGGAAGCTGTTTGTGTCTGAACCAGGCCGCATCATTGACTGTGAATATCCAGGGGCATTATATGTGGATCCGCACCTTTATAGTGCATTCTTTTGTTGACCGGCCATATGATGGTATCCTGGGTATGGACATTTTATCTGGTATGATGTTTAAATGCGCCTCAATAGTAAACGTATGCAGTGCTAATGTTTACACTGGGGCGAGAGGTGTTATGGGCCACAACGAATGTCGGGACGTGGTAAAAATCTAATGGCTGGTGGGTGGTCCAAGGGGAAGTGGTACCAAAAGCAACATAGAGTTAGATCGCAAGCATCTGGGGCTTTTGGGGAGGTAGTAGTTAAAATGCCTATGAATGCCTGGGTAACGAATGATCAACCACAGGAACAGTTTGCAAATAAGAGGCGTTGTTATGCACATGATAGATGTGGGTGTTCCTGTAGGGGTAAGCCACGGTATCGGGGACCCTTTAAGAGAACACAAAAATCCTGGCAGGGCAGGAAAACTCAGTCTCAGGGATATTATTTTAATCCTGGGGACTAGGTAGCGACTCGAGACAATGGTTGGTCGGTTGGTGGGGAAAATAATGAGATCCACTATGGAAATGGGCCGGTATTGTGTAACATGGACGGAATATGCCAACCAATGGTGGTTTGGGAAAATGATCCCAGTGGGGGTAACAAGAGAATGATTGATCCCTATCCTGATGGCTCTCGTCCTGATATGTGGGTGGTGGCCAACATGGGTGGTGAGGCAGTGGGAATCGGTGAAGAATGGCGACCGATGGAGCTAATGCCAGTGGGTACTTCTGGCAATTTACCATATATGGGAGTGAGAGAAGAATATCAGAATCAGAAATTCTGTGAGTATTTAGGCGAGTCGTCATTGCCCAATGACGTAAACGACAGGCCGGAGGAGAGTTGGCCGGAGCAAACAGGAATTAGGTTAAGTGAGATAGTAGTGGTAAAATACGATGTGGGGACAATGACAGACGCTTGGGCTGAGGCGTCAAATGAAACGTCTGAAATGGTTGTTGTAGTACAGGATGCTGCAACCATGAAAAATGGGTTACAAATGATAGTACTATAAATAGCCGAGAAGTGATGAGGGTTACTATTGAGAACACAGTGGATAGTAATGCCCAAACTTCAAAAACAGCATTATCCCAGGGTGACAAATAACGCAATGTGAAATTATTGCGTGGATCACGTGGGAGACGAGAATGTATTTGATGTAATAGAGGAGAAATATGTTCCTTGGTGGCAACAGGAAGAGGATTTTGAACCAATAGGGGAGGGTCGGCAAGAAGGTAGTATAGTTTTGCCTTCTGCAGGAAAAATTCAGGATGGGTTGAATAACATAAACGACACTCATAGTGATGTGGACAGGACTGTAATGCGCCCTCAGGAGGTGGTGGTGGATGAGACACTGGTGGTGGGCGGAATTAGTACTCAAACGAGAAGAAAGGATAGTGTAGCTGGCAAACAAATGAGGGTGAGGAGTATTATGCAAGAAGGTGGGATGGTTGTTAAGGAAGTACGAGAACAGTTGGAAGCTTGTGGGGTCATCTCCAAAAGGAAAGACAAGGTGCGTGATCGTGCATCAGTAGTGGACCATCGGGCTATGCCTTGTTTGTTGGCAACACTCACCAGAGACTCCGAAGTGGAATGCTCAGTGACGGAAAAACCTAAAGGGGGTCGTGGAAAAGCAAAGGGGACTAGGAGTAAAAATAAAAATGTAACACCGATTTTGGAAAAAAATAGGCGCCTTGGATTTTGTGACCTTGAATGGTAAATTTTGGTTATGAATAATTTAATATGGAAGTTGATTGATTAGGGTAATATAATTTGTTTTTAGGGGGACGTATGTGACATGTGATGTCAGTGGTTTTAGTTTTATTATTTTTTTTTGTTGCCATTATTTTCATTATTTTTTAGTAATCCAAAGTTTTTTTTTGTGTAGTTACAATGAATATGATTTTTTTTTGCCGTGTTTATAATAATAAGATACATTTCTTTTAACGATCTTTTAAAATTTATCGGCAACAATAAGTTTCCTTTTTGGGTTAGCATTGTTGGGTGGGAGGAAATTCCCAGAATCTCATTTAACAATAATAGAGGGCGCGAATCGCCACTCTTTCTGTAAAAAATGTAATTTTCTTAATGTAATTTCCTGTAATAAAAGCTCACTTGTATGTTTAACCTTCTACCCATCAACATGGTGTACGTGCAAACGTTTTTTGTCATAACCATTCATTTAACAAAATTGTCGATTTTCTATAGTGTAATAGTTGAAAAGTTTCATCAGCTACTTTGAAACTTATATTTTGAGCATATGTTGTAAAATACATGTGTTGTGTAAATACTATAATAAATTGTATTAAAAATGTAGTCTGATTTTTATTAATATTTCGATGTGCGCGACTTTTGGATTACTCTGTGTATTGTGTTCCTCGGCTGCAAATTGCAGATAGTGATAACCATACGAGTAACAAACGGCCGCCAACATGGTCCACAGTATCACAGGAGTGCTCACCTCCATCACAACAATTTAATATCCTTGGAGGACTATAGAATGGAATTACTAAACTGATTAAGCTTTAGTGAGTACATCAAACTCTAGATCATCTGCTCCTTTTCTTGACTAATATCTTAACATGCATCCAGGAAATCTAAAACTTCATGGCTTTATCAAAACAAGTAATTCAAATACTGTTATAGGAAAATGTTGAAGGTGTTGTTTTCATAAAAGGTACGAAAGCCTGAAAAAGCCTAGTTTCCATTTTCATCCTATTATCAACAATTTATCACAGAAGTTTAATAATGCATGAGTGGATCACACTCTATATGTATAGGTAATTTAAATTATAATTCTTTTCCTCCATGTTTTATTTGATTATCTTATAAATTTGTTTTAAACTGTTATGATAATAGGATATATTCCAACAATATCATCAGCATTATTATCTGGCAATATATTCTCCCAAATGATATATTCTTAAATTATACTAGAATTTTCCTGTAGTTATAAAACTTAAAAACCCAACTTGAGGTGGCAGCAAAAAAATTTACCATTAGAGATCGCTTTCTCATAAGCAGTCATAGCACACGGTTTTTCTACAATACAAAAAGCTTTCATTCTCTCATTTTAAGTAGAGATTTTCACTAGTATGTGTATTCAAATGCTTTTTTACAGTACTCAAACAGCAAAAATATTCTTCATGCTAGATATTTTTTTAAAGGCAATTCTTCAAGTTCTTTTATAATACTGCCAAGAAAGGTCTTGCACGCACTTGCACTTTTAAGGTTATCTTACAGTTTTTGTATTTTCAAACGGATGTCACACAGGTGGTTTGATTTTTTTTCCTAGCAACAAAGCTAGGCACTAAATTATTTAATAGCATTTGTATTGTGTACTGCAGGTGTCGAAGACAATTTCAAATTTGAACATTTTGTTTGAGAAGTCTAAAATTGAGTGTAGCACTAAGATTTCTCATAATACATTAACTATCTGCAAGGCAGTATTTATACTTTAATGTTTTACCAGTACTTGACAGTGAAACATTTATCAATATCTTTAAAGTGTTTCTCCAGTTTATGTCCTCTGCTGGTTTTCATAGTGATCCACTAGAGTGAAGGATTTCTCACAATAGTTTGTACTTGTAGATTTTTTCTGATTCGTGCCCTCACATGAATGACCACACAACTCAAAAAGAAATATATTTCTCACCACGTACAAAGTTTTTCTTCAGCTACCCCTCCATAAAAGCTCTGAACTAAGAAACGTGTTTTACAAAATTTGTACTCTTCAGGTGTCCTAAAATGAATGTTAGCCCATCAGGCAAAAAAGCTTTCCATTAATAATTGCACAATTCGCAGTGGAGTTTGCAATCTATATACCGGGACAAAAGTTTCCATAATTTATATTCCGTTGAGTTGCCTTCATTCATTCTTGAAATGTTCAGATATTCTTTTTCATTATCTCATAAGTATATATTCTAATTAGAATCACATTAGTTGCTTGTGTAGTAAATTTTTATTTCTTCAACAGGTAAACTACACAAATATACCAGATGCAATGGACATTATATTTGCAACTGCTGGGTAACTTCACTTTCATTGAAGGGATATATTGTCACTTGTGTGTGCTTTCTTGGCCTCAAGAATTGATGTTAACATACAAATCAAGTGCATGATATTAAATTCAGGAAAATTACTACAAAATTTAAAGGCAATCACTGCTTTACTATAGAAAAGATATTAAATATAAAAAATATAACTTGTAGTATGTTCTTAAAAAAAAATTAATCATATTTGTTAATGGTGAATCAGCTTGGTTTAAAGATCAGTTATACACGTGAATAATTTTCCCATGTTTTTTTCTTCATTTTCAAATAATAAAAACATTTGTTTTCACATGCTTTAAATACACAACGCCTCCATCCATTAGTCTGAAGAAATATCTACAGGGTTCGTTCTAGGACCAGAAAACTGGGAGTCAATTTTCAAAAGATGCAAGTCAAGTGAAAAAAATTATATCTGTCCTAGACATTTAACAGAAAATGGAATAACATTCTTTGTTTCTACAACTATATCTACAATACAATTTGAATTTATCCTGTCTTCATTGATTCAAAAACTGGAATTGCTGCAGTATATGGAAAATATTGAAACGTTGGCACATTGAAGTTAATATTTTTCAAAATTATAAAGTAGAAAAGGGAAGGAAAATTTGTGCGACCTGGACACAAACTAGGAACCACGGCACTCGCTGTGGCTATCTAAGCAATTGACCTTTATCCCCTGTTTTGTGATTGGTTGACACTAAACGTCACTGATTTTTTTACAAAATGCAAATGGCGGATACTGGACGTGTTAACAGCATTTGTTGACTGTATCGTAAGTGAAAGTTTTAATTGTTGTTGTTCAAAATTTTTATTGCTATGCTTAAATATTGTTGTATTCCCAGTTGTCAGAGTGAGGAGAAAGAAATAAACATCATTAGAAAATAATTTTATAGGTAATTTGGAAATGACTATGAAATTAAAATTATGAAAGGTTATCAGCAAACATTTAAATCATTATATTTTGCAAATTTCAGGTTAATAATGTATGTTAAATTAATAAAGATAATAATAAAAATCTTTAAAGTAGTAAAAACCTACGGAAAATGTAAAAAAAAGAATTTTACTCAAATCACAAATGCTTACAACACGACCAAGGGACGCCATTTTTTATGTGGTCACATGGGTAGTCAAGGCTACGAAGGCTAAGAAAGTGTGTGAGAACAGAGTTTATGATAAAGGTCAATTGAGTTACCGCATTCAGTGAACTGTATAAATAGATCAATGAATAGCTTCGGTTTCCTTTACTTTTGGAGTAGCTCTCAATTTTTTGTCTTACAAAACCCTGTATCGATGTATACCAGTTCTAATTATCTTTCTAATGAAGGTAATGAAGTTCTTCATTTTTAGTAAAACTTTATGAATAATGATAAATAAATCTTCCAAATATAATATTTCTCCTTGATCTGAAAATTTAAATTACTCTGCTTGCATTTCTTCATTCCATTCCTGAACAAAT
>JAHWFO010097814.1:486620-601594 GCA_023313115.1 Rhysida immarginata | reverse complement strand
GACGGACGGACAGACAAACACGTTTTCCCACACTGATAGCATAAAGCACCTTTCGGTACTTAATAATTACATGAATAGGAAAAATGTTTCTTAGAATTTCAGATTTTTTTTTTCAGAAGTCAATAAAGTATTGAATACCTGTTTATAAGGAGATAATTTATTATGATGACGAATTGTTAGCAATAAAGATATTTATTATATGAGATTGAGATTTAGGTAGTCTTGTAAACAAGTGAATTTCGATATGGGAAGAGAACAAAAAAATAAAAGAAAATTTCAAAACCCTTTTTGCACTAAGGAATTCTTCAACGCATATACATACAGGGTGAGTCAAAAATCTGTTAAGACCCCCCCCCCCCCCCTTATACAATTTTAAAACGAATGGAGATACAACAAATCTGTAGCTGGCATCATATAGAGAGTTAGGTAGGTATCAAATATGATTTTTGACCTCTTTAAGGGTTCAAATCATAACGTAACTTTTTAACCGTAACTTTAAGATACAACAAAAATGGCAGTGGAAAACTTGTAGAACACACCATGTTTAACCCTAAATAACCATTTTTACATAACGTATTTCTTTTTTTCACAAGAAAATTTCAGAAATATTCAATTTCACCATCTGAAGCAATACATAATTGAATTAGTAATACACTGTACTTGGTTTTCATACACATGAGTAAATGTTCAAGAAATTTTGATCAAGCTTATTGAATTCGGGTTTTCGACTCATCCGGGTCTCTGGGAGGAGTTAGAAACACAGCATCCTTCACATAACCCCAAAAAAAGAAATCCAAGCTAAGCATACGTTAAAGAACCCTTGCGAGGCAAAATTTGCGGCCCCTATAACGCCGTCCTGAAATGACCATGGCAGTTGAAAAGGATGTTAATACCAAACAAACTAAACCAACCAAGCTAAGCATCTGACACAGATGGTAATCAAATTGAACATTTTCTTGTAACAGAATACAATAAGACCATTTTTAAAAACTTCGTCTATCTGTTTGTTTGAGCACGTTTGACGAATTTTCATGGGGTTTTCTCAGGTAAGTTGAGTGTAGCTTGAAACATACAGGCTTTATTTCATCAAAATAGGCTCAAGAGAAAAAAAGATATCTTAATTTAAAATTTTTGGAGTATGCTCAACTTAGTACAGTTCGTAGAAAAGTCAAAAGATGGCGCTTCAGTAATTGCTATTTTAAAAGGCGCTCGTATATAACAAAGGCGAAGCATTGCTGGACCTGCTAGTTTATATTAATAAAGCAATAAACTCATAGTTCAAATGTAGCTTTTAGCACCCGATAGCTCTCTAGACATGCAGCGCCTCCACTGGCTGACGTAGCGAACTACTTAAAGTTTAAGTATAACATGGTTTCAGGCGCCGTTTCCTCACCTCCTAATCTTATGCCGTGGGTTGTGCGTTCGCTATCTTGACAGTAACTGACGGGACTTCCCTACGTCCAGGGAGGAAAGATTACAGGGAATCAGCACTCTTCAATTTTCCGTGCTTACGCTTATACGCCGTGCTTACGCTTATACGCTGCCCTCTGCCGGACGGAGTGAATTTTAAAGATTAAATTGCGTCAGCAAAGCACTGACGTCACATCTCAAGTATCGCAACTGAATAACCCGCTTTATCTATTCCTGCTGCGATTTATTATTTACAATTTGAAAAGTATTAATAATATTGCAAAATGAAATTGGTAGACTTTACAATACAATAAAGGGAGAGCAGAGTTTCCGGCTAGTTTCGCCATTTATTCGCTTTAACAAGGATATAACTACACTAGAGGCTTCTCGCCCTTATTTACAGAAATATGGTACAATGGAGAAGTCTCCATGGTTTATATTACTCCATTGTACAGTCAACCAAAGGAAATAATTCACACGAATTTAATACTTAATATTACATTTCATGCTAATGTATTGTTTTAATAGCTTTTTAATAATAATTATTTAAATTTAATAATTATAAGAATGTTAACTCTAAATGTAATATTAAATTATTAAAAATAAATTAATATTGAAGCGGTAAAACTTAGAATAAAATTCAAGTGTGGATTATTTCCCTTTGATGACTGTATCATATTTCTGTATATAAGGGCGAGAAGCCTCTAGTGTAGTTTATATCCTTGATAAAGCCGGGAATAAATGGCTAAACTATACGGACACTCTGTTCTCCCTTTATTGTATTGTAAAGTTTCTACCAATTTCATTGATAGAAACAATACTAAGGACTCCCAATTTATTAATATTGCAAAAAATAAAATTCTCACACGCAATAAATATTATTTAAACGTTGTTTATTATATGTTTCAAGAATACATGTAGTTATCATCAAATATCATAATTTTAATTAATTAACACGCGAAACAAGAAATAATAACTTTATTTCTGAACGATGATATAGTTTGTGCTCACCTGCGCATTGTTAATTTCCTTCGTAAATCAAGAAACTTAAAGAATATTCTCTCCTTGCTTTGTGTACGAATTTCGTCTTCGGGTCTAGTTTCCTCCACTCTTTTCTCGGGGCTACGCTTCCTTCTTTGTTGAAACTGAAACCGTTATTTTCTATAGTTTTACTTCTGTCGCCAGTTGGCGCTATTCATTTACGCTTTCTTGCGATATTCTCCAGAAACCTGGGAGTGCCGCATCCCTGTACTCTATCCTCCCTGATATTTCCAGATGCACCCTAGAATTCTGTACCGGCATTGAACAAAAGCTTGATGTTCTCCTCTAGAGTTGGGCATTTTGCGATAACTCTGATCGATAAATGTAATCGATTAACAAAAGCAGTCGATTAGTTCAATCGATTAATGATCTGATCCATTAAATCGATATAAATCAATTAAGCGAAATACGTGATCTCATCTTTGTCAAGAAATATCTTCATGGATATGAATTAGAAACTGGATCGCTCACGCCTATGGGCTGAACGTTGAAGATGCGTAACCAGAAAGATAATCGGAAGTCCGTGGTCCAGGCAGTAGTACACGATAAGAACGGGGAGAATTCTTTCAGCAGCTGTATTTCATAGGCTTGGCTAACGAGAGGAGTATCAAGAAATTCATCTGTCTCAAATTGCTAACGAGAGAAGAACTAAGAAAATATTGAATAAATATACTTGAAATAACATATAACAGGAAATTTATCTTTTTATTTTAGTATAATGTAACATATGGATAAAAATCTGTAACGTTGCGCGTATATTTTTGGCGGAAATTTCATACTGTTCAGATCATCGTTTCCTACCATCGATCTCAATACAAAACGAGATAGAAGAAAGAGAAGTACGGTACTGTGTGTATATTCAGTGGAAATTTTAACATTTAATGTTTTTACAATGAAAGCCATGCAAATTATTTTTATAAAAAATTTGAGCCATGATTTGATTTGCATGGAATACTTCGGAACTTTTATCTGTTGGCTTTGTATAATTCATAACATTTATTCTACTACATGATGGGTTATGTATATTAATTAGTTTCTACTTAATATCCATGATACGGTATGCGATTTTTTTTTTCACAGATGGGTCTATCGCTGTATCGAAAAGAATAAACATTGAAAACAATTGCTGTGGATCATTTAATTTTTCAAATTATCTCTTAAAATTAATTTCAATAATACATTTTAAAATACATAACCAAATTCATGTAAAATTGTAAATTACAGGTGAGAAATTATTTTTAAAATCAAGTTTTTAATTTTTCAATTAACTCATCATGATCTAAACATTAAATTTTTAAAATTAATTATGACTGGTTTTTAATAAAAATATTGTTACTTTTGGAGTTAAAAATAATTTTAAGTATATTAACAAAATTAATTATAAAAGTTGTTTACTTACTTTTCAAACCCGCTTATCCGTTAGGGTCGCGGGGGCAGCAGCCCTATGGAGGATCTCCAGCGATCGCGATCTTCCGCCATCAGGCGCATGTCCTCCCTGGTAATATCCAAGCGACTCGAACCCAGATTCTCCATGTAGTCTAGCCACCTGGTTCTAGGCCGACCCCTTGGTCTCTTACCCACCGGCTTGGAAAATAACAACTGCCTAGGAAGACTAGTTTGCGGCATCCGTATCACGTGGCCATACCAGCGCAACTGAGATTTCTCAATGCGGAGAAGTAGCGGCTCAACACCTAAAGATTCCCTTACTGTGCTGCTGTACACTCTATTTAGTAGGGTAACACCTGCCACACCTTTCAGAAATCTCATTTCGGCCGCTTGTACCCGCGATCGCACTCTTTCGGTCATTACCCAAGCCTCATGACCATAGGTGAGGATGGGGACAAAGATAGATTTGAAGACGGAGAGCTTGGCTTTGTTACCCAGCTCGCGTTTCGTTACCACGGATCGCCACAGTTCACGTCTGACACCGCTTGTTGCACCGATCCGAGCATCCAATTCTTTCTCCTGCCGTCCATCACTCGCGAATGCAATCCCGAGATACTTGAATTTCTCCACCTGTCTCAATGAGGCTCCCCTAACATGGAGAGCGCACTTAGCAGGCTGTCTTGAAAGGACCAGAACCTCGGTTTTAGCCACACTGATCTTCTTCCCAGCTTCTTCACATTTGGCTGCAAACCGGTCTACTGCATGCTGAAGGTTCGTGCGAGAAGACCCAAGGAGGACAAGGTCGTCAGCAAAGAGCAACCTCTCCACCAGGCAGTCGCCCACACAAACACGCTCATCGCCTCGGCTGCCCCTATCTATCCAATCCATAAATATAATGAACAAGAGGGGCGACATTACGCACCCTTGGCGGAGTCCAACACCCACGGTGAACGGTCTTGACTTAATGCCATTTATCCGGACACACATCTCAGAGCTTTCGTACAGAGACATGATAGCAACCAGTAATTGCCCATCCACTCCATACTCTTGCAACACTTGCCAGAGCTTCTCCCGAGCTTCTCAAATCATTTCAATGAATATAAAAGTTGTTTTAAAATTTTAATTTATTAATCATATAATAACATTAACAAATATGTAAACTGCAGAGATATTTTCAGTTGATTTTATGTAACATTTACCATAAATAAACCATTGAATGATTTGAGAATTATTTATATTATTTTTTATCCATTATAATATATTTTTAAAAAAATCATTTTTGAGGTGTATGGTTGAAAAATTAAAAGGCAAGTTCGGCTCAATTTTGAAATTACATTTTTAGTAGAAACATTACTGTTGTACCCATAAATAAACAACATATTAAAAATGATTAAAAAAATATTATAATGGATAAAAGATAATGTAAATAATTCTCAAATCATTCCAATGATGAGGATTTTATTTTCACATTTCTATTTTGATTTATATAATTTTACAGCAAGAACCAAATGAGTCAAAATTGCTTTTTAATTTTTCAACCGTACGACACTAAAAATTAGTTTAAAAATATTATAAAGGATAAAAAATAATGTATATAATTCTCAAATCATTTCAATGATGACGATTTTATTTTCAAATTTCTACTTTGATTAATATAATTTTACGAGTAAGAACAAAATGAAATGAAAATAAACATTTGAAATAATTTACAGCTCGTTTTACTCCACATTATTCCAACTAATTATTAAAAAATTATAGCATAAAATGATTTTTTTTAATTTATTAGAAAAGGTAAGCTCTGTTTACTAAATAATATCAATAGAATATAAATTCTTTATGCTACTGAGATCAGCGATCTCAATACAAAACTGCTTTGTATTGAGAACGATGGATGAGATCCGTCCCCGAATTTATCGATATTATTGCCTGGCTACCAGGCAATTTTGGTTACGGATTCCTCCCATATGCGTGAGCGATCCAGTTTCTAATTCATATCCATGAATATCTTTGTCAATATTAACTGATGTGTTTAAATCAGAGACGCTTACAGTATGTCCTGTAAGCGTCTCTGGTTTAAATTAATCAATCTAATCGATTAATCACGATTACTCGATTAGCCCTATATTTAAAACAACATTTATCGGCAATGATCGATTTGCTTCCATTAATCGTATTAATCGATTAATCACGATTTATCGCAAACCCTATTCCCCTTCTTTCAAATGGTGTATGGTCGTGACCACCGAGAGAGAAGGCCTCCGCAATGAAACTGAATACATTGTTACATCATCATAGATAGTGCAAATTCAGGGCTTATTATTGGTAGAAATACGAATAACAATGCATATCTATGTGATGCAACAATGTATTCAGTTTCATTGCGGAGGCCTTTTCTCTCGGTGGTCACGGTGTGGTTGATTGACCTGCGACCAACTGTTGCCGAGCTATTTACGATGTTATGAACCTTTATGTTACACCCTGTATTTTGCGGACCGATCTTTTTGTACTGCGCGTAATGACATTCGCTACGGCCTGCACGTTTGGTGCCTTCATGGTCAACCGCGGACGTCCAACGATGCCAACCAACTCATTCGCAACACTACCGATTTTATTTCCCGTGTAAATTTCCCGTACAACTGTTTTATTGTATTCAGATGCGGACCTTTATTCAGGTGATAATTTATAGTTTATACAATAAAAAAAGGGGGGGGTATGGGTAATAAATCTTGGTTGTGGGTTAAATATCATATTAAGTCATGCATGAGAAGTAACTTCTTTTTTTTTTTTGTTAATCCATCATTCCACTCAAGGCTCTAGATCTTATGGTTTCATTGTAGTGTTTCATTTTTAAAAATTATCCATATTAAATTAATAAAACTGGCCTTTTAATTAAGTAAAATTATAAGTGAACACCGTGTTGCCCTTTACATTTTAACGACATATTATAATAGTTTTTTAGTTAAAGGATAAATTCTACGTCATCAATATAAAATTTGAAGAAGACATCAAAGAAAAAGCTACAATTATTATAAAAGGGCGAGCTTCTTTTTTACCAACTACTAGCTAAAAATATAATATTCAATTTTCTTTTCTTAACAGTCCGCTTTAAAGTGTGAAATCTACGGGCAAAATAAACTTCCTTTAGAGAGCGTTAAATTTACTCTTAACAATTCTGCGGTTTCTTGAAGCTGTAATATCACCGTTTCCAGAAGAAAAAATACTTGGGATAACATCTTTTTCTGCAAATTTAGGTTATAAAACAGTAGGAAACGTTCCATATGGGATCGAGTGAAAAAAATTCTACGATCTCATAAAAATAAAAGCAATATCTGAAACAATACGGGGTAATAACAAATGTGCTTTATGAGTTGTCTTTTTAATAAAATCCTGTAAAGATATTCAGATTGCAAGGACTTCACGGCATGGTATCCCCATTGGCTGCTTTCAAAAGCCTTCCCTGAAATTATTAAAAATTTAATTGTACAAATGAAAAAAAATCTCCAAACTATGAAAATCATAAGAGACAATAAAACTCAATGCTTCTTGTAAAGGCTATTTGCTCTTGCCTTTATAATGAAATTTTAAATACAGCGCTATTCTCTTGAGTCGAAATGCTATTATAAGATGAATCTCAAATTTGACACCAAAGGATACGTTGAATAAGATGAGCATTTTAACCTGTTTAACCGGAAACGACTTTTTAACTGTATAATAACTAAAATCTCTTATGACCTATGTACGATACATTCTCAAACACGCGATGTTGGAATTACACTCTATCAAGCATATAAAATTTAAGGAAATTTATGCCAAATGATGCCTCACAAAATCGCTGAGATGATGTCGTCTTGTTGTGCGTACGCAAGTTTTATCATCAAATGCTCGAGCCTTCTTCTTAGCTGCATGAAGGAAATTCCATGAAGCTTCTAGTTTAAGTAACTTCTATGAGTACGCCCCCTTTATCTCGCGGAGTTGGAAAATGTCATTAGTAAAAGAATTATTTCCGCACTCTGCTTATGGAAGAAACTAACTGCGTAGTCGCGAAAATAAATTAACCGCCGAAGACCACGCGATGGAAGTGAAAAGAGTTGAATATTAAAATTCTAACATTGGGAATTCACATTACATCTTACAGGCGTATTAAAGTTCTATAAAGATATGACAGCTCTTGAGTTAAGTAATCAACTGGATAGCTGTGAACAATATTTAAGAAGATTCAAAATTCGTACAATATTTAAGAATAAATTTTCGATGACGGAACAACGCAATGAAATGGATAGATTACTTAAAAGTCCCGTTTACCATGGATTGAAAAGCTGCAAATGAGGGATACTACTTCGGGAAAAAAGTCAACTATTGCTAAAACAAGTATATTAACTAAATCAAATAAACACACAGACATATCGCTTAGTATGTACATAGAACGGATAACATAAAACACAGTATAACTCATATTCTGTCTCTTTGAATATTTAGAAAGCGATACAAACTTTGCAGAATGAAGTTATTAATGGAGTGGATAATCAAAACGTTAAATTTAGAAAATTGATTTCTATCCATATCAGTGAACAAAATCTCTAACATGAATAAGCAGATTAGGCCTATTTCAAATCGAAGGAAATAAAGGATTCATTGAACATTATGATTAAGGATTCAGTGTGCTGTTCAACAAATTGATACCGCTCGTAATCTATGAGTAATTGCAATAATGAGATATGTTAAAGCCGTTCTTAATAGTGAGATTCAAATATCACAGAACAAATTCAAATATACCTGATATATACAAGGTGATTATAATTAAAGTCCCTTTGTAAAAATGCTATAAAAAAACAACCATGAGTCCGAATGACTTCAAATTTGGACTGAGCATTCTTGAAGAAGGGGCATTTGATATGGGATAAGAAAAAAATAGTTCCAAAATTTATCACTAGATGGCGCTGTAAGCGGCATAACGGAAGCGGATTCAGCTAGAAGTGACATTTTGAATTGAAATACGACGGCTTTGGCATGAGTTGTTTATGGCATGATGTTTTTACATTAAAGTTGGTCAAGGAATGCAATTGACACTAAAACAAGTTAAACATGATTTTTTTTTTTATTATACAGTACAGTATTAGCAAAAAATCAACTGTACCGGTCAATGAACATGATTGCTTCGGGTTTGATGATGGAAAACATGACTTTCAAGTCATTTAACAGTTGTGGCACTGTTAGTGCAAAGCCCATCCACCACGGCAAGGTCGTACCACATCGGATGGGAAAAATCGGTTTTTAATTGTCCTTGGGCCAAAAACCGCATAAAAAGCAACAATGGAAACGCCTATTAATTATCTCGGGACTTGCGCAAGACATGTTCAATATGCTGTCCACCATTTTCCTCCACAAGTTTTAACCGATAAACAACATGTTCCACAACAGACCGGAGTGTCTCCGGGGTCACGTTGTGAACGTGGTGCGTAATCCGAGCCTTCAATTCCGCTAAATTTGCAACTGGGCCACTGAACACATGATTTTTAAGGTAACCCCAGAGCCAGAAGTCACAAGGATTGAGGTCCGGTGATCTTGCAGGCCAGGCTCTCGGAAAATGACGGCTGATAATTCTATCATCTCCGAAATGTGTCTTCAGCAGTTGCTTCACTGGCTTTGCAATGTGCGGAGGAGCGCCATCTTGCATGAAAATTATTCTATCCATGCATGCATGCTGTTGAAGTGTTGGAATTACCTGGTTGCGTAAAAGACACGCATACCGTTGACCATTGACTGTACAGGTAACGGGACCCGCAGGACCCACTTCCTCGAAAAAAAATGGCCCTATAATCAATGATGCTGTCATCCCGCACCACACAGTTACCTTTGCAGAATGAAGCGGTATTGAAACACATGCGAAAGGATTTTCCGTTGCCCATATCCTGCAATTTTGTGTATTGACAACGCCGTGGAGATAAAAATGGGCTTCGTCTGTCCACAAGATGTTCCATGGCCATTCATTGTCCACTTCCATGCGAGCTAGAAATTCTAAAGCAAACGTGTGTCTAATTGGCAGGTCAGCAGGAAGTAACTCCTGAACATGGGTAATTTTATAGGGATAACAATGCAGGATATTGCGTAAAATTTTATTGACCGTGCTCACAGGCATGTCTAAAGTTCGGGCAATTCCCCGTGCACTGCACGTTTGCACACCACTGTTCGACCCTTCCTCTAATGCTTCAGCCACATCTTCTACTGATGTCAAAGCAACTGCTTTCCTCCCTCTGCCAGATTTCACTGCAAAAGAACCTGTCGCTTCGAATTTTTTAATCATACACCTCAGAGCCTTTGCAGACATCGGACCACATCCTTTTTTCATTCCCTTTAATACCCGAAATTTCTTTAAAGCTGCTATGGCAGAGTCGCCATTCTTGTAAAAGAGCTTCACAAGCAGAGCGCGATCCTTCATTGACAGACCCATGGCAAGCTGCTGAGATACAAATATGACGAGAACGCCATGAGGCCTGCGTTTTTATAACACATGCAATGTCTCATGCGCATGCGTATCTTTCAATTTGCATAGTACAAATCCTCCTAGGCATAATATGCCGCTTACAGCGCCATCTAGTGATAAATTTTGGAACTATTTTTTTTCTTATCCCATATCAAATGCCTCTTCTTCAAGAATGCTCAGTCCAAATTTGAAGTCATTCGGACTCATGGTTGTTTTTTTATAGCATTTTTACAAAGGGACTTTAATTATAATCACCTTGTATATCTGACGCATTCCTTATACGATGGAAAGTAATGTTTGCATTGGTAAGCACCTTTTTCATAGTGAACATCAATTTAAGCACTCAAAACAGAAAAATTTGAGATCGTCTCATAGGGAAGTAACTCCTAGGAATAATGGCTAACTCTCTAAGTATGAAAAGATACTGGAGCTGGGGTACCGAAATATCTGATTAACGAGCTAAATCCTAAAAGTTGACAATTTGTCAAAGGAGTAACACTGCCAGTTGGCTACGAAGTCATTCCAAAAAATTATACTTATAACTGAATAACCTTCTTACATTCTTTCTATGTCCACGCAAATCCAGAGTAGACAATACCATGTAATTTTTTTTAACTCTGCCTTTAATTTGTCATATCCAAATGCTCGTTCGTTCGTTATGTAAAAGGGTGGATGATATTAATGTACGGCTATCTAAATGAAACAGCGAGATACTCTATGTTTTGTTACTGAAAAGTGGCTATCTCAGCAACACAATAATTAAGATTTAAATTTTAAAAATTATCATATTTTCCGCTCTGATCGTCCATCCCATGACCCGACTTACAAATCACATATATCGATGGCCCAGTAAGTATCTAGGAAATTTGAGCTATCCAAACTTCTTCTTTTGTGAAATACTGTTTGTCCATATTAATATTTACTAGCAAAACCCTTGCGAATAGATTTTCGCACAAAGAAGTCATAATATTAATGATTGAATTCCAACGATTGAATTCCAACGACGTAGCCGTGGGAGAGAGGGGATTAGAGGTCGAAAATTGCAACGAAGGAACTGTGTGTGATAGCGTTTTCTTTTTATTTTGGTTGATCAATTCTCCTAAGGAGCGCGGTATTTTATCTAAAATTTTCCCATCGATGTAAGCAGGTAAAAAATTGAAATAAGTTGCCTATTCTAAAGTACGCCCGACACTTTCCCCCAGTTGAATTGCTGGCTACGCTATAGCACTGTTCAGACACTATGTTTACGTGGTATGATTAAAATTCTGTTGACTATCTTCCGTTTAACAATAATATTTATTTTAATTCTTATTATAAACCCCTTCCGCGAATACCGAGAGAGAAGGGTATTGCTATTCATATTTCTACCAATAATAAGCCCTAAACTTGCCCTTAAGATGAGGTAGCAATGTATAACGTTTCAGTGCGGAGGCCTGCTCTCTCAGTGGTTAGGCCCTTTGGCGCTGAGGTTAATAAACACCTCACCAGGTGGTATGTCATATTATTTTGATGAATTGCCGCCATTAAGACATCGCAGTTAAATTGAACATTGCTGCAGTGGAAGCTTTTCAGTTGATAAAACCACAAGAATCGAGCAGATCGTCTCTCTGCAGCCTCTGCCCAGTCTGCTGAGCTGAGGAGCTTTTTCATGTTATAATGGCGGCGCCCATTAAATGCTCCGCGAAAAGGCACACAGTTTGACTCTAGTCTATAAAGAGGCAAGAATGAAGAAAATATGGATGGGAAAACTCCTTTGTTAAAAGCGTGAGTGTTTTTCAGTGGAGGCAATTCGTTTGAGGGCGCCACTGAAATAAGCTGACGCTTTTAACAAAGAAGTTTTCCATCCTGGTTTTCATCATCCAAGACAGAGGCCAACGAGAAATACCAACACCACCTAGACAGAAGGCCTGCGCACATAAACTGTATAAATTGTTACATCATCATCAAACGGCCAAATTTAGGGCTTATTTTTAGTAGAAATACAATTAACAATAGCCGCATGATGATGATGTAACAATGTATGACGTTTCTGTGCGCAGGCCTTCTATCTAAGCAACGCCACCTAAAAAACAAAGCCTTCTCACTGCCTGTGGACTGCGTCATCAAACCAGGGCTGACAATCCAACTTTCATTGTTTACAACAAACGAAAAAACGCTGATTACAACAGGTGCTTTTTCGTTTATTGTAAACAATGAAAGTTGGATTGTCAGCCCTGGTGTGATGACGCAGTGACCAGGCTTTGTTTTTTAGGTGGCGTTGGTCTAAGTGGTGTTGGAAATACGCGGAAACGTCACTGACCATAGCAGTCCGTCCAACAATCCAACCTTCATTGTTTTCACCAAAAGAAAAATATTGATTGTTAAAATCTAAGAAAGAAAAACGTGATGGTTACATTGTTACTCAGGTTTCTATGGACAGGTGATTTTTCCGCGTCACGGCAACACCACCTAGAAAGAAAGCCTTCCAACTGAAATGTCATACATTGATACATAATCATAAGTCGAACAAATTTAGGGCTTATTATTGGTAGAAATTACGGTCTGTAGATATAAATGGTCATTGAGCTTCCGCCATTTTCCATTGTTTTAAGAAGCTAAGTCAGGTGCCGCATAGATCGCACAAGGGCCGACAGTGACCTACGATAGAGGTCTTTCATATAAACAGAAAATGAAATTAAAGTGTTTAGCTCTAAACAGGTGAAGTTGGGCCGATTGTACATGCAGTGCTACTTTTCAATGGAGTTCCTGTTATGCAATTCATCGTTGCTTCACCTGGACATCGTTCCAGGGGGGATTGTGAGAATTCGACTGATTTTCCATCTGGCGCAACAGACGCGTTAAGTTTTTCTTCATTTTGGCTTGAATAAAAATCAAGGAGGAGGGCTGTTTTATTTCCCATTTGCGGAAAGCATGCACTTGTGATCAATTTTTAATAGTATTCTTGGTCACTTTGCCCAAAACATAAAAATATTATCTTGGACCACGGACATAATGTTTTATCTTGCAAGACGACCATCATACACTGAGTGGGCAGTTTATAAGGAACACCCATGGCTATACAAATCCGTAGCAATTACTACGTATTAGCTAGTCACGTGACAGTCGGTACCAATATAAAGCGAGAATACACATGTCAACTGCTAGTCATTTGACCGTCACTATGTGGAAAACAAAGGATCTGAGCGACTTCGAGTGCGGGATGATAGTTCGTGCCCGGCGAGGTGGACTGAGTATTTCCGAAACCGCAAGTCTTCTAGGCGCCAGTACGGGTACCTTTGATCTCCATCCAAAACCGCAAAAAACGTCTTCAATTTTCCCGTGATCACCAACGCTGGACCGTCGACGACTGAAAAAGTCTGCTGGTCGGATGATTCCCGTTTCCTATTGCACCATGCAGATGGCCGACGCTCCTGTCTGGTTTCCACTGTTCAGGCTGGTGGAGGTTCTGTAATGGTCTGGGAAATATTTTCCTGGCATACTCTTGATCCGCTGATACTGTAAAAAAACGCCTTAATGGCCAGGGCTATCTGAATCTTGTTGCCGACCACGTTCATCCCTTCATGGCTACTGTATTTCCCCCATCGGAAGGATACTTCCAACAGGACAATGCTCCGTGTCACAAGGCTCGCACCGTCATGCAATGGTTCCAGGAGCATGATGCACTGGCCAGTCCTCGTATTTGAACCGAATCTAACATCTTTGGGATGAGCTGGAACGAGTTATCCGAAGCATTGATCCACCACCATCCAATAAGCATCAACTGGGAGCAGCTGTTGCATCCGCATGGACAAACATCACGGAACAATGCTTCCAGCGGGTAATTGAATCCATGCCATGGCGAATTCGTGCTATTATAGCTGCTAGGGGTGGCGCAACACAGTATTAAGGGGGTCTTCCTAATAAACTGGACACTCAGTGTAGGTGAAAGCGAGTCTCCATCAACACTTGAGATTGAATCATGAATACATGAGCACTTCCCATCTAAACCGGGTTGAATTGTTTACCCTAGAACGATCAATACTGGACTTGACACTCTCGTAGAGCGAATGCAATACAAGAAATGATACCCTAGTGGTGAAAATTATAAAAAGGACGTGAAATGTTCATCATTTCTGCCGCTTTATTTATTATTTTGTGGAATTGTCATGCAGGAGGAATTTTAAGTCTTTTGTTTTTTACCCAACAAAGTATATATGAATTTATAAAATTTTGAACAGTTTCCAGATCAGTAAATTTAATGAAATTTTTCTCGTTTCTGTGTAATTTTAGATAGCATTTTTATTAATAAGTCATGTCAATCATATGGATTTATTTGCAAAACTGTATCTTGCAAATTTTTATAATGAAATCCAAATAAGCTACAGTTGAAAAGGATTTATATGAGCACCCAGATTAAAATTAATTAATTTAAAAATAAATTTAAAAATCTACAAATTGAGCCATTAAAACTAGATGGTATTATTATATAAAAATTATTAGGACCGATAGGTACTTATGTTTTCACAATGTGCGTCCGTCTGTCCGTCTGTCTGTTGGTGCTCTAGCTTTCGAACGCTTCCGAATTTTTGACTTCCGTTTTCGCCATTCGACAACTTAGGGAAATCGGAAGAATGAGTTCGTTGGTGGAAAAAATCGGTGAACTACTTCCGGTTCAAAAGGTCAAAAATAATATAGGACTCCACGTTTTTCACTATATAATTCCATGTATAAATGGCCTGTGCATTGCCAAATGCTGTTCTCCCTTTGGCATTCCATAGCTAAAGCAAAGAAAAAAACTTGTGAATTAAGTGAAGACACGTGACCGTCTTCTTTGATGGTCAATATCAGTCAGAACTGGTTCAAGGGTATGTGGTTTAGTGGTTCAAAGGTATACGAGGTCTGTTCAAAAAATACGTAGACTGACGTCATAAAACAAAATATACTTTATTCAGAAGTTACACATCTGGGTCCCCTTCAAAGTACTCTCCTCCCCGACGCACACACTTATCCCAACGGTGTTTCCACTTTTGGAAACAGTCCTGGAACGCTTCTTTTATGATGTCCTTCAGCGCCTTCGTCGCATTTGCCTTTATGTCGGGAATCGTCTCAAATCTCCTTCCTTTCAAAGGTCTTTTGAGTTTGGGAAACAAGAAGAAGTCACAAGGAGCGAGGTCAGGTGAGTAGGGTGGGTGAGAAAGAACAGTGATCGAGTGTTTGGCCAAAAACTCTCGAGTTCTGAGGGCTGAATGGGCTGGAGCGTTGTCGTGATGAAACAACCAGTCACCTCTCGTCCACATTTCTGGCCTTTTCCACTCGTCCAGTGGCAGTTTTTCCGAGTTTAACACAAAATTTCACAGCAACTCTTTGCTCGTTCAAGTCACTCATTCTAAAAATCCGCCAAACGAAAAAAAAACACACTTCACAAACAACCGCGTAGCTAATCAACCAATACTGATATTTGCAATCAAAAAACTGCCTTGTAATCAGCGGATCTGTCAGAAGATGGCGACACCAAGCGATTTTGATTGGGACCAACAGGGCCCGCGCAATTCAAACAGTCTACGTATTTTTTGAACAGACCTCGTATGGTTTAGGGAAACCTTCAAAGATCAGATTTGGCATGTAATATATCAAACAACTTGGAATGATGTGTAATGAATGAATATATCCTAAAATTAATGATAGTCGAAATTGGTTCAAAGGCACCTGGTTTCGTGGAACCATTATGATTCATTGGGACTATCAATGCTAAAATATGGCATGTAATATATCAAACGGCTTGGAATGATATGCCATGAATGAATATAACATAAAATAAATGACAGTCGAAATTGGTTCAAAGGCACCTGGTTTCGTGGAACCATTATAATTCATTGGGACTATAAATGCTAAAATATGGCATGTAATATATCAAACGACTTGGAATGATATGCCATGAATGAATATAACGTAAAATTATTGATAGTCAAAATCGGTTCAAAGGCACCTGCTTTTCGTGGACCCATTATAGTTCATTGGAAATTTCAATGCTAAAATATGGCATGTAATATATCAAACGACTTGGAATGATGTGTCATGAATGAATATAACGTAAAATTAATGATAATTGAAATTGGTTCCATGATTTGTGTTTTAATGATACAATTACGAAACTATTGGAAACTTTCACTGCTAAGATATGGCATGTAACTTGCGCCTGACTTACGCCTTATATTATCAATAGTTAGTTTGTGTTAGGCAAATTTTAACAATAGCTAGTAGCTACTCTTCCCTTCAATGATACATGCTTACGTATAAAAGCGTTGTCAATAGTTTTTGAAGAAAGATTATTAAATAGGAATGCTAACAAATTAAATGATCCGTATATGTTCTAATCTATAGAGATATGCTACTTTCTCCATTTAACTTTTCCGATAGTTTTATTCAATTTGAACTATACGTTTCCCTTAGAAGTACGCCTTGCTTAGCAACCAGAGGCTTCCTTAGCAACCTCATCTAATTCATAACAATGAAAGGCTTCTTTAGAAATCAAATGCTTTCCTTTTCGTTCTCGATTTCTTTAAAATCCTATCGATCCTGGGCATTTCGGTTGCCTGACTTGTTAAATAATTGTTTCTAAAAAGATCGAATAAATTTATTTTCATCCAAAATAAAAAACGGCACGTATTACTTTGTACGTCCTTTTGACTATTTTCACCTTCAAGTCTTAATTTCTCTACGTCACTTCCTAGACCGCATTCAAATCTAAATATGGCGTCAGTGTCAAGTCCAGTATTAATTGTCTTAGGTTTAGCTATGCGTCATCGCGAGTGCTGACTGACTAATTATCTCGACATCCTTTTCTCCTTCGAGCGTCTTGACATGTTGAAATTTAGTGATTGTTTAGTTTAATTTTATTCAATCTTCTATTCTCTGTTAAATAGGAGCGACTTCATACGTTTGTTGTTCTAGACTTGAATATTCCAGCGTACGGTGTCCAGAAGGTGTTTCATACATGGACTTTTCTCCTTCGTTGTTCGAGTTTTATGCTTTTTTTTCTGTATGCAAATAGTGAATTTCTAATAAATCGGTGATACTCTACATCTTTGTAATCGGAACATTTTCTCTATCTATCATTGTTCAAAAGTTAGTTTTCCTAACTTTTCAGCACTTACACCAGGAGCGCTGGGAGTGCTTTTATTTAATCGGGCATGGCCAGTTTCTTATAGATAGATCTGACTTTTATGGCTCTAGCACTTTTTTTCTACAGTTATTTGACTTTAGGGAATTTTCTATACACTCAGGATATGGGTTTTTAATGTGTCTATAAAATCTTTGAATATGAACCTTGGTACGTAATTTTTTCATAATAGACATATTATTAGGATCGATAGGTACTTATGTTTTCACAATTGCGTCCGTCCGCCTGTCTGTCCGTCAGTCTGTCTGTCTGTCTGTTCGTCTGTCTGTCTGTCTGTCTGCTGGTGCTCTAGCTTTCGAACGCTTCCGAATTTTCGACTTCCGTTTTCGCCATTCGACAATTTAAGGAAATCGGAAGATTGAGTTCGTTGGTGGAAAAAATCGGTGAACTACTTTCGATTCCAAAGGTCAAAAATAATATAGGGGACCACGTTTTTCACTATACAATTCTATGTATAAAAAGCCTGTGAATTGCCAAATGCTGTTCTCTCTTTGGCATTCCATAGCTAAAGCAGAGAAAAAGCTTGTGAATTAAGTGAAGACACGTGATCGCCTTCTTTGATGGTCAATATCAGTCGGAACTGGTTCAAGGGTATGTGGTTTAGTGGTATCATTATGATCCACTGGAAACTTTCAATGCTAACATGTGGCATTTATTATATCAAACAGCTTGAAATAACATGTCATGATTGAATATTAACGTAAAATTAATGATAGACGACATAGGTTCAACGGTATGTGGTTTCATGGAACCAGTATGGTTCAGGGGAAACTTTCAAAGCTCAGTTTTGGCATATAATATAGCAAACAACTTGGAATGATATGTAATGAATAAATATATCCTAAAATTAATGATAGTCGAAATTGGTTCAATGGTATGTGGTTTAATGGAACCATTATCGTCCATTCGATACTTTAAATGCTAAAATGTGGCATGTAATATATCAAACGACTTGGAATGATGCGCCATGAATGAATACAACGTAAAATTAATGATAGTCGAAATTGGTTCAAAGGCACCTGGTTTCGAGGAACCATTATGGTTCATTGGAACTTTCAATGCTAAAATATAGCATGTAATATATCAAATACCTTAGAATGTGGTGTCATGAATGAATATATCGTAAAATTAATGATAGTCGAAATTGGTTCAAAGGCATCTAGTTTCCTGGAACCATTATGGTTCATTGGAACTGTAAATGCTAAAATATGGCATGTAATATATCAAACAACTTCATACGGGAATATAACGTAAAATTAATGATAATCGAAATTGGTTCCATGATTCGTGCTTTAATGATACCATTAGGAAACCAGTGGAAACTTTCAATGCTAAGATGTGGCATGTAAGTACTTACACTTTATATTATCAATAGTTAGTTTTTGTTAGGCAAATTTTAACAATAGCTTGTAGCTAATCATTCCTTCAATGGTGCATGCTTACGTAGAAAAGCGTTGGCAATAGTTTATGAAGAAAGAATTGACCCATACACAGAACGCTTCAACAATTAACGCTTATTTCATCTACTAGGAAGCCGGCTCGGTGGCCGAGAGGGTTAAGGCACAGGTCTTTCCGATCTCGACACCAGCGAGTCGCGGGTTCGAATCCCGCCTAGAGCATGGATGTTTGTGCTTGTCTCGTTCATAATCGTTCTTTCATCGTCATTAGGGGATAGTACAATAGACCTGAGGTCGCAGTGCTTGGTTCATTGACAACCACCCCTTTCAAAGTCATTACTCATTACTCATCTACTAGGAATGCTTACAAATTAAAGGAATCGTATATATGTTTTAATCTATAGAGAATTGCTACCTTCTCCATTTAAATTTTCAGGTATTTTTATTTCGTTTGAACTATACATTTCCCTTAGAAGTACGCCTTACTTAGATACCAGAGGCATCCTTCGTAACTTCATCTAATTCTTAACAACGAAAGGCTTCTTTAGAAATCAAATGCTTTCCTTTTCGTTCTCAAATGCTTTAAAATCCTATCGGTCCTGGGCATTTAGGTTGCCTGACTTGTTGTATAATTATGGTTGACGCTAATTAGTTCTAAATATTCTTCCCCTCACAGGAAATTGTTGTATATTTTGACCATCAATTAAAGCACCCTCCTTACAATGAAATTGCCCCACTCACAAAGAGTTATCCGAATGAGCCAAAAGTAGGTATACAGCAAGAGATACATCTGAACACACCTTTAGTACGTTATGGAGCCAAAACGTGCACTCGTTTGTACAGGGTGTCCCAACGGAAAGCGGCATCAGTAGGTTGTGGCACCACCTCTAGCGGCGATGCATTGTTCCAGCCAAAGGTGTAGGTGATCATACAGGCGGCGAATCATCTTGGGGTACGTCTGCCCAGGCCTGGTGAATCTGCTGTGTGAGTTCATTGAGATTCCGGGGTGATCTTAAACGACGTCCCACCATGTCCCACACGTCCTCATTTGGCGATAGATCTGGGGACCTCGCGGGCCATGGCAGGCACATGACATCATGCAGACATGCCATGCTCATGGTTGCGTGTGCGGTCTGGTAATATAAAGACTGCGCCGGATATGGTGTGCAGAAAGGGCAGTAATACGGGCTGCAGAATCTCTGTGACGTACCATGCTGCTGTCAGGGTGCCTTGGATCGTAGCCGATGGCACCCCAGAGCATGATCCCGTGTGTTGGTCCACGATCACGATACCGGATGCATTGTTCATTGACACGTTTCAGAGGTCTGCGCCACACCTGTCCTCGTCTGTCATCGGTGTCCAAAAAAAAGCGGGATTCGTTGCTGACGACCACCGGGCGCCATTCCATTCGCCAGTCCACTCGTTCACGACACCATTGCAGTCGTATCGCGCGCTGCTCACGTGTCAAAGGAAGACACAACAATGGGCGCCTGGCAGACATTGTCGCGGCGTGTTACCGACGTGCTATTGTCGCTATTGACACTGGATTAGTACCGGGAATAGTAATGTTGTCGCGCAGTTGCCGCAGTGATGGTTCTGTCCGCTAGCGCTGTTCGCAGTATCCGTCTATCGGTACAAGCTAACGTTCTTCTCCGGGCCCCAGAGCCTGGTCTTCTGGCATGTGTGCCTTCCTCTCGCCATTGCCTCCAACATCGGCCTACTGTCCGTGCATCCCGAGACACATGGACAGCAATATGTTTGGTGGACCATCAGCCTCGGAGAGGCCAATAATCCGACCTCGTTCAAAGTCCGTGAACGGTTGTCGATGTCCTCGTCGCGGCATTGAGACCGTTGTGCGGATTACAGTACTGTACGTTCACGAGGCAGTTGCTTCCTCCCTACTGCACGGAACGTCTCGCACAGGTGTCAACTGATGAGCACCCGGACATGCACCTGGACACCCTGTATCAACCCAAATGGTCATGTCCCGTAAGCATGGATCTAATCGTTTACTAATCGGAGGTAGACGAACCCCCTCCCCTCACTAAATATGGATAAGGTCGGATAACTCCTTGTTGGTGGGGCAATTTCATTGCATAGCAGTGTATGTTTTCCAACTATTTCTTCCAATATTCAGAAATAAATCGTGCTTTGTTCTCCGCTGCATCCGTCAATGTTATTTGCCTAAATGAGATCGCAATCCCTTCAGACAATTATTTTTCCTGATTTTATTCCTTACTTTAATTTTAGAGTAGAAATAAAATTCAGCGCTTTAATAAAGTAAATTTTTGGCATAAGAGGAGTATGTACTCGTCAAAGAATATGACGCATTTTAAGCTCGTATTCATTCAATTTATATTTAATGTAATTCAACTTTTTTTTTAAGTTTAAAGGTAACAAGTATCAAAAGAAAATTTTAGGACATAACAAGCGATTGTTGGATCAAGTAGCGCAAATAAAATTTCCAAATATCCTTCAGAGATATACTAATATTTAATGTCAAAAAATAATAAAATTCTACTGATTGCTGTCCTTAAATTTTCTTCCGTATTCAAAACTCATTTAATTCCCTTCAAAAAATCGATTTTTAATTAGCAGCTTTCCCTAATACATATCGATAATATCATATATCTAATTTACATTCGTGTAATGAGATTTAGGTTAGTAATGATCTTCTTTTCTCACTTAAAATTGCATTGAGCTGACGTTAAATCGTTCTAGTGCACACATTTGCTACTTGAATTACCACTCCCTGGAGAATGATTGAAGTTCAGAAAGACACTTTGAGTTGGCATCTGCTCAACATATATGTGAAGCCCTTGTGAAAGAAGTGATGCAGACAGAGCCAAAGCGTGTATTCGGCAAATTATTAGGAATAAATTTGGAATAAATTTCTTTGGAATAAATTTATAAAAAACTATTATCTCTAATATCAAATTTGGTATTCGAACTACTTCCTGATAAGTTGAAATCCAATGTGCACAAGACCCATAAGGGTAATGAAAAAAGTTCTATCTTACAGAGGAAAAATTTCGAGAATTCAAATTCAGACACAGATTCCAAAAATATTTGATCATGAATATAGCAATAATTCACTAAAAATCTATGAACGGGCAAGGAGGAATTTATAAAATTTGTCGCAAACGATTCTCAGTGCTATCTACAAAGAATGTGAAGTATGAAATATTTGATATGTATTTGCGTAAATGGGTTCATCAATTTAATACATAATAGGCTGTTCAAAAAGGTCCCATAGTTCTGCCGTGTGTTTATAAACTTTTAGGGGTGGTAGAGGACATTATTTTCAATATATTTTGCCAAAAAACTGAGGGTCGCAAATGAATTTTTGAAACATAAAAATTTTTTTAAACGTCATACATACCGCGGATTTGCCTGAGGATTTTCCCTTGGCTGTCATGGGTTCCAACACGACGGAGCACCAGCCCATTTCAGTACACCTATACGATATCACTTAGACAATACGTTCCATGATCGATGGGTTGGTCGAGAAGGACCAGTTGCTTAACCACTTCGATCGCCGCACCTAAACTCATTAGATTTCTTCTTCTGGAGACATCTGAAAAATTTGGTGTACGATACTCCTGTGGTTTCGGAGGAGGAGCTGGTTGCGCGAATTGCGGCTGCAAGTGACCATGTAAGAGACACTGCAGGAATTTTTGGCCGCGTCAGAATTTCACTGTCAAGAGGCATGTGAGGCATGCATTGCTGCTCATGGTCAACAGTTTGAATACCTTCTATAATTTTACAAACATGTGCTATTTGGTTATTAAAAATGTTGTGACCATCAGTATCAAGTTTTCTAATTTCTCCGTTTTCTGGAAATACATTAACGACAGAGACAATATCTTGAGGAAGTCTCAGACAGCCATTGTATCAGGTCCAGTGGAAGTTTTTTTTCGTTTTTGCAAACATTACAATTGGCGCTCAGATTAATCCATAAATGACTTTTTTATTCATCGAAATAACCTCCATCATTATCAACAACCTTCTCCCAACGAGATACTAAATCATAAATTCCTTTTTTATAAAAGTCACGAGTTTTACAATTGAAAAACACACCCAGTTCATGTTTTAGCTCTTCTTCTGTCTTGATGCACTTGTTTCTCAAATAGTTATCGAGAGATCGGAAAAGATGATAATCTGGTGGAGAGATATCCGGAGAGTACGGTGGATGAGGTAACACTTCCCAGGCAAGTTTCTTTATAGCCTGACGGGTCAGCGTTGCCTTATACGGACGTGCGTTGTCATGAAAAAAAACAACACCCTTACGGTTCGCAAGAGCTGGCTGTTTTTGCTTGACTTTTTCACGTGTACGTTGAAGCTGGCCAACCTACTCGTCTGCTGTGATAGTTTGTCCAGGATTTTGGAGCTCATAATGGACTACATCAGCTGTTGTCCACCAAACACTCAAGAGAATCTAGAGTGGAGGTCTGCCTTGGCTAAATTTTTTGAACCAATTTTTTGCCATCCGGTCAGTGACAGAAACATTACCGAATGCTGTACGAATGTTACGAGCAGCCTCGGCTGCTTTATGGCGAAGTTTAAATTCATACAACAGGCAGGTTCGAATTATTGGTGATGTAGGTGCCATTGAGACGTTTTTTCAAACTAAAATTGAATGTTTTTACTTAGACAAGAAAGTGAAAAAGAATGACCAATCATTTCTCTTTAATGTATAAAAAATTTGCATTATTCAAATCATCCTACGAGAGGATTGTAACCATTCAAAAAGTAAGGGTGAAGAAACGAAAAAACTTTTCCCTGGACCTGATGTATATGATGCTTGACAATTTTTTATGTACTAGCGATCTCCAGTTTATTGAAAAAATATATTTAAATTAAGATCCTTTACCACCCCTAAAAGATTGTACACAGTGTTCGTAAACACTTTATATATTCAAAAGGGCCATTATAATAATAGAGTTTCATTTAGAAATTTCTATAGAGACAAAATGATTATTTAAAAATCAATATGTGCCATAGCTTATAATATTATATTTAAAATTCATACTTCGAGAAATTTCTTCATTGAAACTTTTTTTTCGGAAATCCAGTTGAATTTCTACAAAGGAGAGAGCCTTTTCCGCTGAAGTGGTTTCACTTTGAAACCACCAATGAGTTTTTATTTTCCTCACTTACACAGTGGTTCTAGCATGAAACCACATCGTTCATTGTTAAAACTACTGCCATTTTGAAGGGGGATGGTGATATGTCAACACCTCCTAGAAAGAAAGCCTGCGCACTGAAACGTCATACATTGTTACATCGTATTTCTACCAATAATAAGCCCTAAATTATGACTTCTTATAATCATCTAACAATCTAACAAGTCTTTCTTTCTAGGATGTTTGCGATCCTAACTGTATTGGCACATGGAAAGACATAACTTTCCCTCCCCACGATATAATGGGCATTTCCTTTTCAAAAGCTGCCCGTGCACACTAATATTATACATTCTGTAGAGAACAGAAAATCGGTAGAGAAATGTTTTCCAAATTGGAGCAGTCTTCGCGGCTTAAAAGTTTAACTGCAAGGGGCCGCACGGCAAAGGATTGGTACGAGAGACTTGTAAAAGTGGTCTGTGGAGGTGATGCATTACCGTACCGTACGGTAAGGAAATGTGCGAATGCATTTAAGCTGTTGCATATGATTGCAATGGTGTATTCTTTACTCACGATACCCAACGGACATACTGTAAATGCTGCATAGTATTCGCTTTTCTTCAACACAACTTTCGTGAAGCCTTGCGGAGGAAACGGCGTCACTTTCTCAACCTCTCCACCCATTATCCTCCATTTTATTGCTCGTTGTTTTACGGCTGCTGTTGTTGCGACCTGCTGGCAAGACAGGATTGGGAAGTGCTGTACCACTCGCCATACTCTACACATTTTAGCCCCTGTACTTTGATTTATTCCCCAAACTTAAGGTATCTCTGAGTGGCATTCTAGTCCACACGTTTTTCGACCTTATACGTGCATTCCTCCGCTCCATACATGATATAAATAGATCTGGGGCTGTTGAATTATGAAGCTACCACGACGAAGATAAAAGGTCATGGACAATCCTGGGGAATATAGTCAAGTATTGTAAACGGGAATCTGTGGTACGCCTTTCCTGTGATAATCTGTATCATTATTATCATTATTAAATTTCCAACTCTCGTATTTAAAATATACAATTTCTTAGAATATGTGCTTTTTTTACGTCGAGGTTGGAGAAAGGAAGATTCCATTCAGCGTAATTCGATGAGGGAGAAAATAAGTTTTTAAGCAATTTTATGATTATTTAAAAGGTTCTAAATTAGTTCTATATATAAGTAAGTAATTCCATAACTTTCACCGCTTGCACTTAAATGCAATCCACGCTTCATGAATACAATGGCAATTTTAATGATTTCTATTCTTTCCCTGTGTTTATTTTTATCATTCACCTCCTATCATCTCAAAAAAATTGCTTAAAGCTTATATTTTTCCATTGTGGATCATTTTTTTATTTCTTCTTTCTACAGGTTATTAATTCGGAGCGCTTACATTGAAGTACCGGAGATTTATTTATAACTTGCATTGAAGTACCGGAGATTTATTTATAAATTTACCGTATTCGTTTTGCGTTTCAGATTCAATTTTTCATCGACTATACAGGTCTCGGACTTTTTTTGCTTTCTCTTGGGCAGGTGTCTATTTCTTAATGGAAAAAATATTAAAAAATAAAATCTTAACCAAAAAATCTAAATTGTTGCTTCAGAGCAATGAGATGAAATTTTATGTAGGGGTGAGTGGAATAAAGTAAATCTTAAAATAAAAAACACCAATATTAACGTTTTAGATTCTGCTTCTGCCCCTTATCAAATGAAAAAAATCTGGAGATAATGACTTGAACATCGTACGTAATTATTTCTGTTATTGATGACTGTTTTTCATTTTCTTTTTATATAATTGAATACGTCGGAAACAAAGGAAGATAATAAACAGCAAAACTTTGAATCAAACCTGCCTCTAAGTTGATTTAGTTCCGTAAATTATAGATACCTTGGAAAGTGTAATTTTTGGTTCAGTTACTACATTACTAAATCCAAATAAATAGACGCTTTCTGGGTCTGCAACTACGACGGCATATTGAAAAGTAATGCCTCCATGGCTGTAACTTTTTTATTTTTTAACCGATTTTCAAAATTCTTTTTGTATCTGATACTTACATTTGTCCTCTATGTAATACACTATTCACTTTTCGACATAGTCCCCATCCCTTTCCACGCATTGCGCCAACGCGTGACTAGTTGGGTGAACCCGTCGGAGAGGAATTCCGGGGTTGTCGTCGACACGAGGATTGAATGGCAGCTTTGGATCCTCTTCTGCAGCACGATAACGCTCGTCCGCACACGATCGCCACACATCAGAGGGGGTTGTAGCGCCTACAGTTCAAAGATGAAAAACTGCAGTTCAAAAATGAAAGACTTTGCAACTTGCGACTTTCACCACTTCCCAAAGAGGAAAAAGCACCTTAAGGGGCATGAGTTGCGTTCTGACGACGAGGTAAAACCTACCGTTCGGTCCTGGTGTCGACAACAACCCCGGAATTCCTCTCCGACGGGTTCACCCGACTAGTCACGCGTTGGTGCAATGCGTGAAAAGGGATGGGGACTATATCGAAAAGTGAATAGTGCATTACATAGAGGACAAATGTAAGTATCAGATACAAAAAGAATTTTGAAATTCGGTTAAAAAATAAAAAAGTTACAGCCATGGAGGCATTACTTTTCAATATGCCCTCGTACATTTGTATCACTTTTTTTCAGATTTGTCACTTACATCCTTTTGCTTCTGACTCTCTTATTTGCATTGGTTTTCCCCATGCCAAAATATGATTATTGCTTTTTTAATGAACTTCAGTGTTGCCTTCATTTATTATAAAATAATTAAATTTCAATGTTTAAAGTTTAAAGCAAAAGTCCTTTTCGAAATAATGACATTATTACTCAATATGTTCATTCTTTTGTTTGGGCTGAACGGACCAATTTACAAATTGTGGAGAATCGTAAAATTTCTTAAGAATCGATGTTTGCATTGTGCATGGCAGTATTTTAAATTAAACTATAATTGCAGTTTTTAGGGGATCATTTCGTAACTAGAATTTCATACCAGTCCATTTCAGTTTTAATGACACAATAGGAATATTCTGCTCTTATTTTCCGCAGGCACTGTTTGAACGATTCTTGAATTTTTGCATCATTCTAAAGATGACGCCAAATAAGATTTGCAAAGTTATTTGTAAAGTTATTTTCATGGTATCCTATCATAATACTTAATTTCAGTGTAATGATTTATTTACAATGTAAATCGCTTCCTGGATCAAGTATATTTACTTTACTGTATTGTAGCCGCAACATAATTTCCGTACAGAATTTATTGACACAAATGCATAGTACATTAATTGGACATACTCTCCATTCAGTTGTATGCACTTCAGCCATTTGCCTGGAAGTTTCCGAATGGCTGTGGCGAACCATTCCTTGGGTGTGTTGGTGGCACCAACTATGGACACTAGCTGGCAATTCTCCGGTTTTGTTCTGCGCCTGTTCGCCATAATCAAACTCGACATGTTTGGCTGCAGTTTTTTGTCCACTGTTGAAGTTGGCCAACCAGCGGAACATAGTTTTCCTTGAAGTTTACCTTGTTTCCGCACATCGACATCATGCGACGATGGATTTCACCTCCTAAAAGCCCTTCTTTCCACAAAAAACACACTGTCCGTCAAAGGCCATGATAAGCTTGTATTACAATAGTACTGCTTAATCAGGGATTTTGCTAAATCATAGGTAGGGTCGAAATTGGGTTATACATGATCTATTTATTTTCATCACAGAGAAATAAAGAACTTATTGCTTTTGCTATTCATTAATAAACTTTTTGAACATAAAAATCTGCCTTTATGTACCATTACAAATATAATGCATTGTGAAGATAAGAGTAAATTTCTTTTTCTGCTTAAATACTTAAACTAGAGGAATTACTTATATTGGATATAATTTGTCTTATTCCGTCACAATAATATCCTGTTCACATTAAAAAGTTTTAAAAAATATCGTTTTATTATTATTAAGAAGTTACTTTGTTTTACTGGATTTATTATTCAGAAAGAACTCATAAAATGAATTATAATAACGCATTTGTCAGGAACGTATTTAAAGTTCTACCGTCTTTAATATTAATTTAGGTTTTAAAAATTCATTTCAGCAAGGCCATTCATCATTTTTATATCTTTTTTCACCTTGTTTCAAAATGCGAAGCGGATTCTCCATCTCTCCTGTTATGAATGAAATATCGTTTCTTTTTCTTACGAAAAATGGCTCAGTTTTTCCTCAAATTTACTCAAAAATAAATTCTCTTAATCATGTCAGTATTTGGTTATCCTTATTCACAACTGTTATGGGGATTCAGTGTCATAAAATACAGACCTCCTTAAGGAGTCCTAAAGAAAATTTTCTTTCAATTTGACGTTGTTTGTTCGACTTAAGAACAGATGTTTATCGAATAAATTGAGTTAAATTTCATTTCGGTGACCGTTCAAAAGAAGAAAGATATCTTTAGACCCAGAAAGATTTATCGACGTTTTATTAAGAAAAGTATATTTTCTTTTCCTACGTGAAAGCACCAACGCTTCAACAGTAAATTCAATGCATCTGAGAATTTGTAAGGTCCCTCTTTTAATCGTATTAGCTAAATGAGTTCAAACTAAAATTTAAAACATAGGTTTTGTAATTGTGTTAAAAAAATTGTACGGGGCTGTGTTGGGACACGGCCGATAGTTAAGTCGTAGAATACGTCTTGTATCTACATGGCAAATAGAAAATAATTTTGTACAACACAGTTTAAGGAATTTAATTTTTGACATAAAATGCTCAAACAACGAATATACTTGCAATATACCATAACTTTTTAACCAGACTCATTATTTTTAACCAAACCTTAATTATAAGGCATTCTCAACTTCCAAATCACTGGCCAATGATAAGAGAAGTATGATACAAATGGCAACAGACTAGAATCAATATCAGATCTGTAGTACTGCCACCCAATGTGGTTCGATGGGTAAGTAATCTAAATTGAAATATTTCTTCATAAAGCTAGGAGCGTGTAAATTTAATGTAGCATCTACGTACATTGAAGTCACAAACTACAGTATCATAATCGGCACATCACTATCCACCTCCATCTTGTCATTGATTGGTCTAGTTGTTGATGAATATTTCATCATCGCACTGAACAACAATATTGGCATATCAGATATCGATACATTAGAATGAATATAAACAGTACCTAGTGTAAATCTCACTACACCTTTAACCATTAAATATTACCGATACCAGCATCAATCAGTCGTTATAGGTTCGATTCGGTTAAGGAGTTAATAATTCTGAAAATCACAACACCGCCTGCTCTCTTTTCACTTATAACACCTTGTTTGTGTCCTCAATTCGAATCCATATATAAGTACAGGTTCACCTGGATTCATCCAAGTCTGACATATTGCCAAGTAATCAGATGTAGGGTAAGGTGGGATTATTTGGGTCGCGGGTAAAAAGGTTCAAGCTAAGCATGCGTGTTTATAAAATCGGCGATTTTGTGTTTCACGAAATTGCCGATATGTGGCTCTCAGCATCCCGTCCAGAAGGTGCTGTGGACCCCACAGGGGGGTGAAGCACATAGCTTTTTTTGTCAAACTAAGATGGCGGCGCTATGAAGACTGCTTGCTAATGTTTTCTGCATTTTGGCGTTTTAATGACAAAGTTATAAATATAAATGAGTAAATAAAATAAAATATTTATGATGGAATTGGATAAAAACAAATTAAATAAATAAAAAAATAGCTAAAATTTAATTAAAATATAAAATAAAATAATAGATTAATTAAATGATAAGCATATACAATAAATAAAACAATAAAATAAAGTTAATAATTAATTAATTAAATAAACTTGGCTAAATGAAAAAATAAAATTAAATAATTAAATGCACAAATTAATAAAAAAAATCAGTAAAATAACAATTAAATTTAATCATTGCTTTGAAGACATTGTTGTTACAAAATGCGTCAGCGAAAATAAAATTAATTTCACGTATTGCTAAATCGGAAATATCTTATCTTTTTTTATATACATAATTGATTTTACCACTTTGTAGACTCACATTCTGCCCTAATAACAATCCCAATTCTTTTGGGCGATGATATTAGTAAGGTCAGGGCAAAATTCCTGTTTAATATATTTCTAACACTTTGGATGCATTCAGTGAGATCTTTTTTGTCCTTTGTCAACGGTTTCTGTATTCTATTTATCATGATTGCCCATAGATTTTCGATTAGATTCATGGCAGGCAAATTTTCTGAACATTCCAGGACACTTATTTCTCTTTTCCGATTTTTTGGATGTATAAGCTGGTACACTATTTTATTTGAAAATAGCATCTTCAGATGAACAGATCTTCTCAATAACTGAGTGACAAAGAAATCCATCATTTCTGTATAAACTTCTGTATGGAACCAGCTGTTCACAAAAAAAAAATTCACCAACACTTTGACTATTAAAACAACCGCATAAATCATGTGGTTTTAAAAGGTGTTTTACTTCTCGGTTGACAGTTGAAGACATAGAATATCTTTTCTCTCTCAATATACGATTTCCTTTGTTGAAAAGAAGACAAAACATGGGCTTATCACTGAAGATGATCAGTGAGCACATCTCGGGGGTCTAATTCTCAAATTTTTTGGCCCAGTGAAGACGTTTTTTTTCTCTTCTGAGTGAGTATTAGAATGAAACAAAATCTTGAATATGCATTGCATTTAAATACCTGCGCGAAATCTGTTTATTTAGGAATGCTGATAATATCGCACGAATTGTAGATATCAGTGCATCTGTCAGTTTCAGTGATCATAGTGATAGATATATACAGTTCCATTATTTAATGAAATCTCTTTTTGTTGATGATTTGGGATTCTTTAAAATATGACAAATTCTCCGTCCGATCTTCCATTTCTGAAATACTTCCTGATTATTTTCGAGAGGCGTGAAGAAGTGACACTTTTTAACTTGTATTTTCCTAATTGTATTTTTTTTTACTGTTTCACCTTGTGTCAAGTTTTTTTGCAATTAATTCAGTGATTAAAACTCGATCTCTTTTCTGAGACTTGTGGAATTTTACCTATTTTTGTAAATTGCTTTTGATTATCTATAACAATTATTTATGTGTTCATAATTATTGGTCCCCCCACTGATGAAAAAATGCACAATCCCATCATATGGTAATTGGATCGTGCTCTAAAATTTACATACTTGGAGTTTTATTTAATAAATTTTATACCATTCCAAACTTATGAAACGTACTCTAAAATGCCTACCAGATGCTTTGTGTATGGGTGCACCACTGGCTATGAGAATTCTGAAAATAGAGGGGGAAAGTGCCACTTTTTCACTCCTCCCAAAAATAATCAGGAATTATTTCAGAAATGGGAGCGTATGTGTTTCCGTAATGATCGACGTTTAACAGAGAAGTCGAGAATTTGCCACGAACATTTTAAAGAATCCCAAATCATTACCAAAAAAGAGATTAAATTAAATGATGGAACAGTACACACATATCACTATGATAAATGGAAATTGGCAGATGATGCATTTCCATGTGTGTTTAGCACAATAGGCAAAAACACAATTCCTGATATATTATGGAATAAAACTACAAGTGATGATGGCAATGTTAACATATAAAGTATTGATCACATACAGGATACCCAGGTAAAAATAAAATTTTCTTCTCTTCACCATGTTCATTTATTTAGACAAAACCATAAATCAATCTCTTTCACAGGTTCCTGCTTCTTATATCCAAACTATTGAAAGTCTTGATCACAGACTGGATTCTCAGGTATAATAATTTTTTTCTTTACTTCACCAAGTTCATTTGTTTAGATAAAACTATAAATCATTCTCTTTCACAGGCTCCCCTTTCTGATACCAAAACATTCAAAACCGTTGAAACACAAACACAAACAGGCACCAACTATAAAGCTCTGTATCACAAGTGGTACAAAAAATATCACAGAATAAAAAGAGCTAGGATACAAACTAAAAGTCCTACAGATAATGGAGTGTACATCTCGTACAAAAATTTATCTGCCCGGGAAAAGCTTTATGCTAATGCATTGGCATGTAAGTCAAACACCAAAGGGCCATCTGGAATAAGATATAAACCAAGGCATCTAGTAGAATCCATGCTGTTGGCTTCTAAAGGGGGAAAAAATTATGAATTTATCCGGAAGAACAACATCCAGGTACGACATTTTTTAAAGAAAGAACAACAATCCAGTACTGTCTGTAGCCAGTACTGGTTATACGATTTAAGAAACTTTATTATCAATATGATAAAGTGAGAGAATGTAGAAATTAATTGCTTTGTTTGTGCTTAGGTCCTTCCATCTACACGAACCATCCAGAAGTTGAGATCAACAATCAAAGATAAAACTGGCCTTAACAATGACGTGCTGTCCATCATGAAAAAAACATTATCATCTTTGCCAGAGAGAGACAGGTTTCTCATCATCAAATTTGATGAGGTGTACTTGAATTCATGTCTGTCTCTTGGTTCAGCAGATACATCATATCGCATAGAAGGGCTGGATGAGGACAAAGCGACATTGAGCATGGACAAGCGCTTACAAAATAGAGCACTTGTAATCCTAGCAGATTCGATCAACAGCTCCCACACCTTCACAGTTGGAAATTTTTTGTCTTGTGGTAGCCTTTCAGGTAAGAGTAACAGGTTGTTTGCTTGATAATGAATTGACAAACTATGTAGGAAACATGAAATATTTTTAGGCTCAAGACTGGCTGCCATTTTAAAGACTGTCATCCAAGCAGTGGAAAACAACTGTGGTCAGGTTTTAGGATTAGTATGTGATGGTGCACAAACTAATAAGAATGCTTATAAATTGCTTGGGGTAAAAATCGAAAATGGCTTCGTGGAAAACAGTATACCAAATCCATTTGATGCCAATAGACGTATCTTCTTTATGCATGATGTCCCTCATTTATGGAAATGCATTAGGAATCATTTCATTAAGAACGTTCCACATCAATTTAAGGGTATGAAAGTATTTTTTAATTAATAAATAATTTTTTCTAATAAAAAATAATTCATGTTATTTTTATATGTTTTTCAGGTAAAGAAGTTAGTTTTCATTTTGTGAGAGCATTGTATGAACTTGATTCAAAAAACCCCCTTCATAGAGTATGTCCCAACTTGACTGCCGATCACATAAAAGTTGATCAGAGTTACTTGAAAATGAAAGTTTCTCTTGCAGTACAGGTTTTCAGTAACTCGGTTGCAGATGGCATTAGATTTTATCGAGAACGTGGGGAAGCTTTTATGAAGGGATCTGAGCAAACTGAAACGTTCATCAGATTCCTAAATAATTTGTTTGACTCGTTAAATGCTACAAATCCCCACAATGCAATCACTTCTCATAGTGAACTATTGCAAACATTAATGAATTCGTACAGAATCTTTACATCGTCAAGCATTAGCAATTTTGCTACTGCCACAACAATGGCAAACCTAAGACTGACAATAAAATCAGCAATTGACATTAGCTTGTTTTTATTGAAAAAACAAAATTTTCAATACATTTTAACATCAAAAATGAATCAGGATTCTGTTGAATTGCGATTTAGTTCTGTAAGAGGATACAGTCCGAACGATCATCCAGATGTCATGCAATTCTCTCATTTAAATGCCATACAAGCAATTAGTGGACCACTGCGGCATATTCTAGGAACAAATAAAGCAAATGTAAAGGCATTACCAGAAGTTAACGAAGCAATAGTGGAAGATTATTGTGAAGACCTTATTAGGGAGCTCAGGAGAAAAAAAAATCTTAAATCCTTTGAGCAAAAGAAATCCTTGGACTCTATGAAAGAGTGCATTTTAAATAATGCAATGTTCTTGGAGGACCGGGCCTGGAAGAAATTACAGTGGTGCCAACCGAGAGTGACTACACACGAAATTTTGATAATGTAGATTTTGTTACATATTACATACTCGGCTATGCAGTGAAACAAACAAAAAAGGAGATGGACTGCTTAACATGTCTAAAAATGATGAAGGCAAACCAAGAATCTCAAGTTGTTCCATCAGATCTTATAAATTATAAAGAATTTAGTAAGTTAAAACATGGTTCAGCAAAAATTTCAATATCCATAATAAATCTTTTTTTTGTTTAAGTGCGAGTCAAAATATTAAAATTGACTATTTTTTTTACCAACAGATAATGGGCATTTAACAAAACTATCTGCACCACTATTTCAGTGTATGAAAGAAGTTGACAAGCAAATCATGAAAGTATGTCAGCCCGAGCAATTACGTACAGATTTATTAGAAAATCTTTTGCAAGAAATCCAACCAATTATTTCTTGGAAATCTCTATATTGTTCTCATTCTCATGCTGAATTGTACTTTCCAACTATCATAATTAAATATGTAAAAATGAGAATAGAACAGTATTTAAAAATGTTAAGCAAACAATATGCAAACAAGAAATTAAAGTATGCCAAAAGAGTTTTGAAATTATCGTAATAAAAGAAATAATGAATTCACAAAAGTGAAATTTATTTGTATACATATCTAGGCCCTTTGTTTATTGCACATGAATAAATTTCAAATTTCAAAAATTTCAAACAATTAGGTTGTTTTTTTAATATAATCTACAACAGTTACTTTTCTACTTTTACTTATTATTCGTTTGTCCTAAAATTACTAAAAATAAAAATAAAATAATAAAAAAAAATTTTATTTTATTTTACCCCCCTTCATCGATTCTTGTTTTTACTTTAAAAAAGTATTCCTTTTTGCTTTAAAAAGTGAAATAAAAAGTTAAAAAAAGAATTCATAAAATTAAAAAAAGACAAAGGTGTAACAGGGCATAATATTTTTTCATCATTTGGCTTATTATTGTATAAATTTGGAATAGAGTTTAAAGATATTATTAAGATACAAAATAAAATCATTAAACAAATAACATATGGCACTAAATTACAAGAACACCCAATAGATCTTCAATATAAGGAATTAAAAATTTTAAAAATTGAAACTTTATTTGAATATATGGTTTTCACACAAAATTATTTTTCGAAAAATTACTTAAAACGTAAAAAACAAGAATATTCTTTAAGGAAGAATATAAATTTTGACATACCCCAAATTTTTAATAATTATGGAAAGCGAGAAAGGCAATTTTATGTTCCATACTTATTTAATAACGTACCAGAATGGATGCTAAATTTAACATCCTTTAATTTAATTAAATCTAGTTTTTTATATTGGAAAAACACAAAATGTAAGCTCAAAATTAGATAAAAGAAGTCTTACGAAAAATGTTTTCCATTATATATTAAATGGAATAATATATATTTATTTAAAAATTTGTATATACTTAGGTTAGACCCGTTTATTATATCCATACAAGCCCAGAAAGGGCTTCGGATTTGGGTTTCGAAATTGGCCTCTAGAAATATTACAGGAAAGATTTGATTACCACATCGTTGTAAAAATCTTGGTAATGATTTTTGTAAATTTTGTAAATGATTTTTGTAAATTTTGTAAAATTATCTTGATTTCGAATTGAAATTGAATTGAAAATTGAAAAGATTCAGAACTATGACTCTTTTTCAAACTGAGTGTTTTAAATTTGTTACTAAGTTACTCTCTGGAAAGATTGATTGTCCTGACGTTTTATATTGTTATTTTTATTGTAGTAGACGAGGTCGTAGCTTTCGACCATTTTTATTTCCTTATCATAATGGCTTTTTAAAAAATTATATAACGTCTTTTATTTCACTTTCATAATTTGTGATTTGTGACTTTTGTATTGTTTTATGTGTTTTCTTTACGGGGTGTTTGTTGGCCTACTGGCTGTCCCAACCTCGTTTTCCCATTCTTTAATTGGAATAAATTGAAATTGAAATTGAAAAAAAAAATGAAAAATTATTATTATTATTATTATTATTATTATTATTATTATTATTATTATTATTGAAAGAGCACTCTCCAGTAGTAAAAGAAGAATAGTGTGAAAATTAAAATTTAATATGAAACGCGAGCTCTATTTAAGGACACTGAACGTTTGAAATGCCATATTAAGCAACAACGTCGTCTGCTTATTCTTCATGGGAATCGAAGCGCCGCCCTGGCGAGCACTTGATCCCAAGTCCCTTGATTTAGCATTGAGTTTCCACCACTGGTATATATCTATCTCTATGGGACCCCATATCATTTGCATTGCTGCTGCCGTCGAAAAAGAGAAATAGAATTTTCAAGTGTCCACCCCGCATGGTAAAGGTGAGTGAAATTTCCGTCATGTAAGCGATGCGTTAATTTCAGATGGCATAATTATTTACAGAAACATGTAGTAACTAAGTTACTTACATTACGTGACAGTGGAAGTTCTGATTTTCACTTAGACACATGGTTTCACTCGCTAGGCTCTCGTGTCTTTTTATCAAGAATTTTTTTATAACATATATGAGGGGGGTTAAATGGTTCATGTGGGTCGCTTCATTTTTTTAGGATTTAAGGGAGTTTCAAATTTAACTACTCAAAATATTTGAATAAAACGTTGGAGAATTATCGTAATCCCTACCGGTAATTTGTTTATTGATATGACGGATAGAGCTAAGTTGTGAGAAAATTAAAAAAAATTGTTTTATCTGAAATGTTGGGATGCTAATGAGGAGTTAGATTATGGTATCATGATAATCGTGCTAGTGAACGTAATAACATTTTAAAAATTATGAATTGTTTAATTAATGAACTGCAAGCATTTTTTATGGAAATAAAAAGAAAATAATACTGTTTTATTTTATCAGATTATGCCGCGAAACTATAAGCGGAAGATTATTGGAGGCTTTTTCGCTTGGAATGAGAAAAACATGGAAGAAACTCTCACTGCTATTGTAAAAGGAATGTCCATTAGAGAAGCGTCCAGACAATTTTCCATCCCATTTGGGACACTGCAAAGAAGATCAGCATCAAAGAAGAATGGCTCTCAACTACGAAGCATCGGACGTCCAACTGTGTTCACGATGGAGCAAGAAGAGCATCTTATAAACAGACTTTTGTATATGGAGAGCAAAGAATTCCCTCTTACAACAAAAGATGCAAGAAAAGCAGTATACAAGTTTGCAGAAATAGAAGAAGTAGAGTATAGAATTAATGTAACTTTGAAAGAAGCAGGAAGGCATTGGCTATGTTCTTTCCTTAACAGACACGGTGATTCACTGTCACTTCGCAAACCTATAGGGTTGTCAATTGCACGAGCCAATGGTTTAACCAGAGACAGGCTAAATGATTTTTATGATTTACTGGAAAAAATTGTTTTGGAATTGCAGCTACAAGACAAGCCACAATTGATCTTCAATGTTGATGAGTCGGGTATGCCTCTAAATAATGCACCACCTCCAATGGTCTTAGCGCAGAAAGGAAAACGTGAAGTTTATATGATAACTTGCAAAGAGAGAGGTGAGACTGTTACCGTTACTGCCTGTTGTAGTGCGTCAGGGATCTTTATCCATCCAGCTGTGATTTTCAAAGGAATAAGAAAGAAAACAAAATTTGAACTGCGTGGAATGCCAACAGGAATTGTGATATTCATGTCTGAAAGTGGGTGGGTGAATGAGTGCATTTTCTTGCAATGGTTACAACATTTTCTTAATCATAAACCTTCTGGAAAAGCCTTACTGCTTCTTGGTGGACATGTATCTTATGTCAAATCAGTAGATGTAGTAAATTTGGCCATAGAAAATGATATCACCATGTTGTGCTTGCCAAGCCACACTACGCATGAACTTCAACCTTTGGACAAGTCTTTTTTTAAGCCACTCAAGTCGTATTATAAATAGGAAGCAAATCAATGGGTGTTTGCAAATACTTCTCGAGCTTTCTAAAAAGGTGATTTTGCTGGAGTTTTTAAAGAAGCTTGGGAAAAATCAACTTGTGCTGCCAATGCAACTTCAGGCTTCAGAGGAATTAGAGTTTATCCAATCAACAGATTAGCTATCACTATGACAAACTCACCAAATGTAGGTCTATGTCTGGTTCATCAGAAAATCAAGGACAAGGTAAAGAAGCCTCCTGCTGACACAAACTCCTGTGAAGCGAGTGTAGCACAAGTTGACCTAGGAACCAGCGTACAATAGATTCTTCTCTCTCCGCAAAAGTATGCTACACGAAAGAGACAATGCAAAAGACAATCAGCAGCTATCCTTACATCACCATTACATGTAGCCTTACATCACCATTGCATTACAAGAAAAATGTTCAACTTCCCAAGACACAAAGCAGAAGCCTCCACAAGTTAGGAGAACAAAACGTACGCCCTTGCCTAAAAGAATTAGGAGTAGGCCTAAATCCAGGGATAAAAAGGAAGGAACAGAAGAAAACAATGACTGCGGCTTCCGTGGCAAAAACCTTTATGAACCGCCACCATCAAAATTCAGACAGTGGATTCGGTGTCAAATGCGTAAGACATGGTATCACGAAGTGTGTGTGGGGGGGGGGGGGGGAGGATTACAGGAAAATGTAGCTTTACTTGTGGAAAATGTCTATAAATAAATAAAAAGTTCAATTTCAGTGTTTGACTTGTTTTAAGAAATAATATTTCCAATTTTTAAGTGACCCATATTACCCACTGTCTTGGGGTTAAGTGGTTCAGAGGGGATGGTATGAAATTACATTTTTTTAGATATAGCTGTTTATTTTTATAAGCTTTTATTAACTTTGCTGTGTTAGTTTGTTTAGGTCAAATCTTGTAATCAATATTAAACCAACTTTCCGACAAGCTAGGGAGCTGCAATTTGACACACTTATGCAGAATCGATGACAATTTATGATAAAGAAAAAAATTTTCAAATCGGTTGATTGGTTCGTGTTCTAATGGTACTAACTCATTGCTACGAATTGATTGTTGTAACAATTGGACATTTCGTTATGGCGAGAGGTAAATGTATCTATTGTTTATTGTTGCAAAATTAAGCTGTATTGTTGCCACTAAATAAAACATTATAAAAGCTTGGTTTGATAAAACCTTTTTCCTCTTATCTTGTTAACTTATGAGATTGCTTGTGTGTACAGTACTTGGCCATTCAATAGTCAATATAATTTTTTGGAATTGCTTATCTAAAGACTTTTTTTTTATTTGCTCATTATCTGCGAACTGACCCAAATAATCCCAACCTTACCCTAATTAATAAGTAATGTGTCTGTTTCGATGTCTTGTGTATGCGCTACTAAAGTCTGTGCATTGAGATTGGTAACTATAACGTTTATAATATTCACCGTCATTGTTGTAGTTAACAGTATCGTTGTTTGTTTCTTTTAATATGAAATTTTTACGCGTTTGGTGATTGTTGGCAGCATGTGCGATTCCAATCTGTCGTACTCATCTCTGATCTCTTTGATCGATGTTAGTTGACTCCTGCAGCATGATAAAAATTAAAGTCGTCTTTTGAGTTAGTTATATACTGGTTACTCTACTCAATCCAACATAAAACAGTTGATTTTGTTGTGATTTGTCATAATCATAGACGATACGATCAAATGTAGCACCTTGGGATTTATGCACCATGATCGCAGCGGCTGGCACCTATGGGAACTGTGCACGTTTACATTCGATCGTGTTGCCTAGATTGAAGTTCGCTGTAAGTTTAGCGATCGGTGTCCATTTCAAAGCATCATTTATGTTGTCTTTGAACTTAGAAATCACATGTGCCTTTCATTAGATTCGTGTCATTTTGCCCATTTCTTCATTTGGCAACTTTAACCATAAACGATAGATGCATTGTTTCTGCTTATGTTATAGATATTGTTCACTCGTTTATTTATTTTCGAACTCATAACCTTAATCCAATACAATCACAAATTTTACATGTTGTATAGGAGCTAGTTGTTGTTGTAGTTCATCATCATCAACATCATCGTTGATGTTATCTGTGTATTCTATGTGTCTGATTACACCGATCGCAATATTTACAAGTCCATCGCCCACATCGATGTTCACTGTCAACATGTACGGTCAGTCTATAGCCAAACATATAGCATATGGCAAGCCTCCCAATTCCACAGTACTCATCTTGTGTAGTTTTGTTCTTGCTGGAACTAATTCACTTCTACGGCCATAACCAGCAATTTTATCATTGATAATGGCAACTATATTACTCATGATAGCAATCTTGATGTGAGCATCAACGTTGTTGTTGCGATGAAACAATCTTACTATATCGGGCAAATTTTCCATGCATCATTGCTTACTTTTAAATCTGCTCTCAATCAATTGCTTTCTAATGAGAAAGCAATCTTTCACCATTGCCGTATTTCGTCAGTATAATTGAGAATGATTATTCTCGCGCATCACTTGCGGCAATTTATAGCAATGTAGAGATTGCCATAACATATTGCCACTAATCACCTCGACTACCTTTGTAGATCAGTCACAGGTGGAAGTCACCACGTATGAGAATGTGCATGTCAACGAACGATGAATCTCCTGCAGACGGTGATTAATTTTTGAAACAAATCTGAACTGATCATACTTATCTCATCGATTGTTATACTTTTCACAGAAAGGAATTGGCGATGATATTGTTACAGCACCTCAGGAGTCAATCCACTGACCCTTTTGCTCTGCTGTGTGATTCTAAATGCAGAGTGCACAGTGGTGCCGTTCAAGTTCACTGCAGCCTTCTGCTGTTGTTCGAATCGGTTTAATGTTTCCGTGATTAATTTCATTGTAAATGTTTTGCCACTTCCAACAGGAACGGCCAAGTGCACTTGTATACATTCGCTATTGCGTGTGCGTCGTGTGTGTATAAATTCTAAGATCAACTCTCTCAGTTTTGGATTAGTTGCTCATAATTGTTCACAATACTCTTGTTTGGACATCACATTGCTGCACTTTCTTACAACTGCCGGTCTTGTATTCGAGGTCATCGTTGTTCTCATCACCCGCATCACCAACAATAGCTCGCATGTACTCATCTCTTTCATTTTGTTCTCTTTGTTGTAAAAATTGGTTAGTAATTTGAACAGGGGATTAAAATTCGAGACATGCGTCCTCGTTTCATAATCATATTTTTGTTAAAACGGAGAGATCGAGCTGAACGAAAGTGGAGAGCCTTAAAAATTTGAGTAACCCTTATGCAATGATGTAAAACCCCCATAAAAATATTAAAAAATACATTTTTTACTATGTTAAAAATATCAAAAATCTTATGGAAATGTTGATTCGCCTTAAAAGAAGGAAACTTTGCCAGAAAAAAAACGTTTCAAATTGGCTAATTTTCTGTGTAAAAAAAGCACCTTTTGCGTTTGGGTACACTACCATATTCATAGACAGTACAGAAATTTCGAAAGAACAATGCTTTTAAACAAGCATAAGAAGGATAATGGTCTGGAAAAAAAGCGATAATCTTTTCAGAATTCCTAATCTCTGACAGATATCCCGAGTAAGGGATTCTATATGAGCGGAGAACGATAGATTATTCATAAACAAGACACCCAGATCAATGGCAGAAGATTTCCTATGAATAAAATTGTCTCGCAAAACATAATCATAATAACAAGAGGAGACTTTTCTAGAGAAAGACATCACAAAAGATTTAGCGGGGTTAAGAGAGAGACCATTCCTCAATCCCCACGAATCGATATCATTCAAAGCAGTCTGCAGAAGCTCGCAATCATTCCAACTTGAAATATGACAGAACATTCTCACATCATCAGCATATAATAAAAAAACCGATGTTCTGCGACATAACAGCATAAGGTAAATCAGCAATAAACACATTGAATAATGAAAATTTTTCCGGAATAAAGGCACAAAAGTAAACAGAATGTGTACTAATATGACAAAAAAGGAAAAAATAAGTATGTGGATAATAGTAAATAAAAGAAATAAAAAACTCTTTCACCACAACAAAAGAGTTTTGGACAAAAGAGTTTTTGTTGTGGTGAAAGAGTTTTTTATTTCTTTTATTTACATTGAATAATATTGGACCCAGCGGAGAATCCTGAAGGAAGCCGCTACGGATCTTATATGGACCAACTTTTAAACCACCCGAGCGACGCATAAAACTACGATCGTTGAGCAACGAATTAAACCAAATACATAAACTCTTAGGGAGACCAATAAAATTAAGCTTATGAAGTAATAACTGGATGCTAACATGATCGAAGGCTTTGGAAAAGTCTAAATAAATGACGTCTACCTGCTCTCGACCATCCAAATGAAGAGAAAGGACATGGGTTAGAGTCGCCAGATTAATCTGTGTAGAACGTTGCCTTCTAAATCCATGCTGCGAGTCAGGTAGGTAACTATCAATAAACACGGACAAACGAGTGGCAACTATAGTATCTAGCAATTTAGCCGGATATGCGATCAGTGTAATGGGACGAAAACTTCTAGCACCGTCCGAGGTTATTTTTTTTATGTATAGGACAAATTGTCACCTCTTTCCACTTAGTTGGATATCTACCAGAAAAAATAGAGAGATTGAACAAAACTGCCAAAGGCAAAATAATAGCAGAGATACATCCTTTAAACACAAAATCAGGAATATCAACAAATAAACAGGAACGGGAGGCAGAAATTCTTCTAGCAACATTAATAATTACTAATTCGCTAATAGGTTGAAAGGGAAAATTACCCCAACACTTTTTAAAATTCAAATAATTAGGATTGTCAAAACAATTATTGGTAAAATTTTCCTCAAAATCCTTGGCAATATTGCCTAAAGAGCTCTCTGACAAAATTACATTATTTTTATTTTGGTAGAAGGGTGGATCATAATACTGTTCCTATTGATTAAACAGGTGGTGGCCTTACAGTATAACAGAGGGAAATCAGGAGTTCCAACTAGTTTCGCCATTTATTCCCGGCTTTGTCAAGGATATATACAGCAAGAGGCATGCAAGCCTTTATATACAGAACAGTGGTACAAATTATGCATATACATGAACCAATAGGATACAAAAGAATTAAAGAGGAAATAATGGCCAACAGGATAAATAGAAAAAGCACAGATTTTTGAATTATAATGGCCAATAGAATAAAAAGGGTGTAAACGCTAATTTTTATAAATTATACAAAAAGAAAATATACAAAGGGATGGTGCGCGTTTACGCGGACCGAAAAGAGAACTTATCCGGTTGTCTGAGGACAAGAGGATTTACAGAAAAATAAACAGGCAAGAAATAACAAAATGCAAAGGAAAACATAAACCATAATAAAGAAACCCAGAAAAAAGGATCATAATGCATAGAATTTGTAGGATTATCGACCCGCAATTTTGCAGTACGATTCAGAGAACACAGTGACTCGTATAGAAAACGAGATCGTATTTCCCACTACGCAAACCACCTCGAAGATTCCGGACACGCTTTAAAGACGCAAGAAGATGTTATGTCTGTCCTGCATATCTGCAATAGGCCAGAAAAAACTGCTACCCTCGAAGCGATCGAAATATTCAAGGCCAAGAAGTCCTCCCCCCCCACCTGCTTCTCAATTATCACACAGACTTTAATGTATATGCAATACTTAACTCTTTATCTGATCTATTATGATCCCTTTTTGTTCTGTATATAAAGGCTTGCATGCCTCTTGTTGTATATATAATCCTTGACAAAGCCGGGAATAAATGGCGAAACTAGTTGGAACTCCTGATGTCCCTCTGTTATACTGTAAGGCCACCACCTGTTTAAATTTTTATTTTTCCTGCCCAGTAATTTCCATGCAATGGACCAAAAATTTTTAGGGTTGGAGGTAATCTCATTTTCAGCCCAGCTGAAATAGGCAACCCTATCATTCCTCCAAAAAATTTTAAACTGCTTCCTGGCTAGCTTAAAGCGATCATAATCATCAGGATTCAATGTTCTTTTATACAGCTTAAAGCATTTGTTTTTCCAATGCCAAGCTTTTATAGTTTGAAAAGCAATACGGTTAACATTATGAGGAAAAGCAAAACGGTTAACGTTATGTTTGTTATTATTCGATCTCCTTTTAGGGATATATAATGAGATAGCAGATCTGATTGTATTTTCTATGACATCCCATACCTTATCAACATCATCTAGCCTATGCACCTCAGACCAGTCCTGATCTTGAAGGAACTTGAAAAGCGAGAGAAAATTTCCACGTTTAAAATCAAAGCTCGAAACGACACTCGTCTTAGGAAGAATATCAATTATAGGGGGAATATCTATAACCAAAGGAGGATGGAACAAATCAACTTTGACCATTGGATCAAGATCAGTACTAACTTGCACACTGAAATTGGAGAAGACCTTGTCAAGATTGTCCCCAAGATGATTAGTTACCAAGTTTAATTTGTAGCATTGATCTCAGAGACCCAACAGTTAGTGAGAAATTGTCTTTGTTTAGCCTGATAAGTGGAGTTAGTATAACTCCTAAAATCAGAAAAGTTGAAATCACCAACAATAATTGATTCTTTATAGTTCTTCAGAACAAAATCACCGAATTCGTCTAAAAAATTTTCAAAATCCCGTGTAGGAACCATAGGCGGGGTATAGACATTCCATAAGTTACATAACCTTTTGACAGACAAATTAGTATAATAATTCACAGTAACTCCAGCAATGTCAATATATCTACAGGATGGAAAAAAGTTGATCCGAGAAGCATCAATGAAGTGAGGTAAAGCAATTAGTACTCCACCTCCCAGTCTAATAATTAATTAATTATTAATAAATAGAAAAATAGCCGAAACTGTGGCTACCTTAATAAATAAAGAGAAAAAAACAGAAAACACTACTCCACATAGAAATTTTTTTTACTGACTCAGATGTACATTTGGATTTCAGTGAGACATGATGATGATGATTGAGAAATAATAATTTAATAATAATGTAACAACAAACAGGGAACGACCCCTCCAGAACGAAGGGAAAAGCCCCGTGTTGCCACCAACAAGCTGAAGCCCAAAACTTGGGTTACTAGATACACATATAAAATTAAAAAAAAAACTAAGCTAAGATTAAAGCAGAATTGAGCAAAATAATAATAATAATAATAATTAATAATAATAATTATCTAGGTAATTTTGATCGTTGTAAGCTATTTTTCGATTCCCAGTGCGCAAGTGCTCATGGGTTGAAAGGCTCTCGAACATGGAACCATCTTGTTTAGCGAACCATCAGCGACGATGTTTCTTCGAGTCTTTTTAGTGAAGATTTTTAGTCATGTAGGAAAAAAATATATCACTAAAGTATTCATGTGTATTGATATAAAGTCTTGAGCTGACTTAACTTTGACTGAACCGACAATTTCTAAAGCTGATTGAAATTCATAAATGCATGTATGAGCTTCCACTGTATCGACACGGGAGGGGGTGCTATTTTCTGAAAAAAAAAGAGTAGCCTAAATAAAATTCATCCTCGATGTCTGCTGTTTAATAAATGATTCTTTTTTTTATTTTCATGGGTAAATTTCTCCTTGCAGAAGTTAGGATTATATTAATCAGTTTCTTATAAAATAACCATTATTTCGTAAATACATAAAATTAAAATGAACAAGAAAATTTAATCTAAGTTACAAACATGGTTATTTCAAAACAATAAATTCCTTATAAACGATACAAAAAATTACATAAAACTGACGATGTAAAACAAACACGTTATGTAATTTTTATTTTATATTAGGAATTTTGGTTTATAATTTATTTTGGTTAAGGTGCGAAACCGTTTTCTGCTGTGGTTTAGCTTGCCTTTGGTATAGGATGATTTGTTCATTCTCCGAACCATCGGAAGCAACGACTTCTTTATGTATCTTCAATACATCAGCTATAGTAAGACTCTATCTATCCTCTCCCTAACTGCGATTGGTCGAAACCTAATCACAGCGCGACATCGTGCTGCAAGCGCTATGAGCAATTAGTTCTTTTGTTTTCTTTATAAAGAAATGCAATTCATATATTTTTAATGATCTCTAAATGCATATTTAATAAAACTAATATTGAGATAGTTAAACTTTATTTCTATCAAAACAAAAATTCACCTTTTAAACTGCTGAACTGCAATTAGATCAACCTCGCCAAAAAGAAAAAAAAATGGCCGACGATGTTGCTGGTGCATCATGGGGGATAGAAGAGAAAATTTTTGGGAGTTCTTTTAAGTGTCCAAAGTTATTATTTTTAATCCTGTCCGTCATAAAACGTTGAAAGCTTATTTTTGTAGGTGTTTGTTTAACAATCTATGTTGTGGATTGTCCAGGAAATCAAGTAACAATGTAATCATACGCAGAGTGAGAAGGTCGACCAATCGCAGTTAGGGAGGTGGTTAGATGGAGTTTTACTATATTTTCAATCGTTTAAGGTCATTTAAGTTATACACGATGCTACACGACCCAGCGTTTATACGCGGATGGCTGAGAGAAGCAGCAGAGAAGCTGGGATGGCTCCAACTGGAAACGCTTCTGCCTGTCGGAGGCAATCATAGCGCACGCGCAAGCCACGCCCCTAAGAAAACTGAAAATGGCTAATTGCGAGGACGCCGAACATCATTTCACCTATTGTCCGCACGCCACGAGAAGACCGCTGAATTGCTTAATGTGCTCGAATGGTGTGCTGCAGTTGCAGATGCATCTATTCAGTGTTGGGGGACAAACAGCCAAATTTGAGTCGATCCATGTTTCATCGATGTAAACAATAGGACGATTTTCTTCTCTTATTTTTTTCATTTTTTCAGGTATCTACCTGTCCATGCAAATGTTTTCACTTGTTTGGAAACACGTCTAGAACTCATTTTTGCGGTACTTGATTTTAAGGCTTTTCCTTCCTTCATAACTATAGACTGATCTGCAACTACAGCGACACCATAGAAACACATTAAGCAACTCAGCAGTCTTCTCGTGGCGTGCGGACAATATGTGAAAACGCTTTTGGAATAGGGTGTACATCTAATACATCTACAACTTCATTGCGTAATGGATAGAACAATGTAATCATTCCACGCTTGTAATTGATTGTGTCATCGATGCTATAATGACAGTATCTAATCACTCGGTGTCAATATTTCTGCATCTCTATCTATTATTGTTTGAACTCAAAATGTCATGGGCTCCATCGTTTTCATTATAAGTCTTTTGTTGCGCAGTGGCTTCATGGCCATCTGTATCATCAACATCATCTTCTCTATTCATAATATTCTATTCATTACAAGTGTATACATGCAACAAAATCGGCTACACAAATGCTATCTAATTCTGTCAGTCTCTCCTCATATTTTTTGAATTATAGATTTATTCTGTTGAATTTTCATCTAAACCTTCTTTGTCCATCACTGCACGTCTCTTCTTAGCTTTGTGTGTTTATTGTCGCCAAACGGTTGAAATGTTAGCGACTAGTCTACAAATGGGCTCATCAAATAGTTGACGCAGAAGATACCACACCCCGCCTCTTATGCCCACATCTGCACCGTGTTGAATAGTTTTAAATTTATGAATCATTCACATTGGACTAGTGAAACTGATGGAGCAAACATATCACGCTACTGTTACGTCGGTCCTTCAAGTCCTTCTCAAAACAAAATCTATCATAAACATTACACGAATATCCAAATTCAGTGTTTATGAATATAAAACGAAACATCTCACGTGGCAAATGGCATCGCCCGAGATCGCTGACGAACGTCAGGAAAAATGACGAGATCAACTCGAGACGATCACGTGAACAGGGAAGAAGCTGCGACGAGAGAGACAAAATCGTCGTGCGGAGAAAGGAGTTGACCGTAAAATTCCTCGACGATAGCACACGAGGAAACCCATAGACGATGATTTCCTCGGCTGGGATGGGTAAAGCTTCCTTAACCTTTACCGCTACTCGCAGTGAACGGAGGAGACGAGGAGCGAACCATTCGACGGCGAGTAGGATGAGGTCATCATCGACCGTCTACAAGCTACGCGGCGGAAAACTTCGCCGTGAAGACAGCGGTGAAAATATCTCCGTGGCCGAAAGCGAGCGAGCCGAGGTCGCCTGAAATTCTTCGCAAAGTTCCGAAGAGCGGAACGAGTGTATTCACCCCGGCGCCTGTAAATGTAAGCAGCCAAGAGGAGGACGAATCCAATAGTGTTAACCTCCACGCCGACGAGGAATACGAGGGATTGCACGTTAGAGACTTACGTTTATTCGACCAGGTAGGAAACCTTAATCTAAATCTTTTAACGGTCGTAAATTACGAGGGGCATGGAGTTCTTACGGCGGCAACTCACGTCGAAGCGAGCTTCTCGACGGACGCGAGACTGCGCATGTTAGGGGTGTTCCCATTCTCCAAGATATCCTTTATCGCTGGAGGAACAAGGGGAATATTTCCTGAACTTGCCAGTTTCGTGCTCCCCGGCTCGACGACTCAATAATTTTTCCTGCGTTCTATTTGATTGTGTAAATTAGAACGGCTGGTTGTCATCTACGTCGCATTATCGATACCGTCCTTCATTTTAACAACGCCAGCTCTAGCTCTAATATTTCTTGGAAATTTAATGTTCTCGACCCTGTCTTGTCGGGTCGAATTAATAAAGCTGTGACTATTTCGCCTTCTTGAACAGAGTATCGTATTTAAGGACAATTGCGACTGGTTATACCGCAGCACCTTCTCTTCTGTTACCTTCAGCTGTGACCAGCGTTATTGTGCGTCAGAAGACGACTAGTTTTACGTGTCTTGTAGTGTGATAGTGTGACAACCAATTCGCGACAATTAAGTATTTTGGTGCCACGACAGTATAGTGCTCTTTAATAGTGGTGTGTGGTTTTTATGTGCTATCTGATTTTTCCCTGCATAGTGTACCGACGTGTCGGCATAAATACAAGTAATTGTGTATGCCTACATATATCTGTTATCATATAAAAAATGCCATCTATTCGATTCAAGTGGTAATCGTGTTGCTAGTGAATAATCCTAATTGTCAGTGTTCTTAATTAGTGCTTCATAGTGCATAAGTGTAGTGCCTTAATTGTGTGAGTGAGTGCGTCGGGATATTGATCTCTAGTGCTACTCTAAAAATTTCACTATAGCGCTACATTTGTGTGTGTGTTCTTCTAGTTGTTGGTCTTCCTCAGAGCGACGTTGAAAAATTCGGCGACACGCTCTTAAGTTATCGACAGTTCTGTACCCCAACTGTTTAGCTGGTAAGCTCTTTTTGTATCTGGATTCCTGGTGCTGAATCCTCTCTTCACTCGATCGCCGGTGCGATTTCTCAAGTGAAAGAAGACGTCTCGACAATAGTACGCAAGTCAGAATACCTCTTCGAGTGAATGCCTCATTGTTCGTCTCATCGACGCCAGCAGTGACTATTTGTGAACAGTGCCTACGGAATTCTCTATAGGGGTCAATTCGATTCCTCCATCCGGGAAAATCACCCAGTGACTATATGGCCCTGCAATTATCCTTTTATTAGGAGCTTTAGCATAAAAGCTACTTATAAGAATGCGCCCTTGGTCTTTACGTTTATCTGGCCGTCCGTCCGGCCGTCCGCAGTTTGCACGATAACTTGAAAACGAATTAACTTTTTCAAATTCCGTTTTCAGAAATATGACCATCAAAATCTTAGCTCGGCCATAGCAACTTTTCAGAATTTTTCCTGGACCCCTTCAAGTCGAATTCACGTCCTAAAACAGCGAGTGTAAAGAATACAAAGATAATGGCATGTTATATCACAATCGATTTGTCAAGAAGGAATACATTGTTACTTTCTGTTCATCTTTTAAGCATTACCACGGTCTATAGATATTCATGGTCATCGAGCTCCATTCTTAAAATGAAGCTAAAGTTTCTAGCTCCCGGTAGGGCGGGAACTCTATTGAAAAGTGGCGCTGCATGTACAATCTGCCCAACTGCGCCTGCAGCGCCACCCTATCGGCAGACAGAAACTTTACTTTCGTATTCAGTTTCAATGAAAATCTCTATCGCAGGTTGCGGTCGGGAATAGTGCGATCTATGCGGCATCTGGCGCGATCTGTTTTCTTTAGCTTCTAGAAACAATGGAAAATGGCAGAAGCTCGATGACCATGAATATCTATAGACCGTGACATTACTGACATCGGCGCGCGCACGTGAAATCGCTTTGTCGACGCACGATTGCTCAAGTGCTCATCTTATTTTATCTTATCTTATCTTATATTTATATATACATAAATCATTTTCTGTTTGTTGTTTGTATGTTTGCCAACTGGCTTTGTCGACGCACGAATGCTGAAGTGCTCATAATCTATAAGCTTATTAAGTAGCGGAAGAATGGAACTACGTATTGGTTTTATTTTATACACGATTTGAATCATCCTTCATCATTTCTACATTTTTTGAGGTAGAAGGTTGAAATTCGGAATGTAGCTTACTATGGGCATGTGCACTTTCACTATTTAGTTTGGTTTTGATTAGCCGACTATGGTCGGAGTTTTGGGGGTAAAAATTAGAGGGGACCAAAAGGTCTAGGTATATTTATGAATATAAAGAAGTGAAATTCGGTATGCAGATTCCTATAATCAAGATCTCCATTGTATGAAGATTTTTTTTTCCCGAGGTATCCATGCCTTCCCGACTCGGTGGCGGAAATGCATCGAAAAGATGGGGACTACATTGAAAAATAGTGTACCAAGTCTGTCTATAATAAAGGAGCTGTAAAAAAATATTTCCGATTTTCATTTGACTGACCCTCGTAAGTAGAATAAGAATGGAGTTACTTATTGGTTTCATAATGTCAGTCCGTCCCCTTCATAATTTCTATATTCTTTTGAGGTTGAAGGTTGAAATTCGGAATGTAGCTTACTATGGGCATGTCCGTCTGCACTATTTAGTTTGGTTCTGATTGGTATACGGGGTCGGAATTACGGGGCTGGGATTCAGAGAGGGCAACATATCTACGTGCTATTTAGGTACGTAAATGCGTCAAATCCAGTATCCAGATTCCTCTAGGCAGTTTAGGCCCAATTGTTCCAGTGGGATCGGATTTGCGGGGGTGGAAGTCATTAGGCCCTTAGAACTATGGCAACATATGGCATGTGATATATCATACGTTCGGAAATGATGAGAAAGGAAAGAAGATACGAAGTTTTTTACATTTTTTACATATTACATTCGAGAAAATCAATTTATTAATTAAAAAAACTTGGGGAGAGATAAAAGTGCAGATGAAGGGGTAAAAATAGATGACTTGCCTTATCCTACTGGGGAGGCGGGGGGGGGGGTTAATTTTTTTTTAATAAACGTATAAATGTATTTCTGCTTCACTGCTAAAGCTCCTCCTTGGAATGTTTACAAGATTTTATTTATTGTTAAAAAAACATACAAAGGTGCGGTGTAGTACCAAATGTTTGTCATATGAAGTTTCGTCTGGCAAACGAATAGACTTCCTTGAACTACACAGGAAACTCTGCCGAGTACACACAATATTTTCATCAGATGTACGGGCCAATCAGAGCCGTTCCGCTTATAAAAACAAACCATTTTTTCGAACGTTTGAATCCATTTTCTAATACTTTTAGCAGTAGGGGCTTTCATTCTGAATCTTGCATATAATTCGTCGGACGGTTATCGCTGACTCGCACTTGTTGAAGTGTAGGCATATAGAAAACAACTTAGATCGGTGTGTCTTCTCCGGCAACCTCAACAAACGTAATGTTAGGTAAGACGTTTAGCTGCCGTCAACAATGTACAGTTGTTGTACTTTGAGATCGAGGAGGGACTTTTGAATCACCTTGTATATACTGAGCGACCAGATTATTATGACCACCTGACGTTTGTAGGGAAATTAGCTATGGTTTCGCGTTGAAGTTGCCATAGGGCCAGAGGGCAAACGACGCCATTTAACAGCCTTTGAACGTGGAATGATTGCTGGCGCTCGGAGCCATGGAGCGAGTTTCAGCAAAACAGCTGTATTCTTTAAATGTTCAAGAGCAGCCCTTGTTAAAGTATTTAAAAACTAGGCTGTCAGCCAAAAAACTGGGTTTGGTCGTGCGAATTGTGGCCGTCAGCGACTAGTCAATGTTCGCGCAGAAAGCAAGTGACACGACTGGTTCAAGACAACAGGAGGGCAACAGTGCAATTAATTACTGCAGATCTTAATTAGGGATCTCTCAAATGTTCTCTGAACAAACTGTTTGTCGTACACTGCATCGTATGGTATATGGAAGCCGAAGGCCTGTTCGAACACCTTTGCTGTCTGCAGTTTACAAGATAAGACGTCTACATTTCGCACAAGAATAAAGGATTGGACCGTCGAGCACTGGAAAGAAGTCATCTGCTCCGATGAATCACGTTTCCAGTTGCATAATGCAGATGGCAGTGTGAGAATTTAGCGGAAACAGCATGAAAGCTTCTTCAAGCTAGTGGCAGGCAGTGTTATAGTTTGGGGCATGTTTATCTGGCATCATTTGTGTGGAACAAATTCTGAATATCAAAACACACCTAAGTAACGCTGCTGATCACGTTCATCCTGTCATGTTGATGGCGTATCCCATGGCTTCTTCTTATTGTGTAGGGCTCAGTGGTTGCGTGATCGCCTCTGATGCCTGAGGACGCGGGTTCGATCCCGGCCGAGGACGACGAGGATTTTTTCAGGGGAAAATCCTGAGATCACGCACTTCCTTCGGAATGGAAGTAAAGCCGTTGGTCCCGTGTAGTCGTTTGCCGGCTGCACGTTAAAGAACCCTTGCGAGGCAAAATTTGCGGCCCATATAACGCCATCCTGAAATGGCCATAGCAGTTGAAAAGGACGTTAATATCAAATAAACCAACCAATCTTATTTTGTAGGAGTGGTTTCAAGAACATGAGGAAGACTTTATACTTGCTTAGGTGGCCCCCGTAATTACCAGGTCTTAATCCAATTGAACATTTATGGGACGAAGTTGAAAGAGCCATCAGGCAGATGGTTCCACATCTATCACATGGTTCCACATCTATCACACATGCCAGACTTCTCGCATCACCTTTCAACATCTCGTGAGTCAATGCCAAGAAGAATCGCCGCAGTATTGAAGGCAAAATTTGGCCCAACCAAGTACTGATGGGGTGGTCATAATAATCTGGCCACTCAGTGTATTTTACTCTATTTGTAAGGGATATTTCGTTGTAGAGGAAAGAAAACAGTAGTCAGTTGGCTGAGACTAGAGAGCCATTATATTGTATAGCCCTTCCTAGAAGTTTCTTTTAACGACCTTCTTTATAACGGAGAAGCACCGTGATGCATTCTTTTCAATAAATGGCGGAAATATGGTGTTGATCTAAACCTGTCCATGTGTACTAAACAGTTATTTGAAATGAATCCCTCGATATTTATCCTATACTTAAACGTATGAAGATGTTGCCTATAAACTATAATTAATTACATATGCTTGGATATACAGGGTGATTATAAAGTCACTATACATTTTGGTGAAAACTCCGTTTTATTTCAGCAATTGCAGTATGCATCAACCAGATATCATACCAGGATACATTCTTAGTAAATTTCAATGTGTCCCCGTTGCACATCCCGGCACAGCTCCCAGCGTTCCACCGTGGCCCAGAAAACATTGCGCAACATTGCGGTGTAATGTCCTCCACCGCAGCTGTAATCCGTTGTTTCAGCTGTGCAATGGTGCGTAATCCTGACCTGGTACACCTTGGACTTGATAAAACCCCACGGAAAGAAATCCATGGGGGTCAAATCTGAGGACTGTGGAGCCCACAGTCTTGGCGAGCCCTAACCAATTCATCTGCCTGGGAATGCGTGATTCAGTTAGTCCCGAACGATGTTGGCCAAATGGGATAGTACCCCATCCTGTTGGACCACAACGGTATCCTAAATCCTTCATTTCGCAATTGTGGCTCCAGGAATTGCTCCAACATGTCGAGGTACACGGTACCATTGATAGTCCCCTCGGCAAACATGAAGGGCCCATAGACCTTTGACTGTGTAACTCCCATCCACACATTCACTTTTGGTGTGTTTTGGTGTGCAAATAAATGAAATTCGTTAATGATTTCACCAAAATGTATAGTGACTTTATAATCACCCTGTATTATACACTGAGCTGCCACCTTATGTACCCTCCATTAGCCCTCAAAGCAGCCTGTATTGATTTGGGCATGGAATCAGTGAGATATTGGAAACGTTCAATAGGAATGTTTGGTCCATGCAGACATGAGAACTTCACGCAATTTTCGGAGATTCGATGACGTGTAGGCAAAAAACGAATAATACTACACCAGCCAAAAATGATCAATGGAGTTGAGATCTGGGGAATGAGCTGGCCACTGTATCAAGGAGAACTCACTGTATTAATTCTAAAACCAGTCCATAGTGATTCTGCCCCTGAGTGCTGGTGCATTATCCTGCTGGAAGGAGCTATCTGCGTGCGGTTAAATTGTAAGCATGAATGGGGTGAAATTGATCTACAACAATGCATATGTATGCTTTGGCGTTCTAATGAACGTCTACAGATATAAAAGGACCAATTCATGTCAAGAAAGCATCACCCACACCATTACTCCGCCTCCACCATCTTGCAAAATCCCCACCAGATATGAGGGGTCCATCGCTTCATGTTGTTTGTGTTATATTTTAAGCCTTCTATAAATATGATGCAGCAGAACCTAGATTCGTCTGATCAGGCAACATTTTTCCATTCCTCAACGGTTTCACAGGAGGCGCGCTTTTTTGTTCTTCTCTGACAGCATTGGTGCCCAGATGGTCTTCGACCTTGGTAACCCACTCGAGCCAAGGTGCGACTAGTTGTCCGTTCTGATATTGTTTTCTAGCTGCCTGAGTTGTAATGAGCAGTAATTTGTGCAAATGTTGGCTTTCTGTTTTCGCGTGCAAATCTTGATGGCCTCCTCTAGGCTCTTTCATCAACAAGGGTTTTCCGTCTACAGGATCACGATGGCTACATGCTTTTGTTCCTTGACCCACTCTCGATGAATACTCGAAATTGTGATACGTATAAGGTTCAGGAGAGTCGCCGTTTCTGAAATGCCCATTCCAGCCGTTCTTGCACCTACCACCATGCCACGCTGGAAATCAATCAGTTCACTGGTATTCCCTAGTTTTGCTTTGGTTTCACGCTTACTATAGTAGAAAAGTTGCTTCAGGATATTTTATACCGTGATTTGTGTTCATGTGACATGCAAATCAGGCAATCTCTCAATTTGCATATTTTGAAATGAATAAAGTGGTAGCTCAATATACACATTAAAAAGACGAGTGAAAGAAATTTTGAGAATTTTGGTTACAAGAATAGTACTCAAGAAATAAAGCTTTCCTGAATTATTTATATATTTTTTTCTGACGATGTAGTCTAAATTTTGGAAAGTGCTTCATTGTATAATGAATATTCCAGCAATCTCGGACACCGAAATTTAGACATACCGTAATTAACTTATGGGGCACACAATTCATGAAGTTCGTTTGTGGCATTGCTTGTTAGTCTTATTGCAATCGTAAGTCTAAGAAGAAAGTAATGGTAAACAGATTTCCTCTTTATGCATGATGGGCTCTCTAATATACTACTGTTTATAAAAATCGCAACACCCTGATGGAATGGTCTAATCCATATGCAATTTGCAATATTTGCATACAATGGGTCAGAGTATAAATGATTAGATTTTCAGAGTAATTGCTTGAAAGAACACCATGCCTCGACGACGACGAAGGGTACCATATCAACAGCTGACAGACTTTGAAAGAGGACGCATAATTGGTCTGCGTGAAGCGGGATGGTCGTATCGTGACATTGCTGCTCGTGTAGGACGTAATGCAACGACAATTATGCGTGCATGGAGGCAGTGGAGCGAAGAGAACAGGGCACACCGAAGAGCAGGCTCAGGAAGACCCAGCACGACGACACCGCGAGATGACAGACACCTCTCTCGCATGTGTGTAGCAGATCGTACAGCCACTTCCACAGTGTTAGCACAACAATGGAGTGCTACAGTAGGCAGGACAATGTTCACCAGACATGTCCCCAATCGAACATGTGTGGGACACGGTTGCTCATCGATTGGCTCGTCAGACTCCTGCAGCAGCAACTGTGGAAGAACTGTATACCCGTGTAGACAGAGCATGGCAGGACATTCCCCAGGCCCTTATTCAGAGCTTGTTTGACTCAATGCCACGACGTTTAGAGGCTGTAATTGCATCCCACGGTGGTTTCACCCGATACTAATGTGACAATAAAACGCATTGTATTGACCTGAAAATCTAATGGTTTCTTTTCTGACCCATTATATGCAAATGCTCCAAATTTAATGCAGATTGGGCTATTCCATCAGGGTGTTGCAATTTTTATAAACAGTAGTGTATTAAATCTTTGTTTATTCTGTATTCTGAAGTTTGTAATGCAGGTTTGCATCAGTTTCAGTACTTATGATCGAATTTTTATTATGTGAACATGAAGTATGCTCCGTTGGTTACGGAAAAATAAATATTTGATACTTATGGCGGTATTAGTTTTCTATTTTCTTTTTATCTCTAAGCTCATATTTTATGTTTCAAGGTCTTTGGAAAATTTTACATTTAGTCTCGATTTGTTATTTAATCCGATTTCCAGATTTTTCCTCCCTCACGAGAATACTGTATTTTCCTTGAATTTTTATTCAGTGGATTTACATTTGTTTCTTTACGATATCCTTTGGACGAAATTTTTTAAATTCTCCAGCAATACAACTTTTATGGCCTAAGCGATTCAGTATGGCGAATAGTCAGAAAACTCTCGGAGAGATAAATGATAGTTTTTCTGGACAGAAATGGTGAAGTGGAAAACCAATTTCAATGCCTAAAAAATTTACAAAAGAAGGGCGAAACAGAAGAAGGAGAATCTAAGAAATGTGCGGATAAAGTTGATCATATTATGTGAATATTAAAATATAAAAACTTTTATTGTATAAAATAGAGTTAATTTTAAATTATAAATTTAGGACTTCATTTTTTACATAATATTAGTATTTTTAAGTCACATTCCAAAGAAAATAAAAAATGGAGTTATTAATACGAATAAACCTAATATACAACCCAAATCAAAAACTTTTGCATATATAGAGGAAACACATCACAATGAAGTTATTACATTTTTTTCTTGTAATTGATTCAATTGAATTTTTTCAAGCTTATGCTACAATGTTTGTTGGTTTGTTGACTTCCACTTTAGCTAAAAAACAAGATTAAATATTAAATATTAAAGATTAATATTAATACAGTTTACCGTAGCTAATATATTTGAAAATGGAACTCATTCAAAAACTTTTGCATATTGAAGCATTTATTCAATAACTTTTGCAAATCAAGCACACCTTCAAATAAAATGTGCTATACTAAGATTTGCATACTGTGATGCTTTCTGCAATTGAGTTAATTGGCAACAATTAAATCTTCCAAAATAAGTGGGCAAAAACGATTTACAAATGAGCAGAAAAAAGTTCTAATTTTATTCCACTAAATTAATAATAAACAAACGGCTATTGCTGACCAGCTGAAAATAAACCAGACAACTGTTAGCTAAAGTGGAATAAATAACAGGAGTTTTCTTCTCCTGAGAAGAAAATAACAGGAAAAATTAATGGAAGAAAAATTGGGGGAGAAAGACCCAGGGGCACAAGCATCAGAGAGGATAGGCTTCTGAAACGAATTATGATGTATGTTGCACTAAAACAACACGGGATTTTCAAGCTCTATGGAAAACTCAAGGAACAACTGTCTACAACAGAGTTAGAGAACTTGGGTTTAAATCAAGAATTCTAAAAAAAAGCCTCTGACAACCAAAGCGCAACGTGCGGCAAGAAGGAAGTGGACAAACGTGCATAAGTCCTGGAATGTAATGGATTGGAATCAAGTAATTTTTTCTGATGAGAGTATGTTTTGTGTGCCAGTAGGAGAAAATGGACATGTTTGGAGGCAAAAGCATGAAGTGTTTCATACATCCTGCATTAAGAAGACCGTCAAACATCAAGCTAGTGTTATGGTGTGAGGACGTATAACACCTGAAGGACCAGGAAAACTTTTAACAATAAGGAAGAATAAATTCAGAAGCTTACCAGGACATTCTTGAATATGGACTTATCTTATCTTATCTGGTACAGAGGGTAGATTATCGCAAGCGATAATCTGCGGCACCTACTCCTACGAGGGAGTTTTGCGCCATCCCATTAATAACGACTGCTACGAGATGACAGTAGTAGTCGGGACCGACGGCTTAACGTGCCCTCCGAAGCACGGGGGGTTTCATGATGGAAAAGCTGCTGGGGATAAACGAACCAGAGGCTGTCACCAACTGCTGGAACACCAGCTATGGTCAATCGGCAAATGGGTCAGACCAAAGTCCCCCAACAGCCGCGCCCCAAATAGCTGTCCACCCGCCAGCGGTGGCCCTCAAGCCCAGGCCGTCACCCAACCAGCAGCTGGCCGCGCCTGAAGTTGCTGAACTCCATCGGTTGGCAAGCCAACCGACGAAACAACCAGGCCACGGCCACGGCCACGGCCACCCCCTGAATATGGACTCCTTTTAACACTTGAAGATTTAATTCCAGACAGTAATTTCATCTTCCAGCAAGACTTAGCATTTTGTCACGCGTCAAAATCCACTAAAGAATGGCTTCACAACCATAAGATAAACGTTTTACCTTGGGTTGGGAATTGGGCCCGATCTTAATCCAATTGAATCTGTTTGGGGTGAGAGCAAACAAACAATTCAGCATGTGGACTCTCCACCAAGAACTGTAGTTGAGTTGAAATGTATCATCCAGAATGTTTTGGATAAATATCTGTTGCAAAATGCAAAGAATTAATTGAATCAATGCTAAAAAGATGTCAGGCAGTCATTCAATCTAAAAGTTTTCCCAATAAATATTAATATAATTGTTTATTATTTTGTTTTTTTTGTTTATGCAAAAATTATTGAATAATGCTTCAATATGCAAAAGTTTTTAAATGAGTTTCATTTTCAAATATTTTAGCTACCGGAAACTGTATTAATATTTAATCCTTTTTTTGCAGCTAAAGTTGAAGTCACCAAACCACCATGGAAAAAAAGCTTGACAAAAAGTCAATTAAATCATTTACAGGAAAATATTTAATAACTTCACTGTGCTGTGTTTCCTCTAAATATGCAAATTTTTTGACTTGGGTTGTAGTTCAACAGACAATTCATGAGAATCGCTCCTCATGCAATACATCACTTGGTCATGACCTTAACTAAATTCATTGCCAATCAGCGGCTGTCTTTGCCTCCTTGCACAGGTCTTTTATTTATGATTCATATTTTCTGCTTGAAGTGTGCTTTGTTCAGCATATGCTCAAGCAAGAAGGTATTACGATTCTTCTGAGGAAAATTAATTTCGCATTAATTGCAAACAAATTTAAGAGTAATTAATTTAATAGCAACTGCAGTACGAGACTAAATTTTACTCCAGCTGATTTCCATGGTAACACAGTGATTGACAGTTTTCATGATTCGGTGGTTGGAGTATAAATCTAAATTCAAAATTAAACTAATTTAAATGTAAAATAATATAAATACCGCATGCCAACTAAAATGAAGGATCTTCACGATTTTATGGTAAAGTGATGTGCTCTGAAAAAAAGGGATCACTTTTCGGTATCGTGGATTGCAGTGAGGCAAATTTCTTGATGCCTAAGGTACGAGTATCTCCTACCATATCCGTTTTCCTTACTACGATTTTATTATTAACTTTAATAATAAATAACTAATTCGCAATCAGTAAATAAGGGGTTTGAATAAGATTGTACTAAATCTTTAAAACTTATTTTCTTGATATTAATGAAAGCCCGTGTCTGCGAACCCCAGATATGGCAGAATTGATTCTCCGTCTGAATTGGTCATTGATATCTACACTGCCTTGTCAAAAGTCATGGGGCAGCATCAATTTAGGAACGCTTAGACAATGCACATGTTAGTATTTAGTTGGTCCACCGTTTGTTGCTTTCACAGCCTCTATTTTGTCCACTAATTTTTGATGTTTCCGCAGGAATTTTTCGCCATACCGCCAAAAGTGCCTTCGACAGCTCAGTCACAGATTTCGGGCGCTCCGCTCCTGGGCGCAATCGATGCTCCTACACATCCTAAAATGATGTTTGATGGGGTTGAGATCGGGGTTCTTTGCAGGCCATCAAGTTCTTGCACCCCTATTTCATCAAACCATCTGCCTACAACCCTTGTTTTGTGGCAAGGTGAGTTAACAGGATGGTCTCACGATGTTAAATAAATCATTGATCAAAATTTCTAATAAAATTAGATGGAAATAAAATACAGTAGTCTCGGCGACCCCTTCGGGGACAATGACTCTAAATACGAGGGTTGTTTTTCTAAGTTGTGGCGGTACGAAAAGATAAAATTATTTTTTATTTTATTTACTTTTACATTGATCTAAAATCTTTTATTTTACGTGTTTAATCCGCAATAACTCCTATTTATTTATAATTTATTTTTATATCCAAAATATAAATACTGGTTCAAGACCATAGTTTAATAAAAGTTAGTTTGCTTTTTTTTACAAAACCATAAACGCAATGAATTTATTTAAAAATATAAAAAAACAACAGATCTTTGACGTCAAGGAACACACTATTTCAAATAAAAATGATACATAAAATTTTGAGGTAACCAAATTGCCAATTAGGACTACAATGGGATTCACAGGCCAAAGAATGAAAGAGAAACAATTAGCTAGAACTAGGACTAAAGAAATGCTTCTAAAATTACAAAAGAATTAGTTGAAGGTTGATAATAGTTACAGTTGGCTTCTATGATTTACTGGAGGTCATAGCAATCAATCAGGCTTGGGTCAATTAGTAATTGTAATTTAATGTAATTGTAATTAATTACATTTTTTCAGTAATTGTAATTCAGTTTTAAAATTTTAAAGTTATTGTAATTCAAATTGTAATTCAGTTTTAAAATTTTAAAGTAATTGTAATTGAACACTGTAATTATAATTACAAATAATTAATTACAATTTCAATTATGCAGAAAGATGCAAAAGAAAGATGCAACATGCAGAAAAAGAAGAAAGTCTTGGGTCTACAGGCCACAGATTCCAGGGATTTGACGATTCATGAATTCGATTGGTCCATGTCCCGTCCCTTATTTAAAATTTAATTATATACTTTACTTTTGTAGTAGTCATATAGTATAGTATATAAATAAATTCAAAAAATTGTGGCACTTCATGTTATATTTATCTTGCACATCTATGATGATTTTACAATTTATTAATTTAATTTGAACGGATATATATTAAGAGAAGGACGAGACACAAAAACCCTGGAATACAATAAATAATAGTTATTAATTAAAAATACAAATTAAATAAAAAATAAGATATAATAAACAAAAATAATTAATCAAAATCAAAATACAAAATCAATATTTTGATTTTGATTAATTATTTTTGTTTATTATATCTTATTTTTTATTTAATTTGTATTTTTAATTAATAACTATTATTTATTAATTTAATTTCTAATGTTAAAAATCCGCGCTGTTTTGTCTTCACGTCCCAATATGCCTCTCTGACCCAAGTTTAAAAGTTTTGTCGGGCTTCTGAACGACAAGTACAACGTCCCATCACGGAAGAAATTTAGGAAGACCTTGCTTCCTTCATCGGCTGCAAAAATCGTGCAATTTTTACGAGACGAACTCAAGCTCGCTGAGACCGTGTGTTAGACAATCGATCTATGGACCAATCGTTCCATGCACTCATTTATTGGGGTTACGGCGCATTTTGTGTCAAGCAACTGGGAACTAAAAAGCTTCCTTTTAACCTGTCAAAGGTTTTTTGGTCGTCACACTAGTGCCAACATCGCCGGAATCTATGATGAATTGGTCGAGGGGTACGGAATTTCACGAGAGGTCTCCATGGTGGTGACAGACAACGGGGCAAACGTGGTTAAGGCGTTCGACATTTGTCTCCCAGGTTTTTCAGAAGTGGACAACACTGCCAATGACAGCGATAGCGACACTACTGATAGTGAAACTGAAGGGTCCAGAGATGAAAAGGAAGGTGACGTTGTCGACAGTGATGAACTCTTGTCCTTTCTTCCTGAAAGGATGAGCTGCTTTTGCCACACTCTCCAGCTGGTGGTTAAAGATGGCCTGAACGAGTGCAAGTTCATCCAGTCCATCATTGCTAAAGTGTCGAACATGGTGTCTTTTGTTAGGATGTCCACAGTGCGACAGAGGTGTTGGGCAAATAGAACTTGGTTCTACAACAGTGCAACACGACCAAGTGGAATTCGCAGATAAATTAGTTGAACCAAATCCCAAGCGCCCACGACTGTTTTCCTACATCAGCTGCGTAGATTCTAACTCCACACCATCACCGTCAATGACTTCTGCACGGAATGAAGTACTCCTTTATTTGCAAGAACCGTGCATTCCACTGGAAGCTGACCCACCTCAATTCTGGAAAACCCACAGTTCGGCAGGTCTAAAGATGGTCGCCAAAACCATTCTTGGGACCTGCGGATCATCTGCACCCGTTGAAAGAATCTTCAGTATTGCTGGGAAATTTTATCGACCAGACAGGTGCCGAATGTTGCATAAAACTTTTGAATATCAAATGTTAATAAAATGCAATAAAAAGTAATTGTAATTTAATTGTAATTGGTGTGAAGTAATTGTAATTGTAATTAAAACTTTTGAAGAGTAATTGTAATTAAATGCAATTGCTAAAAATTCAAAGTAATTGTAATTGTAATTAATTACATTTGGGGAGTAATTGACCCAACACTGCAATCAATACACTGCAATCCAGAAATCACACGCACACAAAAGAGAACAAGAATAGCTTTAACAAAATGCATAAGCATCTAGAGTCATTCTTTCTTTATAATACAAGGGGAGTTCAATAAGTAATGCAACACATTTTTTTTCTCGGCCAATTTTGGTTGAAAAAACTGGACATTTCTTGTGGAACATTTTCAAACATTTCCGCTTCGTCTCGTAAAGTTTCATTAACGTCCGATATGTGACAGCGCTATAGTGAGTTGTTTAAATGGCGTCTACAGTGATTGAATTTCTTTTGGCGGAAAACCAGGGCATCTCAGATATTCATAGGCGCTTGCAGAATGTCTACGATGATCTGGCAGTGGACAAAAGCACGGTGAGTCGTTGGGCAAAGCGTGTGTCATCATCGCTGCAAGGTCAAGCAAAACTGTCTGATCTCCCGCGAGCTGGCCGGCCGTGCACAGCTCTGACTCCTGCAATGTAGGTCGACGGATTTTCATCTGTTTGGCCCAATGAAGAACGCAATCCGTGGGACGCACTACGCGGATGATGAAGCAGTTATTGATGCAGCACGACGTTGGCTCCGACATCAACCAGTGGAATGGTACCGTGCAGGTGTACAGGCCCTCACTTCAAGGTGGCGTAAAGCCGTAGCATTGAATGGAGATTACGTTGAAAAATAGTGTTGTGTAGCTAAAAGTTTGGGGAAATGTTGTATGACGAGCAATCGTAAATGTGGACTCTGTAAAATTTATATTAAGGTGGATGAAAAGAAAGTGACATGTTCTGGAAATTGTGAAATAATATTTCACTTAAAATGTACTGGGCTTACTTTAAATGAACTAGAAGACTTATCCACAATTGGGAAGACGTACTCATGTGAATCATGCTGTGATTCACTTAAACAACAGGAAGATAATAATTCATCTTTAAGTACTCATACACTTTTTAACAAGAAAAAGGAACAAAAAGACCGAGGAAAGAAGAAAAAATGCCTAATTCTTCATTTGAAAATCTTAATAAGCAAATGATGCACATATTGGAGGAATTAAAAATGCTTACTCCAATAAAATCGGAAATTACGGAAATGAAAAAGTCACTTGATTATTTTTCAAAATGATTTGATGAAATTCTAGAAAGATTAAATGGGGTTGATCAGACCTTGGTTTATGTGCAAAGAGACTTAAAAGTATTTACGACAGAAAATAATAAATTAAAGAAAGAAAATGCTGAACTTAAAGATCAAATTAATCTGTACAGCAACAAGTTTATCAAATGGAACAGTATTCATACAACTCAAATATTTTAATTGACGGGATAACAGAATCTCCAAATGAAGACTTAAACGTTATCATTAAGAAACTGGCATGCAAACTTGATGTTCCTATCAAAGATGAGGATATTTCTGCTGTACATCGTCTAAACAATAGACGTGTGAACAAGATGCGACCTCGATCTATTGTGGTTAAATTTATCCATAAACAGAACAAATACCTTATGATGCAACACAAAAAGAAGAAGTTTCGTCAATTAAATACGAGAAATGTGGGTATATGTAATGAAGAGTATGAAATTTACATGAATGATCACCCCTCCCTTTATATAATGACCTCTTCTGGAAGACTAGGGAATTGAAGAAAAATAACCAATATAATTATGTATGGACCTATAATGGTATTATATATGTGAAGAAGGATGATGGAGCTAAAGCTATACCAGTTAAATCTGAGTTTGATTTGAACTCTTTGTAATCAATTAAACTTTCTATATATCTTGATAATCTTTATATTTTTTCTATGATTGATTTATTGATCTCAAACAGCTCTGATAACTTAACTTCATTTAATATATCTGATCAAAATGAATGTGGAACATATATTGTTCATCCAGAAGATATCCCAAAATCATACTCTGATTGTATGAATGTTGTACATCGTAGCCCCTTCAGACACAGACCTTAAATTCGATTGTAAAAATTTTGTTTTTACATTTATTATATTGATACTGTTACATTAAACATAACCAGCAGTTTTTTATTTATTAATATTTTTTATTATCTTTTTACATGTGTGGCTATATTTGCTACCGAAATATACATATTTATTAGAGAATCAACAGATTTTATTCATGTCATTTATTTAGTACGAAATTTTACAAAACATAAAAAAATACCGCACTTTTGACAAGGTAAACGTCCAAGATACAAGTTGGAAACATATGTTGCCAGGGTGACTGAAGGGGTTAATGAATGTTGTACATCTTAATATAAGAAGTATAGCTAAAAATTTTGATTATTTAATATCATATTTACAAACTTTTAAGGTCCCAATTCACATTATTGTCCTTTCTGAAGCATGGCTAAATAGTTATACTGAACAGAGTAGTAACTTTACAGGTTATTCTAAATATTTCATGTCATCAAAATTTGATAAAGCTAGTGTATATTTGTGTATGTGGATAAAAGAATAACTGTTTTAGAAATTCAACCAAAACATATTAAAAGTGCTGATATTGTAATTTTAAAATGTAGAGCTGATGATTATATGGGTGATTTTTTATTATTTGCTTGTTACCGTTCTAACCAAACTTCAATTTTGAATTTTGTCTCTGAACTCTCTAAAGAAATGGATCCCTATAAAAATGAGAAAAATTTTTATGTTGGAGATATTAATATTGATATAATAAGTCATAATGATGAATATTTTACTCAAAAGTATATTAATATTATGTTGAAAAGAATTCTGGTACCTATGATAAATATTCCCACAAGAATTACTCCAAATACTGAGACTTGCATGGATCATTTTTTTATATCTAAGAGTATAGCATATATAGCTGAAGCGTTTATTCTTGATAGTGATATTACTTATCATTATATGAGTATCATCTGTTGTAGGTATAACGTTGTGGATAACACTCATGCAAATAAATTTAAATATAAAACGCTAATCAACCACCAACTTTTAGAGGAAAAATTAGAGGAGGTAAATTGGGATTGTTTAGAGGAAGAAAATGATATACAAAATAAGTATAATTGCTTTGAAAAAATATTAAAACAAAACATAAAAAAGTACGTATACATTGGTAACTGGTTCTGGAAAAAATCAGAAAAGGAAACCATGGATTACATATCATATAATTAATTTGATTAAAAAGCGAAATCAATTACGAAGTAAATATTTAAAGGATAAAACAAATGAAAGTCTTTTATACCAATACAGAGGTTTAAGAAATAAGATTGTACAAGAAATTCGAAAGTGTAAGGCTAGTTATTATTATAATCAAATTGAGAGAGCAAAAACTCCTAAAGATAAATGGAAAAAATTATAAGTAATATAACAGGACGAGAAAAGACTTACAGAGATATTCCTCAAGAGATTAGTAATCAGATAAATGATTTTAATTTGAGCCTTATAAACATGTGCGATTGCCAAAATATTGTAAAACAAAACTCTGCAAATTTTAATATAAAAAATGAAGTAAAGGATACCTTTTCCCTTTACCCTGTTAATGAGATGGGGATTAAAAATTGCATTATGTCCTTATCAAAATATTCCTCCCCAGGATATGATCATGTTACTACAGAAATTCTGCGTAAACATGTTAATAGTTTAACTTATCTTATTAGTAAATTAATTAATTGTTCATTTTTACAAGGAACATTCCCTGACGCATTAAAGACTGCAGTTGTAATTCCAATATTTAAAGGGGGAAGTAGTTTATTATTTGAAAATTATAGACCAATATCTTTACTGTTTCATCTATAAAATATTTGAAAAAATGTAAAAAATCGCCTTACAACTTTTCTAGAAAAATATAACATTATTGCGAATAAACAGTTTGGTTTTCAAAGAAAAAAGAATACTCAATTAGCAGTTCACAGTTTTATATCAGATGTTATTCACACGCTTGATAAAGGTCGGAACCCTTTAGCAATTTTTCTGGATATAAGGAAAGCGTTCGATTCAGTTGACCATTGTCTCTTATTACAAAAATTGGAAGGATATGGTATAAGAGAACTAGCAAACCAATGGTTTAGCTCTTATTTAGCCATTCTTTTCTTAATTTATATAAATGATATTTTTCATTTAAATTGGCTTGGTTCTATCCAAGTTTATGCTGATGATTTAGTCTTAACCTATATAAAAACTGATTATCAAAATTTTAAAGAAGCCCAATCAGACCTTAAATTATTAAACTTCTGGTTATCAAATAATAATATGTTCTTAAATGTAAAAAAATCTGTATATATGCGTTTTAAATTGCACTCTGATTGTAATACGAATTTGTTTCTTAAATATCATGATTTGAAATGTAATAATCTTGAATGTAGTCATTGTCCTCTCTTAACTTATGTCGAATACACAAAATATTTGGGTATTACAATTAATTATCGTTTATCATGGGATTCCTATATAAGAAGTTTATTTGTTAGATTAAGATCTATAACTTTTATAATTCGATCATTAAAAACTGCCTTAACTTTTAAAAATCTGATTTTAATATATAATGTTTTCTTTTTAAGTACATTACAATATCTCATCCCAGTTTGGGGTGGAACTTATGTGACTCATTTAAAACCAATTATAAATCTTTTTAATATGCTGACTCGTTGTATCTTTAACAATAATGATTTTCGTAAAAATCAAATAATGAATTTTCATCAATTTTATCTTTTTAATTTGGCAAAATATACATGTAATTATGTAAAAATGAAACAGCCAATTTTCAGACATTTTAATTATAATTTAAGATATTCTAAAAATCTGACGATTCCAATTGAAATTCCAAAGCATTCTTTCGTTTTCCATCAAATAGATTATAATTATAAAAAATTGTTTAATGATCTACCAAATGAAATAAAATTATGTGCTGATAAACGTAAATCTGGATATAAACTTAAAAATTGGATTATGACTATCAAAAACAATTAGTTTTTAATGGTTTTTATATGTTAATCAGTTTTAATTGTTGTTACCGTATATACTAATTTATTTTCTTTTCTTTTGATGCTTTTCCGAATATACGAGCACTATGTGCTCATGGGAAATTCATCTTTTTATATATTTGTATGTTTCTTACATGGAATAAATAAATAAATAAATAAAAAATAAAATAAATAACATGCTGTATTTGAATGCAGAATAAAACAACCCCTTTTTTTCAGAAAAAAATATGTTGCATTACTTATTGAACTCCCCCAAGGTGATCTAGAACAAGGTGGGGGTCAGTTTGCCGGAAGTGGTAAAAATTGCCTTACTGCGCAAGCGTATTTTGACGTCACGGGATGACATCGAAACCAATACCTGCTAAATCGAAACCTCAACAGAAACTCAAACATGGCGGTAATGAAAGCAGTCGTGTGATAGCGACACTTGACGACTCGTTCATTTCCTTCACAATTCTCATTCTTTATACTATATATTTTAATTAAATAATAATAAGGAGGGCTTACGTAATTTATAATTATTGTAAAATGTACTTACGTATTATCTTTTTAATGTGAACACAGGGTTAATGTTAACTATCCGCACATCGCGGATGACTGATCATGCGACCAAGGTAAGTGAAATTTATTGTGACTAAATAGAAAAAGGGTTATATATCAGCTCGTTAGAAGGGGAGGGGGTGTCTTTAAAATATAAAATCATTTACCTTGATCTCATGATCAGTCATCGCTGATGTGCGGATAGTTAAGCGAACACAGAGACAAGGACGATAACGTATTTCTCGTTATCATTAGGCCTAGTTATCATTCCTCGTTAAGATTTCGAAATTGATTCGTCGGAACCGTTGGCAGTTAGGAGACAGAGATACTAATTTCGATATTATTTCATAATAACTTTATTTATGCAGGCATTTATTTCTTACATTAGTTTTAGGAAATATTAATTTATAAAATAGTAAGTTTACAAATAAACGTTTCTTCAGAAATACAACGTAAGAGTTTTGTTTTTACGTGAAAACGTTTTCTTTTGTGACCAGAATAATGGCTACCGCACACAACCGGAAGTAAAGCTATAAGCCATCTAGTGACGTCACAATACGTATGCGCGTTAAGCACTTCTGACAAACTGGACCTACCTGTTATTCTAATTACCTTGGAACTCCTCTCGTAGATCATCACAATCGCTGATGCGTGCAACTCCTTAAACTGCCCTCAGTGCATAAACAAGGGCTAATAATAAAATTGATTGATAACTATTGCATAAGCAAAAACATGTTTAGTTCCATCCTAAGAGAATTTTGAAAATTATGTCACCCCAATACTGACTGAAACGCCAAAGAATACAAACCGAATATTAAATTAACGAGAGAATATTTTTTTTAAATTACAATATTCGAATTGGAAGAGATAAAACAAAAATATGGTTTCAGATAAAATTTAAGAAATAATACAGGTTACACAGTTGTAATAAAAGGACATTACACAATTGAAGAACAATTACAAATTTTCTAAGCGTTGAGCGGGATGGCTTAAAAGATCTAAAAAAAAGTCTACACCGCGTATGTTAGACTACAGGACCAACTAAAAACCACTGATGAAATGAATAAATCAATGGATTTTTACCAGGAGGCTTCTAGCAATGAACAAAAATTAGAAGATTACACATCTTGAAATGTCAACAGCAAAGAAAATAATGTTGACTTCATGCTGATTGGGCTAGCAAGCTGGAGAAATGCATCAGTATCCATAACGTGTCCTGGTCCAGTGGCTATAGAATCCAGTATCGTAGTAGTCTTCCAGTGGATGTGCCGAGCTTTTTCCTCCTCTGTCCAACAGTGCTCTGCTCTACCACATATTTAGGAAATACGTGATGTAAAGGAGATTTTGAATTAAAGAAAATTCTTCTATACATGACAAAGTATACATCTTTGGAATCTCGCGAGCTCGAAGCAGTGTGCATGTGCACAGATTCCTAGCATCCCTTGTGAACGGGAAGACACAATCTATAGTCGTGATGTCTGTGTGTGAGCATCGCACTATGCTTCTAATCCTGGAGTTGCTGCTGACTGCGAAATACGGCCCGTTTTCCGTTTTTGACAGCAAGAAACATGACAGTAGCGGACATGCATCATCATATCAGTAAGGTGTAAGGACATAATGGTCGTGACGTCATAACTTGATAAACGAGGCCTACGAGATAACAAGGCCTGGAAGCGGAAAAGTCACCTGACCGTCGGGGTGCTAGCAACAATCCAACATAAACACGTACAGGATACCTCAGTTGGTATAAATTGCAATACAGGTATTGAAGTGGATGCTATTATTTTAAACTTATAAATGAAGTAAATGCTTTAAGTTTACCTTCCACACGCATTTTTCAATTTTGAAATGATCTTGGCAGATAAAATTTGATGATGATGGAGAAAACGTATCTTCGAATTCTGCCGTATTTGTGTTAACTGAATTGTTACGTCACATGGAGTGATTACGTAGCCAACTTATAAAAAATTAATTAGAAAAAACGGTATGGATTTGAGAAGCGAAAAGTTTTGTGTATTACATGTATCTAAGAGACGTGGTCTTTAATTTGACAATTTTTAAAAAATCATGCATACACCTTACTGAAATAGATATCATAAACCAATACTGACGCACGTTATTGATCAGACTGATGCAGATTATAGTATTTGAAATTCAAGGATAAAATGAAAGAGTCAATCACCAGGATACTTGTTGACGTAGAGTGATGATAGGAATGAGATGGCTGGAGAAAATTCAAAATGATTACACAGAGTTTGGCATACAGAGAATCGAAAATGAAACAAAGTAAATTCTTATAATAATTAAGAAAATGGTTTAAACAAAAAGAATTGTAAAATAAAATGTATAAATAGGTAAACAAAGTGTATAGTGTATTATTTTGTTTTGTGTAATTACGTCGGTCCGCATGCTTCGCCAGAGTCTAAGATTGTTTATAGAAAATTGGCTGAGAAGAGCTATATTACTTCATATATATGCCCTTTTGAGAAGAGTATTGAAGAAAAATAAAACATTCTGTAAAGAGGTCCAGTAGAGGTCATTGGATAGTATCGCTCATTGGCACGAGAGGAAACCACCATCTAGGATGAGGAGTTCAACTCCATGGAGGGACCTTCTGATAGACATTTATAATTTTAAACACGCGTGGATACATTTTATTTGATGACTCCTGGTAAATACAACTTCTTTTTGAAAACTGCATTCCTAAAGTGTTCATTTTCTTTGAATTTTTTCGAGACTTTGAAAGCTCTTGCTCGACTGCTCCGTACATCTAAAGAATTCAATTTAACTTTATTGATTAAAATGAAATAACGAAAACTTGTTTGAATGTTCCGTTTTATGCATGTTCTACTTAGAGAAGTATCTTCATTAATGGAAAAAAGTTAATCATTTTCTCGTGGATGTTTTTCCGTTGATAAAGTTTCGCAGTAAAAAAAAAGCGAGGAAAAACGAAGGGAGAAAATGCAGTTGTCTCTTTACGAGAGCAATTCCTATAAAACTGACTTCCCTTATTCTCTTTCGCCCACATGTTTTCGAGCTCACCAACAATCAAAACCGCGGCGCAACTTCCTACACGAAGCAATTACTTTCTTTGGAACTTGAAATGAGACGATGATGTCTTGTTCCAATATTGCAACGGATGCAATGACTTTTACCTGCAGAGGCATTCTAGCTGTGGACATCTGGTCTCGAACCGACTAACTGGTTTCCACAATAACACGGTCTCTCGGAGAAAAGAATTCTTTTTCTCTCCTTGTTTTCTCACTTCCATCCCCCCCCCCCCAATCATCTTACCGTCTTAACTAATTTGATTTACCATTTATACAATTCCCAGTACCTATTATCAGCTAAGTAAATATTTGATTTTTATTATCGAGGTTTTTATATAAGATAAATTAACAACTGGTTTCTAAATATTTATAACATATTAAAAACTTCTTTTAGTACATTTCTCAATGGTAAAACACTGATATCTTTCCAATGTTAATCATGGGCTTTAGGGAAAAAACTATTTTACCTTTAACTTTCATTATTTTTTGAAATTATGAGTTCATAATAAGAATTTCTTTCCCGGTTATTCATATATTTCTATTTAATATTTTGTCGCATTTACTAAAAATGAGTTAGTTTATACTGAAGATATTCTTATAGCTTATGCTATGTCATTGAGGGCATGCAAAGAGTAAGTTAGGTTCTCATGACCTTCAGAACGCTGAAACAGTTTCAGTGAGACATGATTGGAAAAATATTTAAATAAATGGCAAGAATGTTTGAAGTAAAAAATTAAAAAAAATAACTGAAATAATTCCTGAGATATTTAAATTTAAATATTAATTATGCGATATCTGTGTAGACATGAGCCGCTTAGTTTATTTACGTAGTACTAATCAAAATTTTTGAGAATAAGAATATTCCGCCTTTACTTTTAGCGCTATCGAAAGCGTCACTAGGTGCTGCCAGGGTATCTTATTAATCATCGTTCTGCCAACTTGCACCATCATAATTGGAAATGATTCCGAGTTTCGAATGCATTCTTCACATGGTGTCTACCATTCCAGCAGTTATAATTATCGAAATGGTGGATGTTAAAAAGCAAGGAATCCTCATCAATTTTTGCTTTCAGCTCAACACAACTGATATTATTGCCGTATGCATGGTTATTACAAGATAACGATAGGTCAACTCCACTCTAAAGGCTATTACTGTTGAAATCTACCACCAGATGGCACTGACTGACAAAGTAGTCTATTGCCAATATATTTTGAAGTTATTTTTTTGAAAAATTGAAAAAAATATTATAATTTTTTTTACATAATCAAGAAATTAAATTTAGGGACATAGAAGACAGTCTTACAATTCAGAAAATTTTCAAAATATATTCTTTGTATCCGCAACTATCTTTTTTTTGAGACATTAAAGTTTAAACATTTTTTTTAATAAACACGTTAATCAACTATCTCATGAAAGACTAAAAATGAAAAATTCAATTTTTAGAAAACAAAAAAAAAAAAAAATTAAATAAAAATTACTTTATTGATAACTAGAGTTGAAGTTATAATATGCCGGCCTATTAGCCGAGAGCGTTAAAGCACAGCCCTTGTCTCTCTCTAGACAAACGATCCGTGGGTTCGAATCCCGCTGAAGGCATGGATACTTGTTCTTGTCCTTTTATAAGAATCTTGGAGGACCAAGCAAAGCCTTAGTGGCCTAATCCAACGCGTCCTAGAGAGAGAAGGCTTGCGGACAAAAAGTGTGTACATTGTTACCTCATCATCAAGCGGCTATTGTTAATCGTATTTCTACAATAATAAGCCCTAAATTTGGTCGCTTGCGAGGCTAACGAGAAAGACTGGCTCCGGCACTGAAAAGACACCTGACCAAGATGGGTCTATTAACAATGTAACTTTCATTGTTGCCATCTTGTATTTTAACAATCAGTGTTTTATCCTTTGTTGGAAACAATGAAGATTGGATTGTTAAAAGACCTAACTTGGTCAGGTGACTTTTCAGTGCCGATGCCTGTATTTCTCGTTAGCCTCGGGGTCGCTTGATGATGAGGTAACAATGTATACAACTTTTGTCCGCAGGCCTTCTCTGTAGGAGATGTTGGCTGATCCTCTACTAGGTTAAATTTCAAATAGATCTAGTGGTTATTTAAAATCCTCGATACCAAAAAGATAAAGAAGGAAATGAAAAGAAAGAGAAGTTATAATAAATCGTCTGTCGAAATGCAAATCAAATACTCGTGATGATTTAAAAAGCGCGAAATCCTTTCGAGGAAGCGCACGTTGCCATTTCAAAAGTCTTTCTTCATTGGAAGGAACTTTAAAAAGATCCCTTTTTAGCACATTTTCTATATATAGAAATGTGCTTATGTGATCGGTTTGTCCAGCTGTCCGTCCGTCTGTCCTTCTGTAGACAATCCCACAATTCATTGCGTTGCATGTATTGAATTGCATGTATTGCAATCTCACAATTCATTCAATCATGTCTTGAATTGCTGGAAGAAACGAATTATCCTCGCATTTGGTAAAGCGCGTGTTGAGAACATGGGTTCGGCTCTGCGCGTGCTCTAAACGTTAATGAGATGGTGTGCGTGCAGGATGCACGTGTTTGACGATTATTGAAAGGGCAGTTCGGTCCCTAAATCAAGAGAATTTTTTTATTCCTAGGGAGCTTAGCATTTATTACGATAACTTGAAAACGAATTAACTTTTTCACAGTCTGTTTTCACCAATCCATTAAAATGGGACAGAGTACGCAGAAGTACGAACGTGAGATAGCCGGAATAAGTATGTGCTCTAATAGCACGTGCTTTAATGATACCATTATGATACCCTCTTAAACATTTCCTATAACAAGATATTGCATGTAATATATCAAAAAAATTGTCACAACATATCATGAACGAATATATAAGAGTAACTAGTGAGAGCAAGTATCGGTCTAATGGCACGTGTACGTGCAAGGATGTCTCATGAATGAATATAACGGTATATAATGATGTCTGAATTGTTTAGTAGTACGTATTTTAATGGTACCAAGTGGTACCATTGGAACTTTCAATGCTAAGATATGGCATGTAATATATCAAACAATTCGTAATAACGTGCCATGAGAGAATATCACGTGTAAATAATGATAATGGTTATTGGATTAGTAGCACGTGCCCTGATGGTGCCATATGGTACCATTGGCACTTTCAATGCTAAGATATGGCATGTAATATATCAAACGACTCGTAACAACGTGCCTTGAGTGACTATCACGAGACAATAATGATAATTGTTATTGGTTTAGTAGCACGTGCCCTAATGGTGCCCTATGAAACCATATGGTACCATTGGAACTTTCAATGCTAAGATATGGCATGTAATATATCAAACGACTCATAACAAGGTGCCATGAGTGAATATCACGAGAAAATAATGATAATGGTTATTGGTTTAATAGCACGTGCCCTAATGTTGCCATATTATACCATATGGTACCATTGGAAATTTTAATGCTAAGATATGGCATATAATATATCAAACAACTGGTAATAACGTGCCATGAGTGAATATCACGTGTAAATAATGATAATGGTTATTGGTTTACTAGCGCGTGCCCTAATGGTGCTCTATGATACCATATGTTATCATTGGAACTTTCAATGCTAAGATATGGCATGTAATATATCAAACAACTCGTTACAACGTGCCATGAGTGAATATCACGTGTAAACAATGATAATTGTATTGGTTTAGTAGCACCTGCCTTAAAGGTGCCATATGGTATAAAAGGTGCTATATGGTAAATAATGATAGTGGCAATTGGTTTTATAGCACGTGCCCTAATGGTATAATACAGAATTTATAGAACTTTCAATGCTAAGATATGGCGTGTAATATATCAACCAACTCCTTACGCGTTATTAGATCTTTTGTTATCCATAGCTTATTTGAATCAAGAGCATAGTGCTCTTAGGCTTAATGGTATCCAAAACTCATTACTAATTAATTTAATAGTAGTTAATCGCTTGCTTCAGTAGTAGATGATAACGTAGAAAGACTTTAGTAATTTAATATGAAAATCTAATAGATGCTTACACATAACGCTTCAGCAATTGAGGCTCACTTCGTTTAACATTATGTGAGAATTCTTACAAATTAAAGAACTTTTATTTTTTTAAATGTATGAGGAATACTTTCACTCTCCATTTACCTTTCATTCTTCAAGTTTATTCTTTTAAATTCTTTCTGTACATTAGCCTATTTAAATAGTAACTTACAATTTAGTTTTCATATTTATTTATTTACTCTCAAGTGTTTTAAAATGTTGGTTAATTCTATATATCCATATACGATGCTATAACTAGAAAATGTGCTCCCTTTATCCGCTTTGGCGGTAAAATCATTCTTGTTATCTTTGCCATGATTCAGCCAGACTTACTTCCAATTACTGCAACATTGGAAATATATTGTAACGTGACTGACGAAGGTCTTCATTAAAATAAGCTAAATTCTTGACGCCAACAAGGGACTTGAACAACCTCTAACTTTTAATAATCATGCTGTATGTAAGTAAGCTGTACCGGAAGTTCATTGAGCCGATTTTGGGATTGTCGCTCGTGAAGAAGCTTGTGATTGCTTTGTTTATGGGAGTAAAGCCAACGCGCAGTTGGTTATTTTTTTTTTGCTTTCTATAAAAGTTAAACTAGTGTGTATTACAAGAATATACAGTTGAGAATCAGTCTAACATATGGAAACAGATTCAATGCCTCCCAAGAAATTTTAAGTTTCTGATAGCCGAAAGAAATTTATGTTGTTTTATTTTTTTATACAGGATGTATTTAGGTTCGATGGTCATAAAGTACCTAGCGTGATTCTTTGCATGATTACAAATTTAAAGTTCCTTATCGAAAATGTCGAAAACTCAAAATTTAAATTGCGTCGTTACGTCATTTATGAACTTTCCGCACCAGCAGTTCATTAAATTCAAAGGGGCGATTACAATTAAATCGGCGGCGATTGTTGAGATTAAATGACGTTTTCGACAGGTTTTCAGCAAACTTCGCGTGATGTTTAGATCCTTAACATTTGAGTTTTGATCATTTTGCATAAGGAACTTAAGTTCGTAATCATGCAAAGGATCACGCTAGGTATTTTATGACCATCGAAACTGATACACCCTGTATATCTCAAGAATTGTATGGCAGTATTGGGTTCCAAAGAAATATAGTGTAAATATAGATTATACAGGGTGTATCAAAATAATATTACAATTTTTAAGAGCGGTTCCCCCACCAAAGCAGGAAACATAGTCCATATAATTGTGTTCGAAATCTTTAGATTTTAGGTATTAATGACAAGTTCAAGGTATATTGCGCCCCTTAGCTAGACGCATGTGACATTCCATTTCTGAAGTGTTCCGAGCATTAACTATTCCTCGGTTCACAGTGTCAGAGGAATAATATGCAAAACCTACACATAATCCTACGTTCAATATCCTTCAAAAGCTGAAGCCCTTAATATACTGTGTAATGCAATCGAAAAACAAGATTTCAGTGCATCAAATGTGAAGTATTTTTTTGGCATTGTTGGCAGCAATTTTTTCAAACTCTCGTACCTCAGAAAACCGTCGGAGGCCGGAAACTGTGGATAAAGTTCTAATACGCACAATAAGAGAAAACTACAAATCCACAAAAAGACTTTAATAACGCTCGGAAATACATTTTGCTGACGATGTCAGTTTCTTCAGCGAGAACAGTGGGCAACCGATTTATTGAGAATCAATATATCGAAAGCCCGTCTCAATAAATCGGTTGTCCACGGTTCTCGCTGAAGAAGCTGACATCGTCAGCGAAATGTACATCCGAGCGTTATTAAACTCTTTTTATGGATTTGTGGTTTCCTCTTATTGTGTGTCTCCTGCCTCATTTTAGCCATCAGCTCCAATAAAGGACAGCGCCCTGGCCGACCGTGGCTGCTAAATGCTCGTAACCAGCGACATATGAGCAAAATAGTCCTTCGTAACAGACATGTCACTATGTCAATTAACAGCCAATTTCAACGAGAAACGTGTCTATGAGATCAGTGCAGAGAAATCTGTCTATGAGATCAGTGCAGAAAAAATTACCCCAATTTGACCTACGATTCAAGTCATTTCGGTCACTGATAGCGCTGTAATCGACAAAAATCAAAATGGATAAAAGATCGTTGAAAAATGGCGATATCTCAAGAAATAGGTATCAGATCAGCAAAATAAAATTAAACCTTTCTGATATTCTTACAAATGCTACTTAATGACACCATAATTGTCCATTCTATTTCTTGAGATATCGCCATTTTTCAACGATTTTTTACCCATTTTGATTTTTGTCGATTACAGCGCCATCTGTGGCCGAAATGACTCGAATCGTAGGTCAGATTGGGGTAATTTTTTCTGGAGAATCCGAATCTGCAATAAAAAATGGGGGTTCCTATTTAAGTTTTTTTACTCCTCCCTCCCCCATCTCCAGGGGGTGGGGGTGGGGGGTCGAGTTTGGTATCATTAGATGTCCTCCTTCGAGACGAACATTTTTCATTCCACACTTTTTTTGATCCGATGTGTGGTTCTCGAGATATTTCAATGTCTTCAGATAAATTGAACACTCGGTATAACTTGGTCTATCACGATTCAAGTTGGTGCAAGCGGATGGTAGGTTCAAGTAATTTAAGCCCGGTGACATGGCGCAGATCCCATGAAGCCATGGAACCAAATTGTCAGGAAGGCACTGTGCAAATTGTTGGTGACTCCGTCATAGTGTGGGGCGTGTTTACATGGCAGGGTTTAAATCTTCTGATCAAATTAGTCTTACCACTGACTGGAAATCGTTATGTTCAGCAGTTTGGTGACCATTTGCAGTCCTTCGTGGCCTTCTTGTATCCTAACAACGGTGGGATGCTTCAGGAGAGCAATGCGCCATGTCACCGGGCCAATATTAGTTGCGATCGGTTTGAAGAGCATTCTGAACAATTTAAAGAATGATTTAGCCACCTAAGTCGCCAGACATGATCCCCTATCGAATATACTCTATCTGGCCATTCGTCATCAGACACCTCTGCAAACGCGCACGGGATCGTCTGTACACGTCATACAATGTATAAAGACGCTGACGGGTTCATACACTCATTTCAGCTATTGCAGTCAACATGAATCGGCGACGCGATCAGCGCGGAGAAAAGCGGGATGATCATTGGAGCCCACAGTGGTCCGAAATAGCTCAAACCCTGGCCAAAACTCGATTTTTCAAGATATAGATATCGTGATAATTGCAGTTGAGTATGTTTCTATATCACCAGTCAACAAGTTTCAACATGTTTTGTTTGCCGTTTACTCCCCCTATAAGAGGGAGAAAAACTGAGGGTTGTTATTTCATTCGGCAGGCTATTATAAAAGAACGAACTTATCATAGCGTACAATTTAATGTTTACACACAGAATGTTTTCATACTTCTGGATTTATTAAAATATAAGTTAGTAGTTGTCTGAAAATGACGAAAATATTAAAAATCCGTTTATTCTGTGAGACGTATAAAAAAGCCCCTGCTTTGCCCTAGTAAATGTTTGGATATTTACATTCCCTGATTACTTCTGATGTTAAAAAATAAATTTCAGCTGCAACCCCCCACAACATAATAAGTTACAGAATGTTGTTTTAGATCGGGGCGACTTACGAAGGTTTGCTTTTCGTCTAATCCGATAATTTTTTGACCCAAAATTCCATTAGTTTTAAAAAACAATATAGATAGTACATCTATGAGAGCAGAGAAGATCATTAAGGCTTGGAAAATATCGAAGAAACAACCGAATTCAACTATTCTATCATATACACCAGAAGAAGCTGTAGGCTTAATGATAGATGCAAATTTAAGCAAGCATGTAAATGATGTACATACGAGGGGCGATTGATAAATAAGGTCTCCATGGCTGTAACTTTTTTATTTGTTAACCGATTTTCAAAATTCTTTTTGTATCTTATACTCACATTTGTCCTCTATGTAATGCACTATTCACTTTTCGACATAGTCCCCATCCCTTTTCACGCATTGCGCCAACGCGTGACTAGTTGGGTGAACCCGTCGGAGAGAAATTCCGGAGTTGTTGTCGACACCAAGTTACAGCCATGGAGACCTTTTTTATCAATCGTTTGAATGATAGAAAACGTTTGGTTTTATTTCTGTCATCATAAACAGAAGAATTATTTTTGGCCAGGGTTTGAGCTATTTCGCACCAGTGCAGAGCCCACAGGTTTAGTGGGCATTCCATCCGTGAGATTTCCAACAAATTTCAGATACCCCGCTTGACAGTGAGTAATGTCATTTTGAAGTGGAAGCGAGAGGGGGTTATAACATGCCAACAGGCACGTAAGTATAGATTTTTCATGGGGGGGGGGGGTTCATGGGCATGGAGGAAGAGTTTCATGGGCTATTTCACTGTCTGGCGGCCTATTTCACAATGTATTTCATTTATAAATGGGGAGGGGGGGGGGGTTCAAGCCCCGCTGCCCCTTATCTACGTCCCTACAATGCAACCCAGACCCAGTAAACCGACGAAATTGAGAGATCGGGACCGTCGTTGCATCGTAAGGCTTCGTTAAAAACGCTGGCACAGGTCTTTCGATCGGCGTCGTCTAGTGATGCAGGTTATCGTACTGTCCGCCGGGAGATCGTCGCATTTGTTTTCATGGATGAGCAGCAAGCCAAATATGGACGTGTCTGGGTTTGGCGAATGCCCGGCGAACGATATTTGCAGGACCGTCTCGTACCGACAGTGAAATTAGGAGAAGGTGGCATCATGGTCTGATCCTGATTTTCGTGATATGGTTTTGGTCCTCATGCTTTAGTACGCGGAACCTTGACTGACAAATCGGTACAAACAGTTCTGGACAATTCTGCGCTATCGACATTGTGGGAACACTTTGGTAACGGCCCATACTGTTTCAACACGGCAATACTCGCAGCCATATCTTTATTAACATCTGACTGAGGAAATGGGTGTAGGGAAACTTGATGGCCAGCCCAAAGTTCAGATCTCAATCCCATTGAACCTTTGGGACGAACTGGAGAACCGGTTGAGGCAGGCCATGACGCCCAAAGAACACCACTGAGCCGTTTGCCAATTTGAAGGATGATTCCCGGCGACACGTATCGCAAATTGGTGGAAAGTCTTCCTGGAAGAGTTCCCAATATCATTGCTGCAAAACGCAGCTCTACACGATACTGATGTTGTGCAAGGTCCGTTTTAACTTTCTGTCATGGTATATACGGCGACGAATGGCCCGATAATGTATTTGAGATATTTCGAACGATTCATTCGAGCACAAGAGCCTGCATCTGCAACACTTACAATTAAGGGCGGCTATCGAGGCTGAATTGCTGAACATCGGGCAAAAGGAGGCCCTACACGATAATTAATAGGTATCCCATTGCTTTTGGCCCTTCAGTGTAGATTGATTGATATAGAGTAATTCGTGTAAATTCCAGGTTGATTGCATATATCCCGAATGTTCTATTTTTTAAACAATTTAATTACAAAATGTACATTATTTTCTTCTTTGCCATAATTATGAATTTGAAATGTTCATGAATGGCTCTCTTGCAATTATTAATCACTTTTGAGGTTGATACTTCAAGAATTCTTTGGATCATTTCTTTCTTACATTGTCGCTCATCCTAAACGTGAACCCATCCTAAGACACTTTCTAAAGTCTGATAGATCACGCGTTTTCTCTTGCGGCTTAAGATTAATGTTATAGCACGCTTTTTCCCTTCACATTCTTTTTACTCTACTTCATCACCCCATGTCATATTATAAAATGTAGCTGTGAATCTTCGTGAATGTTTTTACAGCTGTTCTAAGAATTGCGAACCGAGAGTTTATTTATGCGGACAGAAAAAGTTTTTAAATTTTTAAATTTTTTACATAAGCACAGGCAATTGATATAAAGATCACAGGTTCTTTATTAATGTGTTCCTCTGCTCGTCGACCTAATAAACATTATAATTTTTACACATTTTCGTAGAAAGGTACTTATGTGATCGGTTTGTCTAGATGTCCGTCCATCTGTAGACATAATTTCAAGAATGCACTGTTTTGCAATGGGGAGAGTGGACATAGTGAATTGTCAAAAGACATAAATTATCCTCGAAATGGGGTAAACGCTTGCTGTGCATTTCGTATCGGCTCCGCGCTTGTTATGTAGGGTGTCCCCGAACTTCGTATACAAACTTGGAGGGGAGGTAGAGAACATAGTTAAGAACCATAATAGGCGGAAACGTCACACTAATGTCTGTTATAAAGAGACACAAAGACACAGTAAAGCCACAATATAGAAAGCAGCGTAAAAGGCTTTATTACACAAGAAAAGAGTACAATGTGTGTCTTACAAGCATTACAGGAGGCGTTCGATATTGCGACCATTGGCATGGACGCTCTCATGACACTTTCACGACATCAATGACGTATATTAAAAATAGACCCCAAAACCTGCCGCCATACGTGAAGTCAATTGGGAAGCTCCGCCACCCAGAACCGTCAAGAACGAAAGTAAGTGAAGATAATGTAAAACGCTTAGCTAAACATGAGGACAGCTGATTAATAATTCTTTCACACGCCGAACACGGAATGATAAGTTTATCTTTTTGTTAACTTTGTACGGTATTTTAATCTATATCATGGTCTTTTAAAATCCTCTGGTCTGTGCGCTCGCACAAATTCCATTGTTGATATAACGAAATATTACACCTTCCATTTGACCTTTTGGTTCTTCAATTTTATTCGTTTAAATTCTCTTTTTATGTTTGTTTTCTTATTTAGGAATTTACAATTCAGTTTTGCTTATTTATATAGAAAAGTATTTCAAATAGATGGTTAGTTCTAGATATTCGTGACTGATCTTTCGCTGCTGTAACATGAAAATGTTCTCCTTTTATTCGCCATGGCGTTAAAATCATTCTTGTTTGACATTACGTCTGTCACATTGTTGGCAATACTTTAAAACGGCTGAAGTATTTTTCAATAAAAACACGTACCTATGATGCTATTCGGATACAGGTCGGAACATGTTGACTAGTGCATTGAGATCCAGGGAGAGCTTCCAAATTTCAGTGACTCTTTAGCTTGGGTAGATACCAAACTTTTTGGTTAGTTCATGTAAAAACTTTATCTATGGCTTTTTAACATTTTTATGTTTCATTTTCTATAATCATTTAATTTTTTAAGCTCTAAAACATCATGCCCATTAAAAGAGATATATACCGTGTGTCTCGAAAGCCGCGTGCCAAATGGGTTAATTGGTTGGTTTGATTTTGTAGGTAAAATAGTGAAGCAGAGGAATAATGTTGACACCGGAACAACGTGTAGAGCTGATACTTCTTTGTGGAGATTACCACAGAACATCTTTAGAAGCTGCAGACGAATTTCATCGCCGGCACCCTGTTATTCCCAAGCTCGCCAGCTACACTTTTACGCGTGACAGAAGAAAATTTGGCTTCGAGTGCATGGTGAACATTTCGAACATGAACGATAAGCTTACGAAACCCCTGTGAAGCTAACATTCATAAAATTTTCATATGGCACGCGGCTTTTGAGACACACGGTATTTCTCTTTGATTAGCATCTCTTGTTACAGTTGTAAAACGTCCCATGGATCTCAATGCACTTGTCAGCATATCGCATCGCGAAGCCTTTCTAATGTTCCGACTTGCATCTGAATAGCAGTATAGGCAAGCGTTGTTTAAGATTTCGCACATCATAGTTCAGTTGCCGCGTTATCGATAGTTTCTGACGAACCAACAAGTAGAAATCTAGGTGATTGATATTCTGCAAGCGGGCGAGTCATGTGACATGACCCCTTCGATCGTTCCTTCTGCTCGAGAAGCTGTTGCTACACAGTGATACGGAGGTGTTGTTGACTTCTAGTAAAACCGAGTACTGCATTCAGTAAAATAAGAGCACGCTAAGAAGAAGCACTATATAGGGTGATCTAAAACAATAGGGACAAACTTCAGAAAGAAGTGATTTCTGACCAGAAAAGGAACAAAAAAATCTCATTATGAACGGATGTCCGTAAATGGACGGTTTGTCTGTAACTACTCTGGCGGTAATTTTGTCCGTTATAAAAGTTGTTGGTGATAACGTTGCACTTCCTGAACGTGTTGTTGGTGATAACGAGTTCCCTTTTCACGCCACATCAGTTGATGCCCAGAATCACTCTGCATAGTGAACCGAGGCTCGTAGGAGAACATCACCATGGACCATTCCTGATCGCTCCACCCACGATGCTCGTTACACCACTCTAACCTCTTTCGTGGAGTGGAGATAGTGGAATGCATTTGACAGGCTTCCGTGCATACAGCCCAACATCATTCAACCGACGGGAAATTGTTCAGGCAGAAAAATGAGTGCCTGTAGCAGCGGTAAGATCTGCAGCTATCTGTACGATTTCTTCCTTCCGAGCGGTTGTGGTCCTTCGAAGACCACCCCCACGCACACGTAAAGCGGATCCTCTGGTAGTAGCAGCAGTTTTCAAACGAGAAACAACACTTTTCGCAACGCTCATTGGTCTCGCTACTTCAATCACACCTTGCCCTGCCTCAAGCCGTTCAATAGCTCGTCCACGAATGTAGCCACTCAAATGACGTATCTGCGACATTCTGCAGACAATATGTGATACAGTAACTGAAAATTTACAGTAATGTTCGCAAAACACCTGCACGTGTATTCACCCTAACACTCCACGGCTACTGATTATCACTGAACCACAGCTCATTAGACACGTGACTTTTATTCAAATTATGTAAATCGAAAAAAGAATAGCAACCAACGTTTTGACGCGTCCTGCATTATTTTCCAGCGCCCCTAAATAGCGGTATCGCACGTTCCTTAGCAATTGTCAAGCAGTGTATTACATGCATTGAACAAAGACGACTCCAATTGAAGAAGACCACATAGACTGAAAAGCTCAGCTAGATGAGAGTTTGACAGGACTACGGGCAGGAGCAGTAATTCGACGAAATACGAAAAAGAAATTTATCTTATAAATCTTTTTTTACAAAGAGGAATTTTTACAAATTACTTTTGATAAATATACATTTAAATCAATGTTTTATAGTTTTGTAAATCAATCGGTAAGTATTTAATTATAATTTTATTAAATCATCGATTATTGAAATGTTTAGAGATTGCTTGTTTATTTAAGTTTCTTGTTTTTGTTGAGGAATTAAATTCCATTTATTAATTCTTATCACGGCGTCAACGTTTCCTGTATCGATTTTTACATGATGTTTAAGTTATTTTCTTTATTTCCGCGAGCGATCGCATCGATCAGATTGTATGAATTTATTAAAACTTTCAATCGTTAAGCTGAATATTCTGGTTTTATAAATATGTTTAAGAGAAAAGTCAATTCCTAGTATTTGAATAGTTTCTCCGAATGAGTGTTTTTTCACTGATTAGATATTAGACAGATGTTGAGTTGTAGTTACGGTATATTAATGACTCTTGTGTTCTTTATACCGTGTTAAGAACGTGCGATCAGTTATTCCAATATATTAGGATGGGTTTAGATACATATACATATACACCATTGCGATTGCATATGCCACTTTTGCCTGTTTTGGATGGGTTTAGATGTCGACTGCAGTTTTGATTGGTGGTAAACACAATTTTTTGACTGAGGTCATGGATTATGATTAAAACATGTGAATGTGGTAAATTGGCTGTTTTCAACATTTATTCGGATGCTAGGTTGCATCATGGAGCGCTTAGATCGATTTTACAAGGTGTTCAAAAAGTCTGTTACCAGTCCCAATATCTCACTAACTAATGGAAATTTCCAGATTTCGAAAAAAGTACCTTTTATCAAATCAGGTGTGGGCCTTTTAACAATGATCTTAATTTTGACTTTCACATTTAATTTCAAGGTCAAATTTAATGCATAATGAAAACTGTAAGAGATAGAAAAAAAGCCAATTGGAAAGATATACAGCACCTTAATCTGATAGATAATTAATTTATATCATCTATCCGATTTGATTTTGCAAGAATGGTTACCTAATAAAACTTAATTTTGTGACAATAAGAATGTAAAGCCACAGAAAACATTAATAGGTAATTACGACGGTCTATAGATATTCATGGTCATCGAGCTTCGGCCATTTTCCATTGTTTCGAGAAGCTAAGGACAACAGATCGCGCCAATTGCCGCATAGATCGCACCAGGGCTGCGATAGAGGTTTTTCATTGAAACTGAAGATGAAAGTAAAGTTTCTGTCTGTCGATAGGGCGGCGCTGCAGGGGTTTTTGGGCCGATTGTACATGCAGCGCCACTTTTCAGTAGAGTTCCCGCCCTATTGGAAGCTAGAAACTTTAGCTTCATTTTAACAATGGAGCTCGATGAGCATGTATATCTATAGACCGTGGTAATTACGAAAGTAAATGTTCATTATGCTGACCGTTAGATGCTGCACATAATTCTGCACGATGTTTGATGGATTGATGCACAGCTGTCATTGTGGTAGTGGTTATTGCTGCACATGAAACTATCATTCTCCGCTGAACTTCAGCTAAAGTTACTGGTGGTGTTTCATAAACTGTATTTTTCACATGGCCCCATACGAAGAAGTCCAGAAGTGTTAAGTCTGGTGAGCGGGGTGGCCAATCCATTTAACTGAAAACATCAGGTTTCAGCAGATTGAAAAATGTGCAACTGCACTATCCTGCTGAAACCAGATTTCACAACGTTCTCTTAATGTCATCTCTTCAATAAACTCTTGCACAACATTGTTTAGCATAAGATCTTGATAACACTGGCCAGTGAGATTTCCATCGTAAAACACTGGACCAATAACTTGATTGTTGTACATGCCACACTAAAACATTTGTCCTCCAATTCACTTGGTGAGCAGTTTGTCTTAACCAATGACGATTTTCATTCGTCCTTTAATGGAGGTAGTGTTTATTAACAATACTATTATGTGCAAATTGTGACTTCTCTGACCACAAAATCTTCTTTGTGAACTGTGCATCATCATCAGTTTGACAAAGAAGCCAGTTACAGTTTGATGACAGTGCACATGAAATGGATGAAATTTAGATCATGAAGCACATTTCACACAGATCATAACTGCAACCAATAGCATTAGAAATGTAACGTATGCTGGTATGTGGATTAGCAGCAACTGCAGCAAGAACCGCTGTGTGTCACAAAGCATTGCGATAGATGTGAGTACAGAAGCCAATATTTGTAGCTGACGATCCCTGCTAGAAAATAATGTTGGCTATAATCTGGCTCCATCTGTTGACAATAAGCCGCGGATTATCAACTTGTTAGAGGAGCAAATGATATACAGGAAGCTGCGTAGGCGGAAATATTGCTGGCGGCGCAGAAACATGCGCAAAGAGATAGAGCGCGAGCGGGAGATTCGAAGACGGGAGAGCGATTCCGGGAACGGAGAGAAAGAGTCGTGTATTTCGAGTCATGAGCAAAATTCGACAGGAATACCGACCGTGTCCGTCTCCCCAAGCGAATCCCGGAATACGAGGACTGTAAACGTGGCTACAGACTGTAAACGCCAGCGAAAATTGAACTGTGCATAAAAGCGACGAGCGAAAGCAGTGCTACAAGTAATTTTGTATTTCCTCGAGTTTTCTCAGCAGGTTCGTCAGGCGTGCTCGTATCTCCGACGGGGCCAAACAGTAGAGCTACGAAACAGAGCGTTTTCGACGACGACTCCAGCGATAGAAGTCAGTGTTTCGTCAACGCCATTTCACTAGAAGTTCAGCGGTTCCTACTCGTTGGCTATAAAAAACGCTACCAAATTGCTATTCCTAGACCTTTTATTACTTTTTTGCTGTTTACAGCAATATTGGCCATTATGCAGTTATTAGATTAAATAATTGTTACTTCATTCGAGAATAAAATGTGAATTAGCTGTTTGACAATTTTTTATGTGTCAGGGTTTAATTCGTAAAATGTATTCAAAATAAGGTCCTCTACAATTCCTAAAAGTTTATACACAGAGTTCGTAAACACCATGTGTTTTGCACGGCGGTAAGTGCTTTTCGAACCTGTGTCGGTAAAAATTCAGCGACCCCAAATTTTTCCGTACGTAAGCGTCCAATCTGGTTATGTTCCTGCTGTATTAATTTTGCACTCAACTCGCAGATTAACAAGCAAATGAAATGAATTTCATTGTTTAAAATCCTTACGAAGAAGTTGACAAGGGACGAGTTACAAAAAACCCGCGATTAGTTGCAACAGGCGGCCACTCGCGTTTTGTTGCTTCGGCACGGGGATTGCATGATTCTTTTCGTTAATTTCACGAAAATTTTATTAGCAAATGAAATAGAGCCAAAAAAATCGCTTATAAATATAAATGATAATTTTTAACTTGAAATCATGGACGCATTCGTAAGTTTTTCCGGTTAAAATCAGGGTTGTTATTCTGAACTTTTGCCGAGTTGAGATTATTTAATACTATAGCGATAAATACATAATATTCAATAAATATATACTTGTAGGTTCCTATTCTTAGAGAAAGCGATCCCGAGTATCATCTGAAATACTTTTAAAGGAAACCTGCACTAGCCTTCTACTATTAAACGAGGAAGGAAAGGGTTGCCTCTTGCTCTACATCTGTGTTTAACACTGAGGTAAAAATACTTATTATTTTAACTGCCAAATAAATCGTTACTAACATAATTATCGGTAAAAGACCAGTGCAGTGTCCCTTAATTTTCTCGGCTGACATCAATCAGCCCCGTCGCGTTTAGGCACTGAAATTATTATTGTAACATATCGAATTAATACGTAAATGATTTATCATGTTAACGAAATTATATTTTAAGAAATTTATGCGAGAAAAAAATCACGAAGGTTCCGTGACGGTGTACGTTGAATGATGGGTGGGCCAAGCTGAAGTTCATTATCACGGAAATTTCGTGAATATTACCTGCAGAAATTTCTAAAAATATAATTTCGATAACATGATAATCATTTTCATATTAATTAGATATGTTACAATAATAAATTCAGAGCATAAACGCGATGGGGCTGATTGATGTCAGCCAAGTAAATTAGGGGACAGTGCACTGAACTTATACTTATCTATTGTTTTCTCCTGAGCAATGCATTTGAATTCTTTGTAAATTCAATCTAAATTTCATATTATTAGGTATCTAGCATCCACCGAACAAATACAGGATTTGGCATTGGCTTACAAAATTGGGATTTCAACAGCTTCAAAATCAATTCACAAAACATGTAAATTGTTTTGGGATGTTTTACAACCAGTTGTCATACCTGTGAGTTTTTAGTTTTGTTAGATTTGATAAAAATACATCCAATGAGCTAAATAATTACTTTTAACATTGTGTTTAAAGTCCCCTAGCTCCGAAGACTGGAGCCAATTCGCCGAAGATTTTGAAAGATTTGGTAATTTCCCCATTGCATAGGTGCTGTGGAAGTAAAGCGCGTTTCAGTCCAGGCACCCAGGAATAGTGGTTCAATGTTTGATAATTACAAGGTATTGTATTTTGAATTTTGCCAACTTTGACATGTGTACTAACCAATTTGTGGTTCTACTCTGTGAACACACAACAATTCTCAATACACTTAAACTTACAATTTTTGAATATATAATTTCCTTATAGGGAACCTTTTCGATCGTACTGTTGGCCGTAGCAGATGCCAAATATAGATTTGTGATTGTAGATGTGGGTGGCTACGGTCGACAGAGCGATGGCGGGACATTTAAATCTTCCCTCCTTGGCATGGCTTTGGAGAATTGGACTCTCCCACTACCTGAAGCTTCCTCCCTCCCTGTAACCGACTTTCCATTGCCCTATGTATTTGTGGGGGATGAGGCATTCCAATTAAAGATAAACGTTTTGAGACCGTACCCTGGCAGAAAGCTGTCTGTGGAGGATTCGGTATTCAATTACCGACTGAGCAGAGCCAGGTATGTGATAATTAAATTTTACAAGCAATCACAAATTTGTAAATTTACTTCAGTTCGTAATGCTTACGTTTCATTTATTAGGAGATGCATCGAGAATGCATTTGGGATACTAGCATCTCGCTGGCGGATATTCCGCCGGTCTATAAACGCCAGCGCTGAGCACGTAGAAGAAACTGTGAAAGCGGCTTGTGTGTTGCACAATTTCCCGTGTGACAAAACTGACGAAGGATGCTGTCCAACTTGATTTGGAGGCACAACACTGGCCGATAGTTCTATTGCTGATGGGCAATGGCGAATAGAGACGGATGAAAACCCTCCCATTGCCCTACGGGACTTTCCAGCGACCAGCGGTCACAATTTCACCAGGGATGCTGGTTTAGTGCGGGAGTGCTTCAGGCAGTACTTTTGCTGTGATATTGGAGCCGTACCATGGCAGTGGGAACTCCCTGGGATAAGAGGAAAATCCCGCTGTAATCAATGAACTTCCACATTTTACATACAAAATTAAAAAATAAAAAATGAATTAATAATGATTGTTAAAAAAGAAACGCATGGTCCACTAATTTATAAAAAGTTTGTTCTTCATTTATGCAATAAATTTTAATAAAATAATGGAAGTTACTTGCTTATAACTCTTGCTGATTCATTCAAGTATAACTTATATCATTCCGCTTTGGTAATTTTTATAAAAAGAAACAATCAAATGTCAGAACTTCAACAACCCATTATGTAAGCCAAAAAATGTACTAAAAAAAAGTCAATCTCAGGGAAGTGGCTATTCAAAAACTTTATGATAAATTAACAAGAAAAAGTAAAAATACTTTTTTATAAGTAAATTAAGAATGGCTATTATAAAGCCTTTGAATAGAATATGGAATTTATTTTAAAATATGACAGCTAAAATACTATTCATAAGTTTTCAAAGAAAAAAAAAAGATTTTACCATATGCATAACAAGGAATTTTAGCCGAAATAAACAACTGCTTTATTTATAAATAACAATTCCTTCACCATAATTTAAATTTCAAAAAAATTCAAAAACCCCACCCAAAAACACAAAAATTATAAAAAGGTCTTTCATTACATGTCTATAAAATTCCCAGAAGAATTCCCAAACATTTTGAATTCATTCGAATTCTGTTAATTTTATACACATGTAATTAAATTCTTTATCATAAATCTTTAATTTTTATTTTTTATGTGGAGTTTTTAAATTTGTTGAAATTTAAATTATGAAGGAGTAATTATTTGTAAATAATAATAATTTATGTTAAAACTCCGATATATTAGAATTGGTCTTGTTAAAATTCAGTCGAAGACCAAAAGCCATTTTAAATTTGAACAATTGTATTTGTATGGCACTGTTCTAAAGTTGGCACTATATTACTATTTCTTAATTTAAATATTATTTTCTAATTAAATCCGAAACCCTTGGATGACATCTCAATTAAAAAAGAAAATTAAAAAGAAGAATAAATTATTTAAACAATTTTTACTAACGAAAAAACAATCTGATTATAATAAATATAAAAATTTTCGAAACTTTTTGAAGAGTCAAATTTTAGTTGCAAAAACTCAATATTTTAATGATATTTTCTGGTCCTTAAAAGATAATAAGAAATAATCTTGGAAATTTATAAAAAATTCGTTAAATTTAACTAAGTCAAACAAAATTTCTCCTTTTCCCACGAATGAAATTTGTTCTAAAGATACCCTTTTTTCATTTTTAAAAAAATTACTTCCGAAAATCACTAGGTCAACTAATCTGAATTCAATAAAATTTAGAAATACTCCAAGTAGTTTTTTTGTAACACCTAGTACACCAGGAGAGGTAGCTTACTTGTTAAGGAAAATGAGCTCAAATTCTAATTTTGCAGATTCGCTTAATATTCCACCTATAGTCTGGCTATCATGTAATTCAGTACTAAGCGTTCCAATTTCCTATTTATTTAACTTTTCAATCGAGACTGGAGATTATCCAGAAATCTTAAAAATCGCAAGCATTAACCCGTTATATAAAGGAAAAGGCAAGCATAAGGACTTTACTAATTATAAACCAATTGCAAGTCTTTTGTCTTTATCTAAGGTGTTTGATAGTCTTTTTTTCTTCTCGTCTTTCAAGTTATCTTGAATAAGAGGAAAAAGGTTTTATCAAACCAAGCTTTTATAATGTTTTATTTTGTTTTATTTAGTGGCAACAATACAGCTTAATTTTGCAACAATAAACAATAGATACATTTACCTCTCGCCATAACGAAATGTCCAATTGTTACAACAATCAATTCGTAGTAATGAGTTAGTACCATTAGAACACGAACCAATGAACCGATTTGAAAATTTTTTTCTTTATCATAAATTGTCATCGATTCTGCATAAGTGTGTCAAATTGCAGCTCCCTAGCTTGTCGGAAAGTTGGTTTAATATTGATTACAAGATTTGACCTAAACAAACTAACACAGCAAAGTTATAAAAAGCTTTTAAAAATTTGATTTAATAAGCTCAAGTCAGCATAGTTTTCGGTAGAGACATAATGTCGACACCGCAATTGAATGCTTAATAACTGAAATTGTTGATTCTCAACTAGCTAATAATTTTTCTTTGTCAATCTTTTTAGACTTTAAAAAAGCCTTTGACTCGGTTAACATAAGTGTTCTTATAACGAAGCTTTCTAGGCAATTTGGTGTCAAAGGGGTGGCTCTCGATTGGATTGAATCATTTTTATTAAATCGGACTTACACGTTGATATCTAATAATGTAAAATCACCTAATCTTGTTTCAAACCAGGGACTTCCGCAAGGCTCTTCATTATCCCCTATTTTGTTTAACGTTTTTATAAATGATCTTAGCGAGCGAGTTTCTTTTAAAACTTTATTATATGCAGATGATGTCACTGTTTTCTTATCGGCTGAGTCCTTAATTGATATTGGAAACATGGCTAATTCTGCACTGCAGCAAGTTTCGGTTTGGTCTCAGGATAATGGAATTGAAGTGAGCGTGGATAAATCCAAGTGGATGCAATTTATACAGAGAAATAAACAAGGACTTATTTTGGAGAAGGTGCAATATTTTAAATATCTTGGCTTATCGGCAATATTTTAAATATCGACTTTCTGCCGATTTGAATTGGTCAAAGCATATATCTGAACTCTCTATAAAATTCTCTCAGCGGGTTGGTTTATTTTATTCGATTCGGTCCTTCCCACGTCATATTTTAATCTTACTTTATTTTGCTCTTCTTCACTCTTTACTTTGTTTTGGGGTGATTTTTTGGGGAAGGGGTAATATATAGGACATTAATATTTTGTCTAACGTCTTCAAAGACGGGTAATTAAATTAATCTTTCGAATAGCCCCTGGAGCAAATAATATAGAATTTATAATGAAAGAAAATAAAATCCTCCCAATTCAATTTATTTTAGTAAAACAAATTGCGCTCTACTTCTTTAAATCGAAAAATAACCTAACGATATCTTCCTGTTTCCAGAAATTTATAGTCTTTCCCGTGAATTATGATACTCGGAATAAATATCAACCAATGATTCCATTATTCAGAAGAAATTATGCACGAACACAACTCGTTATACCGGTCCAAAAATTTGGGCAAAAATTCCTATTGATGTACGTGATCTAATTTCATTACCCCTATTTAAGAAAAGATTAATGAGCTGGCTACTAAACCTTACTCTTGGCGATTTCTTGTTTTGATTTTATGTTTTTGTTTTTCTTTTTGTTTTTCATTTTGTTCTCTCTTTTTTGTTTCTTTATTTTTGGTTGACTGTGGGAGGGGAAGCTACCAGACAGGCATTGCCTTTTTGCCTCCCCTCTTTGTTTGTCTTTCGTTTACTTATAATGAATTAATGATGATTTCCACTACTATCCTCTGTAGTTCAGGGGTTTAATGGTGTTATCTGAAATTCTCAAATTAAAATTCTCAAATTAATTGGAGAAAGTTCCGTCATATACAACTTTATGTAAAGCATGGTTTGCACATGCATAAAACTACGGCAGAAACCACAAAGCAGAAAAATTTTGACATCAATCCCGCCCGACAGAAATTTAGCTTTGTAAGCTATGGCTCAATCAAACTTGAAAGAAAAGGAGTTTTCTATCAGGCAGAAATATGAAAGCTCGAAGTGATGTCGGAGTATTTTATGCCGTGTGGTTTCTGTCATTATTTTAACGCATCTGGAGTCCACGCCTTAATCAGTTTCGTGTGTGTGTACTTAATAAATGAAACTGAGAAGAACTAACAGGAAGGAAAGAAACCACTATTTCACATAAATGATTTTTATTAAGTACTAGCTGGGCGTTGCTCGGGCTCTTTTTTTGATGAAAGTTTGCAATATCTGAATGGGAATATACAGTAAAATTAACACATTAAAACAGGAAAAATTCATATAGAAAAACCGAAAATTTTTTTTTTTTAATGTTCCTAACGGATGGCCCTCTAACAGTTCTCCCCGGTTCGTGTTGGAATGTTGTCTATAGCTGAGCGAGTTTACCATAGTGCCGGTGAAACAATGTGTGGAATAATGTGTATGGCTACGAAAGTAGGAGGAAATAAAATGAAAATGATACAATAATTTGATCTGACGTTTTTTCAGCCCTAACGAACATATGGTGCGAATATGAGCTCAATCGGATAAGTGGTTCAAGAGTTTTTACAACATTTACAAACGCACCCTGAACCTGAATTTTTATATATAAAGATTAGATTAGCTGAATCTGGTATATTTTCTCCAATTTTTTGTATTTAATGCCATATCATTTTTAGAATTCTGTGTTGCTATCTCTACTGTTGAAACAAACAGAGCAGTCTGTTGTTGCTCAAACTTTTCCTTGCATTGTTCTTCAGGAGATATGTATTTTTGGTCCATAATTTGAGTTTAAATCCATGAATTATTATCGATAAATATTATTTTTTCGAAATCTCATGTAGACAGTGACCTTCTTCTTACTTTGAAGATCAAATTTGCAAATTTCATCAATATTGGAATTAAACTAAAGATTTATATAAGAAAGTAACACACATGGGCCTATCTGTTCGCTATGCATTTCAAAATGGCTAGACCAATCTTGATGAAATTATTCATGGTAATTCCGATGGAGCCTGGGAAGGTTTTAGGTAGGTCATGGTGGAGATATCGCGCTTCATGGAAAGCACACTCTACAATTCGTTACCCCCCTCCCTAAAAGAGGTTAATTAGATTATGTAGTGCCACACCAGTAAGTGTGTTACGTTTGTTGTGCAATACCAGTTAATGTGTTAAGAAACTGAAAGTGAATTTTATATAAAAGATTATTTTTTTTCGAAATCTCATGTAGACAGTGCTCTTCTCCTTATTTTTAAGCTCATGTGTGCACAATTTCATCAAGATTGGAATAAAATTGTACATTTGTATAAGACACAAACATATATACATACAACCATTTTTATATACAGTTATATAAAGTTACATTTTGACATAGCTATAAAAAAAACTACTGGACCAAAAGCTATAATACTTGGTAATATTATACAAGAGGGCATGGGAAGTTCATACCCACCAAAAAAAAAATTAGTTCAAAAGGTCACCACCAGCATGGAATGGCGCTCTATGCAATATTTGTATATGAAATTAGACACGAAGACACAGGTTAACAAGTCTTTAATCGTTACTAAAAATAATTATAGTCATGTAACTAATTTTAGCTCTTTTTTTGATGAAAGTTTGCAATATCTGAATGGGAATATACAGTAAAAATTAACACATTAAAACAGTAAAAATTCATATAGAAAAACCGAAAAAAAACTTTTAAAATGTTCCTAATGGATGGCCCTGTAGCAGTTCTCCCCGGATCCTATTGGAATGTTGTGTATAGCTGAGCGAGTTTACCCATAGTGCAGGAGAAAGAATGTGTGAAATAATGTGTATGGCTACGAAATTGGGAGGAAATAGAATGAAAGAATAGTTTGAACTGACGTTTTTTCAGCCCTGCCTATGGCTGTAGTTCTTCTATTTTGTGTGACCTGACCTTTAAAAATTAATTTGTTTATCTAAAAATTCCACAATTCCAAAATTCTCTTCTTGGGTGGCGATGGATGTACAGTCGGGTGCATAAAGGTTTTTACCTAAGTCAGAATTGTTCGGCTTCCTTACATACTTCAATTCAATAAGATTACTTTTTTCAGGTGTCTAGTCGAGCACGCTTACTATGGAACGATTCCATTAAGTTTTTGCTTAGCATCGGGGGTAGGCAAGTTTTACGTCACGTGCTCAACTATGTTGACAAAAAGATTATTTTGGCTGTTCTGATGAGAATTATTGTTTTATTAATAATAAAGTAATCTATTTGGTTAATAATGTAACATAAATGGTTCACAGTATCGACATATTATATGCGTGATCAAGAGATAAGCTGATGCAGCACTCGTTATGGTGTGATGCGGAAGTGATTTACAGGTGTAAGTGGAAGCTATTTTCTTTTCACTGCTCGAAAGGTTACAAGTCTCATTTTTTGTGTATATATAAAATAATCAACGACAAATATGCCAAAACCATTCGAAAAATTTTTTAAATTTATTATATAACTAGATGGATCCCGTCAAAATTTGACGGAGAACAACCCATCTTATTATTAATCCCCATCTCTTTAATTAAAAAATAATAAAATAAAAAATTGTCAGAGCAACAAATAGAATAATCAGAGCATAAATATCTCATTATGCACTAAGAATAAGAAATGAGTTAATATATAAAATCAAAATAGCTTTAAGGTAAATTTCTCTGAAAGTATTAAACTGAGACATAAATTGTCACGGGATAAAATGATCAGTTTTTAAAACTCTTTCTAACGATACAACATTTAACAGAACATTTTCAGAGTTTTTCAGTAGTCACAAGGAAACGTCATAAAATGAATCAAGGCAAGATTTTCTTTCTGCAAATCTTCAGTTTATTTAATTCAAAACAATGAGTGAATATTGTCTTATTACAACAATCCCTGGCTTCTGATGGATTGTCATTACTTTCTTTGTTGGCTTGAGATGCCCATGCGCAGAAGTGCCAGTTTTGCTCTTAAAAATTGCTTTGCGTTTTAATATATAGGATTATATATTTTAATAGTAGAGAATATTAAATGATTTGAACAAAAGAGGATTTTTGTAACAGTAACGGTGATATGAATTAGTGTATATTTTATTAAAAACTAAAATATAGAATAAAGCATGACATGAAAATTGACATGAAAAGTTTTTTAAACCCTAAAACAAACAGATCAAATTGCACACTTGGATGAAAAAATTTTAATCTGTTTATGGTGTTCTTTACATACATTGTTTAAAACTTAAACGAAATCAAAAACGCGATAATGAACAAAAAAGTGTCTATCCATATCGGATTCGAACTCTGCCATTTGAGGCAGTAGTCAGAGACTTTAACGATACTGCTTGTCAGCCGCTATCGCTTATTATTGTCAGGAGGGAGCACGCGAAGAGCACATCCCAAGCGTATACCTGCTACCCTATTTTCATTCAGAAGGGACAGGTCCATTCTAATCTGCCTTGACTCTCAGTACAAGTACCTGATTTTGCAACCGATCAACATCCAGAAAGCTCAGCCCCTACGGAGCAAGTAAAAACCTTTTTGCACCCGACTGTACATGATCGTTTGTATCTGTGTATTCTGCAATTCCAACAATTGATAAACTGTTAGGAAATAAAGAAATTAAACTGCAGCAAACTCCAAGCATCAGGTAAATGATATTAATTAGAAAAATGGATAGAAAAATTCTGCGACTTGGATTCGAACCAGGAACTTCGACTGTCATGGTCGACGCCTCTACTAATTGGGCTATCGCAGACACCTGAACAGCCATCCTATCACTAAGTGTCTTAAAGACAACCTAATGTTTGGTGTTTGATCCAGTTTAATTTCTTTATGTCTTATTGTGTGGTCATCAAACTTTCTGATGGTTTGGATAGGAGAAATTCACGATCTGTGAACCGGGTGCCCACCTCCCATTGGGCTTTCCTTCTTGAGAACTTGGTTGTCTTTAAGACATTTAGTGACAACATGGCTGTTCAAGTGTCTGTGATAGCCCAATTGATAGAGGCGTCGACCATGACAGTCGGGGTTCCTGGTTCGAATCCAGGTCGCGGAATTTTTCCATCAATTTTTCTAATTGGTAAACTGTTGCAATTCACACTCTGCTCTCGAGGTCTTTAAGCAAAACTGGTGCTTTCATCACTTGGTGTGATCTGGCAGTCGCAGTTTCTTCTGTTGACACATTTGCATCGACGGGCACAGGATCACTCACCACTTGTTTAGTTGAAGCAGTGTGCTGAAAAAATCGACACAGCACCGAGTGAAGGGACTGCTTTCTCTGCTGCCTTTCCACTGTTTCTCAATAGTCTGCTAACTCTCCATTATTTCCATTTACTGCCCATTTTTAAAGCTTTTCAAGAAAATGTTACATTCTAACAACTATCAATTTTAATAAAAGCACCAAGGACAGGAATTATTTGTATTGTTAAAATTTCCGACGCCTTCTCACTGATTCTCAGAGGAGGAAGACCCTTCCAGATGTATGCTGACGACCATTACACGAAACTTTAAATTATGGTCAGGAAATTAGAAAGCCCGAAGGATATTATATTTCATAAGAGGGTGGTCCTCGATTTATGCATTAAGTCGTGTGTCTTCAAAATATTTTTGTTAATGAAATTTACAAAATGATCAGTCTTGAGATTCATTTACATGTCTTAATGAACATGTCTTACATACATAACTATTTAATTTGCTGAATCTGGTATATTTTCTCCAATTTTTGTATTTAATTCCATATCATATTTAGAATTCTGTGTTGCTATCACTACTGTTGAAACAAACAGAGCAGTCTATTGTTGGACAAACTTTACCTTGCATTGTTCGTCAGGAGATATGTACTTTAGGTCCATAATTTGAATTTAAATCCATGAGTTATTATCGATAAATATTGTTTTTTCGAAATCTCATGTGACCTTCGACAGTGACCTTCTTCTTGCTTTGAAGATCAAATTTGCAAATTTCATCAAGATTGGTATTAAACTATAGATTTATATAAGAAAGAAACACACATGAACCTATCTGTTCGCTATGCATCTCAAAATGGCTAGACCAATCTTGATGAAATTTTTCATGATAATTCCGATGGACCCTGGGAAGGTTTTAGGTAGGTCATGGTGGAGATACCACGCTACATGGATAGCACACTCTACAATTCTTTACCCCCCTCCCTAAAAGAGGTTAATATGGTTAATTATGTAGTACCACACCAGTAAATGTGTTACGTTTGTAGTGCCACACAAGTTAAATGTGTTACGTTTGTAGTGCGACACCGTAGCCGACGAAAAAGACAGGCCGGGGCACTAAAAAGTCACATGACCAAAGTAGATCTAGCAACAATCCAATATTCATGGTTTCCGTCTTGGATTTCAATAATCAGTGTTTTTTCGTTTGTTGGAAACAATGGAGATTGGATTGTTGCTGGATCTACTTTGGTCATGTGACTTTTTAGTGTCCCGGCCTGTTTTTTTAGTTGGCTTTGTGCCACACCAGTTAATATGTTAAGTATACAATGCAACACCAGTTAATGTGTTAACAAATTTTCAATCCCTTTCCCCCTCTTAGGGGTTGGTTTTCCTTATTCTTATTTGTTTTAAACCACACCTGTATTAGAGGAAACAAAAGAAAAAAAATTATTCAAATCGGTCAAGCCGTTTTTGAGTTTTAGCGTGACTAACGAACAGCAATTCATTTTATATATATAGATATATCAATTTAAAAGAATCATATATGTGGAATAGTGTTGAATATTTTAAATAAAAATTGATCATAATAATCTCGTTGGCTTATTTACAAAGAAGAATGTACCTTATGAAACAACCTATTCCGGGTGTTGCGGTATAAAGGCCATAATTGCTTCGATAACCTTCACTTGGAAGAAAGCAATCTGGTGAGATGTCCAGATGCTACACAATAGACAGCGCAAACAATTCATTTGGACTGGTGGCTGTCTGTCTGTGCTGTAGTGCATTAATGAATGCCACATCATTGTCCAGCAGCCTGTCACATATACTCTGGTTACTAGACATGAATCTCTTTTTAGAGATCTTTGTACTTCTCAAACTGGCAACAGATGATGCCTGTGATGTTGACGGCGTTCCTGATATGGATGGCGTTCTCATTGTGGCATTTGACCCCGAGTTGGAGTGTTCTTCAAGGCAGATAATGTTTTCTTCAACATCTTCATCATCCAAACTGTATAGGGCATACAACCAACATATATTAGTCACAAGTACAGTAAATTAGCATTATACAGGGCGATTCAGAACTAATGTTACAGAAGAATAAGTAACACTGTGAGAGTACTAAAAACAAACATTCTTCTATTTAGCAATGTGTGTTGTATCTTGTACTAGTACGGGGCTACACTTGCTTTAGCATTTTGACTGCTTGCCATTTACTATTCTCAACATTGGAAATGGACTGTTACAGCCTGAGTGACGGACTAACTGGCATGCATTTAGTGTTTGGTGCTACAGAACATGGTGGTGAAAACTCGGCCTAAAACCCACAGACCTTTGAATGAATGGTTGCTGCAACTGAAGCAAGTGTAGCGCCATTTCAGTGCAAGGTAGGGCATGCATAGATTAATATAAAATTTTTTATCAGTACTGCCACATAATTAAAAAATTGTTCTGTAACAGAAGTTCTTAATCCCCTATATAAGCAAGAAATTTTGAATTACCTGTTGCCACTAGCGATCCCCTCCAAATTGTCCAGGCTGCTGGTGTCCATGGCATCACCCATGTTCCCTGAGATCCTGCAAAAGTACGTTTAAGTATGTTTATGCTCTCACTTGTTTGAAACGAGCTTGCAGTAGACAAATAATTATATATATACCTGCGATTCTCCACTGTATCCGCCAGAAAACTTAACGATCGGTAAAAGCACCACTTCAGTGGCTCCACTTCTTCAGCACCACTGCCCGATCTAAGGCTGTTTTTAAATTTTTTCTGGTGCATTACATACTGGTCTCGCAGATATTTAAACAGCTTTTGTCCTGGTTGATCTGAAAAAAATCATACGTATTACATTATAAATTTAAAAATGTTAGATCAACTTAGGGCTACATAAAATTGTGCAATTTAGTTGTTTTAATTGTTTTTAGTTGTTACATAAAATTGTTCAGATTAGTAGATTAACCATAGGGCTTTATACCACATAGCAATATATTAATTAAAAATATAATATCAACCCTTGAAATAATTCAAAAATAAATGGTTTGGAATACCTAATAGTAAATTGCAAACCTACATAATTAAATTTTATTATTTTTTTCTCGACAATAAAAATTTTAAAACATTTGAATTTATTTATATACAAGAAACTGTTTGACTTTTTCAGTCTATTAATTAAGTAATGAAATAATGGTATTTCAAAGCCTGACACTACAAAGCAAGTGTGCTATTCTATTATTATCTGCTTCTGTTCTACAATAAAACACCCCGTATTGCAGTGTCTTTCAGTTCACGTGTTCTCCATTTTATGAACAATGTGCAAACATCGATGTTTTAATACTTTACCTATCTTTTTTTAATATTAACATCGAAATAAGGACGATGTTTGTCTAATAAACCATTTTATAAACAAAGATGGTTTCACGATATCGCCTATCAGTACTCCAATTCGATTAAATTGCCTGGCAATACCGAAATTTTTAATCAAATCAACATTTAAACAAAACCTTGTAAGGTAAATTTTCGGTATCTGCACAATCGCAACCGCGAGTTAAATCGCAAACGATCATGCGACCAAGGTAAGTGAATTTATATATTTTTTGTGCAGATACCGAAGATTAACCCATTGTAATTTCTAAAGTAATTTCGACCACAAAATCAGAATAATATTAAACTGTCGTGATACACATGAACGTAAGAATTCCGCGAGCAGCGAACGCGAAGCGTGAGGAGAGCAAAGAATTCAAGAGTTACTTGTGGTGCTATCTATTGGCATGATAGCCAAAGACGAAGCAGAAATGGCAGTAAGAGTTCGCGAAAGAGGAAGTGGCGAGAAAAGGAAGTGAGGTCAAGGAAGTTGAACGTTTTGAGGAGGCCAGTCACCCTTGAGAGCTCGAGCGGGAGGGACGATGGTGAACAAGGCTCCTCGGCCAAAAATTGCCCGCCGAATTCAAAAGGGAGTGAACGAAAACGGACTAGTAATTCGAGAGAGCAAGCTGAGCGAGAACAATGCGCTTCTGAAAGCATATTTGGTGTAAGAGGAGGTTCAAAAAGACAGGCCACGAGCTGCGATCGTCTCAAAGACCCGTGGAAACTTTTTCGAACAGCACAAAGTGTGCTTAGAAGACTGCCATTCATCCGCAGTGGTTTCAGCAGCTAAGGCGGAGCAGCAGGAGTTAGAAAGCAGGCAAGGGAGTCTATCTGACGTCTGCTGTAAGTACCGTTTTGATATATTCTCGCGTGGCCAGCGATTTAGCATTCAGGTTTTGAATACGATACAAATCGCATATGCGTCGTTTAATACAGCCCAGGCGTTATGTTCACTGACTGTTGTCAACATTAGGCATAGTATACGTTGTATAGATGTTAGCCAAACAGACCACACTGGCGTGGCCATAGAGCAGGGTTATATTCTGTATGTTATGCCATAGGGGCTATCCACCTACATCTTCGAGAACTTGGGAGCAGCCTACGAATATCCGCTCCAGCAATTGTATATCAGGTACAGCAATCTTCAATGTTTGAGCTTAATTTACTTGCTTGAATTTTCAAGCTAGGATTAACGAAGGTACCATCCCGACCTCTCTGGTTTACCTCAGCAGGGCGCGGGTTCGGTTTTAAGGTACGTTTGTAACTAATATTTCCCACTTATATATCTTATTAGGTTTCATACCAATTTTTAATTAAACGCGGTGCGTCGCCGTCTTCGGTTAGTGGGTTTTTCCCCCAGCTAAAGTGTACGGTGACCAGAGTCTAGGATCCTACCAGTCGACCAGCACATGGAAGCAACGATTTCATAAATTATATGCTGAAGTCACGCACGTGGGTGCATTTCTAGTTTTTGAATTAAACTACGGTCTCCTGTATGCGTTGGCTTACCTGGGGCTCTGAGGACCTTTGTCCTCCTCTCTTTAGATTTATTTGTAAGTCGATGTATGATATCCACCTCCCTCAAGGAGCCTAAGTTTTTGTAAACCCAGAAAAGGAACATTAGTTGTTGCAGTGTTAAGTATAATAGATAAAGCATTCTTTATCGCAGTTATATAAGGCTTTAGCTCACTTTCCCACTAAGTCCTGGCTGTAACTCTTTGATATGCTATCCCTTTTCCGATCAGCTATGCTAATACGCTAGCTCAATTAGTGTATAGCACAGTTATCATTTGATTAAACTGTCTTTTTTATTTCCTACTTTATCAACTGTGCCCCGTTTTACATTTTCTTCCACTGCTTATATAAATTGTACGTGACACAGTTGGTAGGATTGTTGGTTTGGTCATTTGCGATGGTAGCAGAGGAGGTTTTGAAGCGACCTCTGGTGGGGTTTCGGTGGTAGTATTGGTTTTAGCTTAGAAACATTTCTTGGCGGTTTCTAGTCGCGATTCGACGGAGGTTCATGATCGGACGTTGTAAGGTGTGCGTACACATATTTTTTTTTACCCGCCCAACCTACCGTTGCAAACATTTGACTTTGGGCTTAATCCAAAAAGAAAAATTAGTATTTTTTTGGAGCACTTGTGAATGGCCTGCTCTTTTGTTTACTTGTTAATTTAGCGAAGGCGAAGGCTTTGTAATCTTCAATTTTATTCATAATTTTTTTTTTCCTTTTTCTCCGTTTATATTGTACTCTGGGCCAGACCGGCAATTGGTAGGATTGTTGGTTTGGTCATTTTCAAATAGGGTATAAGTTTATTTATCGCTGCTTTGTCCATTTTGTGCTTATCTTTTTAGGTATCAAAAGAAAAATAAGTAATGGAGGACATTCTGCCGCCATTTTAGTATTTGGCTCAGGCTGTTCAAAGCCTGCACGTTGATCCCGTACAGCGGACTTTGGATGGAGTGCAATTTCCAACATTTTCCAGGGCTCCAAGGGAAGACCCCGAGGATTTCTTAAATAATTTTCTGCGAATTGCCTCCTGTAAAGGAATTCCAGCTCCATATTCTGTGCAGGTTAATCCGCCCTTTTTGAAAGGTCCTACAGCAGGTTGGATTTAAGCGTTATTGACCTCCCAGCCGGGCCTAACCTGGGATGACTTTACTAGGTTACTTTTGAGAGCCTATGGCAGGGGTCAAACTCAAATGACACGGTGGGCCGAATTGTAAAGATTGAAATTAAAACCTAACAAAGTGGGCGAGTTTCTGACCCGTTTCCGTTATTTAATAAATGGTCTACTGGACTCCACACAGTCCGAGAAATTATACGTGTTAATCCAAGCACTGCCCGAAAAATTGGCAGCACAGCTGCGAATGAAAGAAGGTCTTACGCTGGAAGAAGGCATTTCATTCGTAGAACGGTGGTACCGGGCCCATGAGGCCCTCGATCAGGGCCACACTGAACCCATGCAAGTTGATGAGGTAGCCAATAAGAATGCGAAGAAGGGGCGGTTTGCTAAGAAGAAACCCCCAATTAAGTGCTTTTGTTGCGGGGAACTGGGACACGGGATAAAGTTTTGTAAACAGAAAGCTCCGCCACAAAAGGCCCATCAAATTAATTTTGTTCATCTGGACGTTAGGAATGATCTGTGTGTGGTGTCGCTTAAAATACAGGGGCCCCATTTTATCGTACCTTTATAAAACGGTATGCGGAGATATCTACTCCTTTATTTGATTTGTTAAAGAAGAACGTGCTGTTTGTTTGGAGTAGGAGCCAAAAAGAGGCATTCAGCTATCTTAAAAAGTGTTTCACGAGAGCGCCTATTTTGCGGATTTTTGATCCCAAGTGTATGCTTCATATTTTGTGTGACGCTTCGAGAGAGGCGTTGGGTGCAGTTGTCATGCAGAGGTATGGGCGCAAACCTTTCCCCATAGCCTTTGAATCCAGGAGATTTAGTCCCAAAGAAGCGCAAAACACGGCGTATGCCAAAGAGCTGATCGCTGTTGCTCATGTGGCAAGATGCTGGCGCCAATACATCCAGCAAGTGGCAACCACAATATACACCGACAACCAGTCGGTAGTGACGCTTCTGTCCCAACCGAAGCTGTCACAGTTGCAAGCCTCGGTTTTACAACATGTCATGGACATGGACATCACATTGTGTTATGTCAAGGCCGCCAACAATTTTATCGCGGATGCCCTGTCGCGATACTTTCCCAAGCAGCATAGTTCCGGCAAGAACCAAGGTGAAAGTTCGCGAGCAGCGATCGCGAAGCTTCAGGAGAGCAAGGAATTCAAGAGGTCAAGGTGCTTCATACCATCTATTGGCATGATAGGAAAAGATGAAGCAGGAAATGGCAGTAAGAGTTCGCGAAAGAGGAAGTGGCGAGAAAAGGAAGTGAGGTCAAGGAAGTAGAACGTTTTGAGGAGGCCCGTCACCCTTGAGAGCTCGAGCGGGAGGGACGATGGTGAACAAGGCACCTCGGTCAAAAATTGCCTGCCGAATTCAAAAGGGAGTGAACGAAACGGACTAGTATTTCGAGAGAGCAAGCTGAGCGAGAAGAATGCGCTTCTGAAAGCATATTTGGTGTAAGAGGAGGTTCGAAAAGACAGGCCACGAGCTGCGAGTGTCCGCGTGCGAAGCAGATGTTCCCAGCGAGCAGAGGGGACCCCGTATCATCGATAAGCGTTTCAAAGACCAGTGGAAACTTTTTGGAACAGCTCAAAGTGTGCTTAGAGGACTGCCATTCATCCGCAGTGGATTCAGCAGCTAAGGTGGAGCAGCAGGAGTTAGAAAGCAGGCAAGGGAGTCTTTCTGACGTATGCTGTAAGTACCGTTTTGATATATTCTCGCGTGGCCAGCGATTTAGCATTCAGGTTTTGAATACGATACAAATCGCATGTGCGTCGTTTAATACAGCCCAGGCGTTATGTTCACTGACTGTTGTCAACGTTAGGCATAGTGTACGTTGTATAGATGTTAGCCAAACAGACCACACTGGCATGGCCATATTCCTAGTAGAAGAAAATGGTTACCAGGCATACATTTCTACTAGGCGGTTTTAGGTCCTGCTGGCCTTCTACGTTGGTTATATTCTATATGTTATGCCATGGGGGCTGTCCGCCTACATCTTCGAGAACTTGGGAGCAGCCTACGAATATCCGCTCTAGCAATTGTATATCAGGTACAGCAATCTTCAATATTTGAGCTTAATTTATGTGCGTGAATTTTCAAGCTAGGATTAGCGAAGGTACCAACCCGACCTCTCTGGTTTACCTCAGCAGGGCGCGGGTTCGATTTTAAGGTACGTTTGTAACTAATATTTCCCACTTATTTATCTTATTAGGTTTCATACCAATTTTTAATTAAACGCCGTGCGTCGCCGTCTTCGGTTAATGGGTTTTTTCCCCAGCTAAAGTGTATGATGACCAGAGTCTAGGATCCTACCAGTCGACCAGCACATGGAAGCAACGATTTCATAAATTATATGCTGAAGTCACGCACATGGGTGCATTTCTAGTTTTTGAATTAAACTACGGTCTCCTGTATACGTTGGCTTACCTGGGGCTCTGAGGACATTTGTCCTCCTCTCTTTAAATTTATTTGTAAGTGGATGTATGATATCCACCTCCCTCAAGGAGCCTAGATTTTTGTAAACCCGGAAAAGGAACTTTACTTGTTACAGTGTTAAGTATAATAGATAAAGCGTTCTTTATCACAGTTATATAAGGCTTTAGCTCACTTTCCCACTGAGTTCTGGCTGTAACTCTGTGGGATGCTATCCCTTTTCCGATTAGCTATGCTTATATGCTAGCTCAATTAGTGTATTAAACCGCACAGTTTTCCTTTGATTAAACCTTCTTTTTATTTCCTACTTTATCAACTGTGTCCCGTTTTACATTTTCTTCCACTTCTTATATAAAATGTACGGACAACGTTACTGCACGTGCTTTAATTTCACAGTGTAGATAATTAAAAATTTTTAAATATTCGAATTTATTTATATACTAGAAATTGTTTGACTTTTTAGTCTATAAATTAAGAAATAAAATACTGTTTTGCATTTTTTTTCAGTTCACGTGTTCTCCATTTTAAGAACAATGTACAAACCACGAGATTTTAATACTTTTTTATCGAAAGGCCGATTTGTCTTTCTACAACCGATTCATGAAATAATTAAACTGTCTTGAAACACATGAAAAGTAAAGGAGTGTGTGAACTATGAAAAACATTTTGTTTTATAACTGCAAGTGCATTAATTTCAAGCTGTTTCGCAATCACAAGGACTGTGTGAACTATTAAATTTACTAATTTTCTTTTAATTCTTTACATTCAAGAAATTGTATGTCTTTTTCAATTTAAGAAATTTGCAATGTTATTTCATTGTAATATTACGTTAAATATTTCAAGTATACGTGTCCGTGTACTTATACGCAATGATACGCTAAATCATATGATATTGTAAAGCTTGTTTCACATAGAAAATCCCTGGCGGAGCGGATGCAGATCCGCATATATTGCGTATAGTGGCGCCTCCGTGCGCATTCTGCGTGGAATCGCGGAATCCGTTGAGCATTTCACAATTAAAACTTTCGCGCAACTTTTCCGCTTAAGCTGTCTCCTGATTGGTCCCTTTAAAATAGTATCTTCTTTCTTAAAATGAAGTCTAAAAGTACAGTGGCTAGAAGTAATAGTGTGGCAATTGAATACTAAATGCAGGCATGAGATTGTAATGATGACTGATGACACCGCCAGATGGCATGACAATCTAATGCGCCGACAATTACTCTATAATGCATGGGATTCAATGTAAGTTTAACAGCACGAACGCTTTAAAAATACTTGTTTAATAAAATAAAATACGATTGTAAACTTGAAATAATATCCAGATAAACTAATTAAATGAATTTCAAAGCAGTATTCGTTTTATTTATTATTTAATCGAATAGTCATTTTTCTCATTTCTTGGTTGTTTTTTTTTTGCTTTACGGTTTCGTTACGTGTCTCTAAATTAAAATTTAAAATATAATAATATAACCCTGCAGTAACAAATAGTATTATCAAGTTCTACGTTCTTACGCGCTTGCACTTTCTGGTAAAAACACCAAACGAAAAAAGAAGTGCAAAACGTGAAAAAAGTAAACTTTTAAAGCTCAGACGTACACAATAACATGTAATAAATTATAAATTATGAAATTTGTAAAATATAAAAAGAACATTTCAATTTAAAAACCATTACACTTTTCCATATAATTATCTTCTGCGCTTAACTTTTTATAACAACAGCTATTCGATTAAATAATAAATAAAACGAATACTGCTTTGAAATTCATTTAATTAGTTTTTCTGGATATTATTTCAAGTTTACAATCTTATTTTATTTTATTAAACAAGTATTTTTAAAGCGTTCGTGCTGTTAAACTTACATTGAATCCCATGCATTATAGAGTAATTGTCGGCGCATTAGATTGTAGTGCCATCTGGCGGTGTCATCAGTCATGATGACACGAAATCAGCGGCAATGGACACACTATTACTTCTAGCCACTGTACTAAAAGTAAGCTTTTGAAGTAAAAAAAAGTCTATCAAATGAATTTTCAACAATTTTTTAAATGGAGATGTTATATATTGTCAATTTTTCATTTGGCGGAGTATGATTTAAAAATACAAGAACTGTACATCCCAGTATTTGTGTAATAATAAATATATATTTTCATTACAATAATATTTTAAAAAAAATTAAACCCCTTTTGGGTAAAAGTCGAGAGTAGCATTCTCTAATTTTCTCGGAAGACATCGGTCAGCCCCGTCGCGTTTACGCATGAATTCATTATTGTAATGTGTCTAATTAATACATAAATAATTTATCATATTATAGGCATTATATTTTACGAAATTTATGCGGGGAAAAAAAATCACTAAAGTCCCGTGACGGTGAACAGCAGCTACGGGCGGGCTGTCGGTCATTGATGTCGGCCTGGCCGCGCATACATCTTCACGAGATTTTCGTGATGTGTTTTCTTCCATAATTATCCGAAAATATAAATTATATAATGCGATATATCATTTACTTATTTAATAAATTTGTTACACTTATTTAATGATTAAAAACAATAATAAATTCGAGCTAGACGGGGCTGAAACAAGCTTTATGTAAAATATGCTTAAACGTGAAGGGGCTGATCGATCATCGATGTCACCCGAGAAAATAGAAACCGACTTTTACATGGTTTTGTTTTATTTTAGCCGAGCATTTCTGTGTTCCTTTATTTGGTATTCCAAATTGAAATTCGTTCAGGAATTAAAGAAATAAGTTTCTCATGAAACACACATTTTCTGGCCATCGCTGTGTAGTAGAGTGTAATTTTTATCTCTCCCGCTTTAGGTTCTCCCTACATGCTTTGCGCTTCACCTGCTTCCTGATTGGCTGAGGCAAAGCGGATTCCGCAAAATTTCCAGACCTCCTTGAAATGAAAAATCCCCTCCGCAACTTTCGCGGAGCAGATCTGCAACGTTTGCGCGTGAATGTGAAACGCCTCAGTTTAGCGGAAAAAGTCCGCTTTTGCCCGCGGACTGCGCTTCCGCGTGTTTTCCGCTCCGCAAAGCTCTATGTGAAACAGGCTTAAGGGTTAACCAAGCAATTAAAGGTTATTTTTTCAGTTACTATACATTTAACATGTCAAAATTCTTTACTTTAGGATAAAATGAGATTTAATTACCTGTAATATTCAGATTTTGTAAAGCTGCGACTACCTCATCCCGCGCAGCAGCGACGACCAACACGTTCTTGTGTGTCGGGAACTTCGGGTTCCAAATGACAGGCCTTCCTAATCAGCTTCTCCTTCAGGATCCGCATCTGTTTACTGTCAGTATTAGTACTTGCCATTTCGAAATATGATGCGTGGGAAAATAATAAAGTGTTTGAAAACAATGAACCAGGCAAATTTAATGACATGTCGAACGCCATGTCGACCCACGGGCCCAGGATGCATAGCGAAGTAGATCGCACCTGATTGGCTAGATAAAAAAGACGCCTGAAAAAGACGCCTAAAAATCTAGCCATGCCAAATCTTGAAAAGACGCGTGACCGACGCCGGACCGACGCAGATGCTTAACAGGCGCTAATTGGAAAATGAGTGCGTTTTTCAAAAATTCCAAAAAAAGACGCAGACGCCTAACCTACGCCGAACTGACGCTAAATGGAAACCAGCCTTTATAATGGCAACAGTGTTTTGGGATAGATATGGCTTTAGGGGCCGTCCACAAATTACGGCATCCAAATAATTTTCCAAATAATTTTATACCCCACCCCCTGCGTCAGCACATGTCACATTTTTGTAAACCCTCCCTCCCCCCTTCAGTCATACGTCATCCTGACACGAAAAGTGGCAATTAAATTCTATTAATCAAGATGTATCGAGGTAAGAAATAAAAATCAATGCAACCATACAGGGAAAAAATATTCCATTAACTGAAATATTTACACATCTTTAATTCATGGTGAGGTAGCCCAAATCTTTAATTATTACAGACGTATTTTATTGAGGTTGGTTCAAGAACGAACACGTCAGAAATAACAAATTCGCTAAGCCACACAAAAATCATCATCATCCTCAATACCAGGTCTGTCAATGTAAATATAAAATTGGAATTTGCCTATAAATAGTCCTAGCTGTCAATGTAGTTACGTCAAACCACGTCGTTGGCACCATTTTCTTACTCTCACATCTGACACAAGATTTTCAACTCACTACAATACAATTTTCATCCAACAGCATAGTTTGTAATAGCGTTGAACGTGTCGAATTTTGTGCTTGGAAATTATGATTTGCGGAGCATTGATTTTCTGTTTCCATTTGAAGAAAACTGCTGCAGAATCGTATCGAATGCTTGTCGAAGCTTACGCTGAGCATGCTCTTGGTAAATCACAGTGCTTTGAGTGGTTTCAAAAATTCAAAAGTGGCGATTTTGACGTGAGAATCGAAGAACGTGGAAGACACAAAGTTATCTATTATGAACTGCAGAAACCTGGCGAAACCGTTAATACTGAACGCTACCGATAACAAATGATCGACTTGAATCAAGCTTTGCGTGAAAAACGACCAGAATATCAAAAAAAGATAACACAAAGTGATTTTGCTTCATGCACCATCACACACAGCAAAACCTGGTCAAGGAAACGATTGAAGCGTTTAGTTGGGAAATACTTTCGCATGCGGCTTACTCATCAGACTCGGCTCCGTTCGATTACTACTTATTTGCATCGATGGGACACGTACTTGCTGAGCAGTGCCTCACTTATTACAAAAATGTACAAAAGTGGCTCGATGACTGGTATGCCTCAAAAGAACAACAGTTTTTCTGGCGTGGCATCCACAAATTGTCAGACAGGTGGGAAAATGTATAGGCAGCGATGGGCAGTATTTGAATAAATTTTTTTTATAATTTTCATACAATAAACGTGTATTTTCTATACAAAAATTCCGGTTTCATATTTACATACCTGGTAGATAAGTGCAAGTCTATCTCTTTGTTTGCAGGTAATATTATCTACGACTGCAAATGTTGTAGTAGGAGCATTCAAATGAGAGGTTTTGCCATGAACTGCTTAGCGCAAGTTCATGCGCTTGACAGAAAAGAAATAAAGACCACAAATTTAGCAAACCCGTTTGTGCAAATTTTCCTGCATACTTTGACAATATGTATCATGTGGGAGTATTCTATATTTTTTACATGCAGTTGAGATAACTTTATGAGACAGTGCAAGTGTTACAAACAAATTTGGAAACCGGTCACTGAGATGAATGGGATTTGCCTGTGGAAGTGCTGTAAGTGGAAATTCTGGTCACCTCTGTCATTGCTTACAGTTATACACATTTTTTCAGAATCATACTGTTTATGTCATTAAATCCATCCATATTTACATATGTAATCACTTGCCTATTGGTCTGTTAACATGGCTTATTATTGACTGATTAACAATTTGTTATTTAAGGGCATTAGTTAATCAGTTTATTTATTAATTATTTTTTTATAACATTCAATTATATATTTGTTCAAAAATTTCTCCATTTACTTAGGTGTTAGAAATTCACCCTCCACTCGCGCAGGATTGACTGGGGATGGAAGAGTGCCCATATGGACGCAATTAGCATTATATGTTAATTAGCATGGGATAATAAATTGCTCACATTTTAAATCTTGTAACTTTTAACTGAAGATGGTTTAAAACCGAAGCGCGTATTAAAAATAAAAATCAAGTTTGTTGCAAATTTGAACCTGGATATCTCTGTTCTTAATTCATTGTGTAACATGAAACAATGCAATCTAAGTAAAACTGGTAAAACCGTCTCGTATATCGCAATTAATTCCCTGCGCTTCCCATGCGAAATTGGAGTGGTTGCGTCTCAAAATTTTCCTCAAGTCAATTATAAAGGATTTATTTATGCATTTAAATTTGTTTAAATTGATTAGGATTACTGCCATTTTGGGCAGAACCCTCCAACCCCCCCCCCTTGTCATTTTCCGTCAGCATTCCACGATCCCCCTGCCCTCTTGGATGGATGACGTAATTTGTGGACGACCCCTTATCGAGTGTGATTTTCTTCCTAAAGGTAAGATAATCCAAGGTTGTTAAAAAGAAGGTGGCCTCTTTCGGCCGATTTCTTTCAAAAGCACTCGCATTGTCTTCTGGGATTGTGACGTCACCTGGAAGGTTTGCAGCAAGCGATTCGTATCTTTTAACATAACAAAGCTGAGATGGCTGGAGTTCCATGTGCTTTTGCCAATAATAAACGCAATTATTTATTATTTCTAGTCCACTACTATAATCTAAAATGGATTTATTAGATATCCATGTATTTATTCTTTCATGGCCAAAGATACGAAAAAAAGTTCATTAAATGCGCAACCCCCCTCCCTTATAATGAAATAAGAGCACACTTGTAGACTACAACGACATGACAAAAATCCTGCAGCATTCGATTTTATGCGCGCGATTTTACATTTAAGCGATAGTTATAAAATATGTGTTAGGGTTGCGACTTTAAAACTGTATTGAATGGATTCTACGACTGCTATTACATATGTAAAAGAATAAGCAGGAAAATTAAACATTTGTTACAAACTAAGAAGAAATGAAAAAGCAGGTGTGTGACAAAAGTTCTGCAACACGTCAATCTTGTGACAAATGTCCTGTAACATTGCAATTAATAATGATTTTACGCCATAATAATATTAATTCTTATCATTAAACAACTCTTTAAAATATTACTTACCCCACAAATGATAATGGGGTCAACTCGTTTGCATAGAAAGTTTTTTATCACCATTTAACTCATAATGACATTGATTTTCACCATGGCTAAGACATGCCTGCCAGTGTCGAGCGAGTTAAAAAATTAATTCTTGAAAAACGTCACCAAGGCATCTCGAATTGTGATATAGCAAAGTTTGTCGGTATTCATCGTTCAACTGTTGGAAGAATTATTAAGACTTACTAGGAAACTAGGAAAAAGAAACTAGGAAAAGTGATGTGAGAGTGCGGCCCAGAAAGACAACAAAAGCCCAAAACAATATACAGTATAACCCGCTTATAGCGAAATTCAAGGGAACGAAGATTCTTTTCGTTATATCCCGATTTTGTTATATCCGAATGTAATAAAAATATACGTACAGTCATAGAATTAAAACTAGCCATTAAAACTAGGCATAATCATTGTTTTAGTCAACTTTATTCAGGATGAAAAAAATCCGATATGATTTTCTGTTTCATAGTTTTTACATAACCTTTGTTTATAAATTTATGCAACTTAAGATAACTTTCAAAAATTTCGTTTGGCACATCACCGTAGATGGTTAAGTAATTTTTTACTGGATTCATCAGCGAGTCCATCTGCTTCGATGATGGTATGGGCGGTTCTGGTTCATCATCACTTACTTGGCTCTCCTCTCCGCCATCTTGGATTCTCTGGCTCTGTTCCGCGATGGCGTGCTTCTAAAATCTTTAACTTTAACTCTAGAGATAGAGCGTTTCGCTTTGGTTTACATGTTGAACTCCTTGAAAAATTTTGCATGAATGACTTGACAAAATCAACCAAGCCCTTAAATGCTCATGGGCCTTGCAGTTAACCATGTGATGGCACAATCATATGATTGGTTCAAGTGGTTCAAGTACAATCACGTGATCGTTCAACTAGGCATGGCGGCCGTGATGGCGGGAATTTTTAACCAACCAATCACAATAATGAAAAATCGCTGTTAGGAAAAAATGTTACACGTGTCTACGCATTCGGTCTAGACCGACTTATTGTAACAATTAGTGATATTTTCCGAATAAATTTCGTCGATTTCCCTTCGCTGTAACCGGATTTCTTTCAAAAACATTTCTCAATAAACGTGTAAAAATGCATAGAAAATAGACTGACGGGGTTGGGACTGAATTTTTTTTTGCTATATGCGGGTGTTCGTTCTAACCGTGTTCGTTATAAGTGGGTAATACTGTACCAGTAATTGACAGTTTAAGACATTACTGTGAAACGAAATTGTGCACGTAAATCAAATTGCATTTTGAAACTTTTCTAGTTATACCATTAAATTGTAAATATAATGTAGAATACACCTATACCTCGTTATACGTAATGATTGGTTCCAAAAACTTGGTACGTAACTCGAATATCCGTATAACGAATACGTACTTTTCAGAGTCAGTAGAAAAGTCGAGGCAATGGAAAAACGTGAGACGTTTTATTATGTAGCTCTCATCAGAGGTCACTACTGTACTTTTTTAAAAATAAATTTCCGTGAAAACGCTTTGACAATGCACATCAATGATTTTGATACAAACATACACAAATTAAATTGAATTTGTTTCAGTGTTTTTTATGAAATAATACAGCACAGTTAGTATATATTTTTTATAGTCTTTAGTTTATTATTTTTATTTCTTCATAAACATAATAATACACATGAAACAAAAATCGAAAATATATAGCCTAAATTAATTTATTAGAGTGGAAATAATGACGACGTACTCAACGAGGTCATAGTGCTGGCGCTGATGATCAGTGTATTTCCACTCTATTCTTTATTTAATCTCGTTGGTCGTATGACGAAATATTGGGTACGTAAAACGAATTCGTGCCATAATTTGAAAAGTACGTAAATCGAAAAGTACGTATAACGAGGTACGGGTGTATGCCAATCTCTAAACAATTGTTATATCTTTAAAAGCTATTAAGTTATTAAATTTTTTCCTAACTAATGCATGAATCACCAGTAGTTGACAGGTAATGCACCAGAAGTTGACAGGCAGTTTCACCAGTAATTGACAATATTTTAATTACGCATTATTATTGTATACTTTTACAAAAATTATTGACACCTTTCAAAAGTAGCTGAAGAAATCAAGCATTTTTTAAGAATGTGTAAAGTAACTAAAATTGTGCTTTATAAATTTTAAGTTGTTCGTATAGATCATATATCTTTTTTTCCTTTGAAATAATAAATAAAATCAGTCCACTCCCATGTAGAGTGCAAGGACCATAGAATATGAAAGTAGTGCACAATATCATCAGCTCTTGGCCAACAAATTGTTCGTACAGGGCCGTAGCCAGGATGTTATTGGGGGGGGGGGGGTGATTTTCAAAAAATTCCACTG
>JAHWFO010097814.1:440865-486520 GCA_023313115.1 Rhysida immarginata | reverse complement strand
GGGGGGGGGGGGTGATTTTCAAAAATTCCACTGAGTCGGACCTTTTTTCAAAAATTCCCCTGAATCGGACCTTTTTCTATATTTGGGAGGCGGACCTTTTGCCATAATGGGTTGGTCGACCCCCCTCTACCCCTCCCCCCCTGGCTACGGGCCTGTTCGTAGAAAAACTTGATTTTGGGCGATTTTTCTCCTACTTGCAAAATTCATCCAACATCCTATGCTACTTCTTATCATAGTAAACTGAATGCCAGAAGTAGTTTTCTTCTTGTAAGATAACTTGTCCTGGGCTCTCTGTTGATCGTCTCTGTGACAAGATTCAGGACCAACAAAAAGAATAGGCGAATAGAGCCTAGAAGATTTATGTCAAAGTGGGTGATCTAGAAATTGACAGTCAAGTTCCTAAAATTGACACAGCTAGGTCAAATACTGGAAATTAACAAATTACACTTAAAACCATCATGTTTCCTTTATTATTACCCTACATTCTATATCACATTAGTATATTTTTGTTCATTTTTAATAAACACAGAAATTATCAATAATTGAGAGGTTATGTCAGTTATTAGTGACACTACATAATCTAGTAGTTGACGGTGGATTAAAACGGTTAACACACTGGTCACATGAAATTCTGTTACTACTAGAACTATTGTCCACTGATCACACAAAAATGTTCACGTAAAATTAATAACAAATATTGGATAACATTAATAAAATAAATTCAAGTAATCAAACCCTCGCGTAGTGGTTCATTACAAGGTTTTTTCGACTCTGTAAGACATTAAACAATCAACATGTGTGTGCGGCCTTAATAGTGAGCAAAGTTCCTAGGTTTTGCTGTTCTGGGAAGCCTAATACATTGTTTAATACGAGGTGGCAACACCAGTCCCTTTTCTTGCCTTGTTACTTTATTAAAAGCCTTTATATCGTGAATTGTCAATTACTGGTGCACTGTCAACTGCTGGTACATCTACCCTACTAAGGAGTATTGTGAAAACCGCTAGAACGAAGACTGCTGCCATGATAACTCAAAAATGGTCCAGCATCACTAAAGTAAATGTGTCCGAAAGATTGACAAGACGACGTCTCGCAGAAATGAAGTGTGGCTTTCCAGTTGCAAAGAAGAAACCACTCCTTAAGGCTAAAATGAAGAAAAAAAGAATGGATTGATGTTACAAATATCGCAGCTGAACTGTTGAACATTGGCGACGAGTAATTTTCAGTGATGAAACCAGAGTTTACTTGTTTCAGGATGGAAGAAGAAAAGTTCTCCATAAAAAGGGGGAAGAATTGCTACCTAACTGCATTTCCAAGACAGTGAAATTTGCCCCTAGACTCACGTTATAAGGAACGTTGACAGCTGTAGCATTAGGAAGCTTCACTATTATTGAGAAAATTGTAACTTCATCAGTTTATATCAACGTGATGGTTTACATCTTTTGCCTACTGCTGATTATTACTTTCCTGTTGGACAGTACGTTTATCAGCAAGATGGTGCACCAGCACACACAACCAAACAGTACTTTGAAGATATGGAAACTGAAGTTTTGGACTGGCCTGGAAATTCTGCAGACCTAAATCCCATCGAAAGGATGTGAGATATATTAAAGAAAAAAATTAAGCCAACCTTCCCAAAGACCATCGACGAAATGAAGTCCAAAACGCGTCATGTTTGGTCAGAAATTTCTGAACATGAATGCCGGGCACTTGTGGACTCAATGCCTAAGCGAATCGAAGCGATACTTAAAGCAAAGGATGGTTTTACTCATTATTAATTGCAGTATTTGTGAAATCCTCGGAGGAGAAAATTCGTTAGAAGTCACGATCCCGAGGATTTGGCATGGACAAAGCAAAAAAACATTTCGTTCAAAAAGATCGAACACCCCCGACTGGAATGGACCCGCGGAGAAGAGATAGAAGGAGAAGAAGAAAGGCAATTGCAGAATCCAACGCGCAGGTGCGACTCAGAATCCTCCAGGTGTGAATAAAAGGAGGAGGAAGAGATGCAGAAGGCAGATAGTGCCTGATTCTCGCCCGCAGCAGAGCAAGGAGTCTGATGTCCGCCCAGATGACGACCCTACGACAACATATGGATCCCGCCTTGGTTGCCAGAGGAGAAACCTGAGAAAAAGCCCAAGTAAGGCCTCGTTAGTCCATCACTCTTTTCAAGAAGCAATTTCTCACGAAACTATAGAGAGACGTTCGGGCCCACATCTATACAAACCAAGGAATTGTCGATTGGAGCCAAGCCATCAGATTCCGAGGCACTTCAATAGCGTTCGTCTTGAATCCCCGCCTTAGCAGTCGCCGCCTCGTCAAAGAAATTGCCGCTGCTTACGGGTATGGACAACCCGAAATTCTGTTAGCCCGAGAGTACGTCTCAAAGGATCCCGACAGGACCACTGTTTAAGTGAGCCAGTACTCTTACCAATCATTAATGACTTTTGTGATATTGTTGATCATTCAGTAGGACTTAGCCATTTGCCGATGTGCACTTCAGCAAAGATCAGCGAATCTGGCCCGCAACGAGAGAGCGACGACAATTCGACATCGGAGTCCCATACAATCAGCAAGGAACTGGAGCTTCATTCCAATAGATCTCAAGAGGCCGAATTGAGAGACGAAACTGAGGTTCCCCCTTCCAAGGACGAATCTGCGAACACGAGCCTGATTACCTCGACAGCGAGCTACACTCCCTATCCCGTATCGAGAACACATACGAATTTACCGTGGGAGGTTGAGAGCATTGAAGTCATTTACCCCTAGACAATATTAGCCGGTGTTCTCGTGGGGCGCCCTGCTGAATATCCGCGCTTGGACTCGGGAGTAACTTAAAATGGTACTCACTCTAGTTCATAGGAAATTAGCTAGCTTAATTGAGAAATATGAATTATATATGTCCAAAAGATAGTGATTGGATTTCTATTAATTAACCGTTCTATTCACTAGAGCTTACCTACCTTGGTTGACAAACCTTGATAGGTCGCCGTCTTCTGGATCAGTGGTGCCAACTTTGGAGGACCATTCACCCACTTACCTGGACGACCCACCTTGGCAACTCATTTCCTTGGAGCCGACTGCTGTTACTACAACCAATTTCGCTGCTCGTCTGGGAATTAATGTGGAAACGTCTTTGGAAGATATCCAGTTGAATTCTGAAACTTTATCTGAACTGGACTGACATATTGACTTTCATTAGTTATTCTTCAATTTATTTTGCAATGAAATAATTCTGAAATTCAATTCAAAATAATTAAAATTTATTACTTAGTTTCATCTCTATCTCACTCTGTTCGTTTAATCATAAAAGTACACGACAGTGTTGCAGGACTTTTGTCACAAGATTGAGGTGTTGCAGAACTTTTGTCACACACCTGCTTTTTTATTTCTTCTAAGTTTGTAAGAAATAAAATGTTTATTTTTCCTGCTTATTTTGTCCTATATAATAAGAGCCGTAGAATTTATTCAATATAGTTTCAAAGTCGTAACCCTAACATATATTTTATAACCTATCGCTTAAATGTAGAAGCGCGCGCTCAAAATCGAATGTTGCAGGATTTTTGTCATGAGGTTGTATAGTCACTCGTAGCGAGCAGAATAATTCCTAATGTGCTCTTGATAAGACTGTTAAAATGCAAAAATCCAACAGCTTGCACTACGAGAAAATTGAAAGTTAAGATAAAATTGGAAACCCGAGCAGGGAGAGAAGTTTAGAAAATAAAATATACAGAACATCTTCGCTTTCATCTTTACTTCCTTCACTCGCACCAAGTAATAAAACTGTTCAGTGGTTTCAGATTCATTTGAAGACTATAAACCACGTTCGGAAAAACTACGACGTGGGATACGCTTTCACTCTCAAATTGTATTTGAGCAAGGCGAAAGTGTTCAGGCTGAAACAGAAAGTAACCGAGTAGGTAGGCATTACTTTTTTTCTTCCTATCTTATTTTTACAACCATACAAGTATCGGCTGATGTTTTAATGGTGTATTAGCACTTAATGCTAAATGATTGATCCGATTTTTGGCGTAATCAGGTTCATCGTTGAAGAAATGCTTTGACGAGGTGGCCTCGCTGTTATAATATTGCTTTTGTATTTCAGTGCCAAATGTATATAAATGAACCTTTTTTGCAATCTCTGAATTGTAAACAAATATTATTCTGTGACGTTCCTATTAATGGAAGTCAGGTATGTCCGTCGAGGAGAAAGGGGGGGGGGTATCAGAAAAACTTGCGTTAATGTAGTTTGCTTGTAAGTGCTGATATGCGTTATGGTGTATGCTGATTTTAATCTTGGTTAATAATTTTTGTGCGTGTTAATGATTGTCTGTGTCACGAATATTATTGTGGAAAAAAGGTTTGTTTGGGATACAAATTGTTGTGGCTCTTTTGTGACGGTCGTAAACAACCCTCTGTCGGAGCTGCGATTGTTGGCATTTTTCCAAGAAGATCGCCTCAGCTTCCGACAGGGGATTGTTGCGATCGTTTTCGTGGAAAATCTGTGGCGTCATTTTTGCGTGTGTTTTGTTTGTTATATTTATTCCTTTGTTTTTTTGATTAAAAAAAACTTGGTGCGAGCGAGTCGTATTTTTTGGAGACAACTTTGTTTTTTTCGATCGTCATGATTCGAATTCAGCAATCATGAGATCGATAACTCAAGTTGTAATTAATATAAAATTAATTATGTTCACGTAGTATTATAATCTTTAACGTTGATGTGGTTACGATGTGTTCCATGGACGAGGCAATTAGCGATTGTGTTCTTCAGGGATAATAGCTTCCCGAGCCCACGACGCAGAGGCCTGTCATGATGTTCGAATTAGGATTATCAGCATATGAAAAGTGTCAGTCCACCAGTGAATAAGGATGGTAAACTAATATATATGTGCTGAATTGGTGAGTGACTTTTGATTCATTTTCCACAGTCGGCGACGAACGATTTACCGAACAATTAGAGCATCTCTTAATCAGCAGTGTCAAAGAACCTCCCGCCTCTGGCATTGTCTGTTACTAGTTATTGTCGGCGCTACAATCGCCCGCGTGGGAGTACTCCGCTTCTCACATGAACAGTCTTGTATATTTATGTAGCCTCCTTGTTTGGTTATGTGAACGATATGCCGTTCTATGTTATCTATAAAATTATTTTATTTTATACAGTATTTGAGCTGGTTAAGCACCCTACCCGTGACAGTGGTCATCTAGCTTTATGATGGGAATACCTAGTAATCGTGGGGCAAACATTACCTTGTTGTTCACTAGCAATTGTTTGCGTGCGTGATTTGACACGCGACAGAATTGTGGGAACTCATAGCTTGCCAGTGGCTGACGGGTAAGCGAACTCCGTACTCACCAAGAGGGGTTCCTGTACCTCCCCCCTGGTGGCTAATAAAGGAGGTGCGGGAGTACGGAGAGTTTATAGCTGATACGTCAGCTGAGCAAATTGTTTGCACACCCTTAACGTGCTAGGAAATGTATTTCCCGTGCAGGCATCAGCTGAAATAACGGGTAGATGTGCCGGTTCTCACGTTCAAGAGACCTATCACCAAGTAATAACTGATATGGATAGATGTGCAATTATTTACTGACAAGGGCCCTTGATCATAGTATTGTAACTTACTTACTTTTCAAACCCGCTTATCCGTTAGGGTCGCGGGGGCAGCAGCCCTATGGAGGATCTCTAGCGATCGCGATCTTCCGCCATCAGGCGCATGTCCTCCCTGGTAATATCCAAGCGACTCGAACCCAGATTCTCCATGTAGTCTAGCCACCTGGTTCTAGGCCGACCCCTTGGTCTCTTACCCACCGGCTTGGAAAATATCAACTGCCTAGGAAGACTAGTTTGCGGCATCCGTATCACGTGACCATACCAGCGCAACTGAGATCTCTCAATGCGGAGAAGTATCGGCTCAACACCTAAAGATTCCCTTATTGTGCTGCTGTACACTCTATCTAGTAGGGTAACACCTACCACACCTCTCAGAAATCTCATTTCGGCCGCTTGTACCCGCGATCGCACTCTTTCGGTCATTACCCAAGCCTCATGACCATAGGTGAGAATGGGGACAAAGATAGATTTGAAGACGGAGAGCCTGGCTTTGTTACCCAGCTCGCGTTTCGTTACCACGGATCGCCACAGTTCACGTCTGACACAGCTTGCTGCACCGATCCGAGCATCGAATTCTTTCTCCTGCCGCCCATCACTCGTGAATGCAATCCCGAGATATTTGAATTTCTCCACCTGTCTCAATGAGGCTCCCCTGACATGGAGAGCGCACTGAGCAGGCTGTCTTGAAAGGACCAGAACCTCGGTTTTAGCCACACTGATCTTCTTCCCAGCTTCTTCACATTTGGCTGCAAACCGGTATAGTGCATGCTGAAGGTTCGTGCGAGAAGACCCAAGCAGGACAAAGTCGTCAGCAAAGAGCAACCTCTCCACCAGGCAGTCTCCCACACAAATACGCTCCTCGCCTCGGCTGCCCCTGTCTATCCAGTCCATAAAGATAATGAACAAGAGGGGCGACAGTACGCACCCTTGGCGGAGTCCAACACCCATGGTGAACGGTCTTGACTTAATGACATTTATCCGGACACACATCTCAGAGCTTTCGTACAGAGACATGATAGCAACCAGTAATTGACCATCCACTCCATACTCTTGCAACACTTGCCAGAGCTTCTCCCGAGGAACTCTGTCATATGCTTTTTCGAGGTCCACAAAGCAAGCGTAGACCTCTTTTGCATTACTCCCAGGATTTCTCAAAGATTTGCCTTAGAGCAAAGATGTGATCCGTCGTGCTTCGGCCAGGTCGGAAACCACAGTTTCGACTCCCCGACAGTTTGGAGTCGACTATTTCCCGACTTGTATGATGATAAGAAGTATTTTATGTAAATGTACTATTGTGACGAGTAAATTTGAATAAATGACGTGTATGGAACATAATCATCGCAGTATCGAGTTTTTCTCTTCTTGTTTGGTCCCGAACCCTCAGCGACCCCCTCCCCCTCACTGTTTTCATTAGCTTGAGTGTTTTTTTTTTTTAATTATTGCGGGGGCTAAAATTCCAATAAAATATTTATATAAAAACCTTGGCATGTTTTTCTTTATTTATATTGGTGATACATTGTAGAAATAGGCTGGAAAATAGGGGCACCTCACGCTATTTTTTATAGTTTTCTATGGCGTTCGTCTGCTCCAAACCTTCCAGCTGACGTCACACGTCAGTAGCTAATGACCATCGATCATCTCGATAGAGGCCACCTTCTCTTTAACAACCTTGAGATAATCAAAGCAGAAATGTACAATGCGACATGAAATGACTGTCTGGACGAATTTTTTACATAGATATATAGAGAATGTTGATTATGATCTATAGTAATGATTTGGAGGAGAAGTTTACGAAGAAAACCTTTTTCTCCACCAATGATCGTGTTCTATTTGGTGACCCTGGTTGTGGACTATTGTACTGCGCCGTATCTTCCACTATAGAAGAGATGTCTGCAGAATGTAAAAGCTGATGTTATTTCATTCCTGTTTCAGGCTTTTCAAAGACCTCAGTGGTTTTTGGACGGTCTCGAGAAAGGATCGTTTCAATAATCCAAGTCCACAGAAATCCATCGAGGATGCATATGGTGATTTGGCAGGGATATCATGAAAGGGTATAACGTGAATTCCAGTTTCATCTTCCAAATCAAACATAAATTGAATGGTCGAGTTAGACGTATGGCTGGGAGGCTTTGTCTTGATGCAGCCAAACTTGCTTTTCTCTTCTCCATACAAAGCGGAGATTTCCTGGTGGAAAATTGGACTGAGAACATTCTGCTGATAGTAGAGTGAGTTCCTGCCCACTCTTCTGATTGTGAGCTTTTCCTTGTACGAGAGTCCGGCAATCAACATAAATCCTTTAGAAAAACTTTCCTTACGTTCCTTGGACTACTTCTAATATGACTTCTCTCCACATGGACGATAGAAAATCGCCCGGGGTTTGTTGCAGTCGTTGAAACAGACGCAGGGTTCATCCAAAATGACAACGTAGTTCCACCGTTCTGCTGCGAGATAAACCTATAGAGCCTCCGACAGTTCCTCTTCCTTTCTGTGATGTGGCGTGGACTCATGTGACGTTCTTCCATTTGCAAATCTTTTTAGGAACTTCTAAGGCTATCATGAATAAATTAATATATGGTGTTTGCGATCACTCTTTGGGTTGCTGGATTTCATACTGAATGAACTGCTTGACCTTTTGAATGACCTCTGATGTTCGGCTTTGGGAACTCAAGGATTTTGCTGTTTCTGGATTTTCCTTTTCCCATTCAGTACGCCGATATGAATTTCTTCAAAACAGAGAAAGTTCGTATTTAACGTGGGCTAATTATAGCAGAATATCTATAACACTGGCCAACAAAATTTAAGATTTTTCTTGTAACAAAATGAAAGTGGGTGATTTTTGGTAGTATTTTTTCTGCTGATTACGAATATAATTTTTAAATTTCTCTAGCACGCACAGGTTTCTTGTTTTACAATGAAACATTTTTAAATCATTCAGAGTTTGGGGCCTGGTAAATTTCCTTGCGGCCCCAAAATATGGATACTTTAACAATGTAGCCGCTTCTCTTCACTCCCATTACTTTAACATAGAAGTCTCGATGTGCATAACTTGGAAACTTGACGTGATAGAAAAAATCTAAAAGCAGATTTGCATTCTATCTACAAATTACTACTAAGAACATTTTGTGTGGTCTTAGTTACAAAATATGTGTTGACTAGTGTAATTAGCATCGGAAAGGGCAGTAATTAATCCTTCCCACTAAGGTCTGATTTACGGAGAAATCCTTTCATGATATTTACTGCTTTCGAATGAAACACAAAGATGCGGATTTAATAGCATTATTTCACGTGCTTTCTATCACGTGCGTGTGCAAGTGACCCGCAGCCTTCACGCAATAAATCGTTATCAAAGATCGTAATCAACCTTCTATAGAAACTGGTTACATGTTTATACCGCTGCATAAATCAATGAGGCTATAAATAAAGTTTCAAAATACAATTTGGTTCTCTCTGGATGTTTTAAGTTAATTTATGAAACGCAAATACCCGTTACTATCCGATTACTCACGTTTTCAGGTACACCATTACTATAACCCTTATAGGTATTGGAGGCAGTATTATGGTTTGGAGTATGTTTTTCCAGCTTGTATATCAGCGTCTGAATCGAACAACATATCAAAATATCGCTGCTGATCAAGTTCAACCTGTCATTTTGCTGGTTTATCCAAACAGATGGCAACTTTGAACAAGATAATGCATAGTGCTCATCTAGTACAGAATTGGTTTCAGGAACATGAATGAGACTTTACTGAAATCTTCAGATCTCAATCCCATTGAGCGGTATGAAGTTGAAAGAGCCATCAGCCAGCCGGGTTCGCAATCATCAAATCTGGCACAACTATAAGCTGCTTTTCATCAGGCATGGTCTCAGATTCCACAGACCACGTATCAACATCTAGAAAAGCCATGCGAAAAAGAACTGGCGCAGGATTAAAGGCAAAATCTGACTCAACAAAATACCGAAGAGGTCGTCATAATAAATAAGCCACTAAAACATTTTCCTCTGCTCAACACGCGATTATGACTTTTTTATGTGAAAGATTTCCTCCTTTAAGGGGGATATTCGAATACATTGCGTACATTAATTGGGGGAGGAAGTTTGAGGAAGAGTAATATTACAAAGTGTTACAAAGGGAAGGGTGGTAAAAATTGTGTCCAAAAATACCAAAAAATGAAATAAAAATGATTAAATACAACATAAAATACAACAATATTTCTACAAAAATACAACAATATTTCTACAAAAATACAACAATATTTCTACAAAAATACAACAAAATATCTACAGTCCATGAAGAATTAGAGTAATTCCAACAAAATTTAACAAAAATCATGAAGATGGATCCACAGTGGACCCGAAAGCATTTATATGTTTTAATTTACTTAATTTTATAGTTTATTTCAAAATATTATTTTAATATTTGATAAGAACATTCCTTATCAATCAAGAGAATTGATGTAATCGTGAAGTGCATCCCTTCAACGTCATTGAACAACAACAGCCCAAGAACATAATGACAGACAGGGTCCGCCGAAGGCTGAAACGTATTGGGTGAACAAATTGGATGTCCTCCGTTGAATCACTGGCTAACAAATTCCGCATATAAATGGCCAGCACTAAAACTCTCCGCGGAGAATTACATGCCATGAGTTACCATGGTCGTGCAGCAGCACATAAGCCCAACAGTAACATCAATCCCAAGCGTCGGGATCAATGCAAACTCGACGCAACTGGACTCTGGATCAGCGATAACGCGTTCTTTGGATCGTTACACCATCTGGCAGTCCGATGGAAGAGTTTGGTCTGGCGGACGCCTCGGACACCCTTCTTGCGCGAATGTTTCGTGCCAACTGTGAAATTTGGTAATGGAGGCATCATAGTCTGGGGATGCTTCTCATGGTTTGGGCTTGTTCTTTGCTTCCAGTGAACGGAAACCTGAACAGTGCACGGTACAAAGGACGTTCTGGACAATTCAGTAGTTCCAACACAGTGTAAAGACATTCTGTTTCAACATGATATTGCCCCAGCCCACAAAGCGAGGTGCCTACAAGAATGGTTCCATGATATGGTGTTGAAGAAATGGCCTGGTCTGCTCGAAGCTCTTTGGGATGATTTGGAATGCCGATTGTTCCAACTTTACGATTTATCAAAAACTAGTTGAAAGCCTCCCCGGCAGAGTGCACGCTGTTACTGCAGCGAAAGGAGGTTCAACGACAATGTAGTCACATCATAATAAAAACTTGACAAATTAGTCACATCATAATAATGTGTCCGGAAACTTGGCAGAGTTGTGCTTGACACAGGGTCCTCATTGAAAGCTTCTCAGGTTCAAATTTTACTGTAAATCACGATGCAATGCATAGAATAACATATATACTGCGCCAATTTTATATTTATCTCTTGCTTTGGTCAATACGTAACAGGAATTAAATATAGATTCAAGGTTGATTTTAGAGTCGCCCTGTATAATAGCTAATTAATGGCCTGTTAGTTGCGCAACATAGTAGCTTTATATTGTCGAGTTATCTTTTCTTTTCCAACTCCCGAGCACTGGCCCAAGTGGACAGAGTTTGGTTACATTTAATGAAGTTTCACCAAGGCTGCTGGATAAAATTTATTAGAGAAATGAAGTACGCATAAAAATTCTTTAACTTAATGGTGAAAAAGCCATTATATTTCTTGCGGCCTAAAAATAAATGAACAACTAATCTAGTGTTTTCACTTTCGACCACTCCCCAGCAGCGGTCATTTAGTGTCTGCGGGACCAGCGCTTAATTCTTAATTCGAATACTTAGAGCTACGCAGTGATTAAGGTAATTATCTCTTGTTAGCGTGAACGTGCGGTCAACAAAACTGTTCTCATTTCGCTTTGCGATCAATTGAAATGTGTACAATGGAATGGGTTCTTCGAAAGACCTTCATTATTGAGAGTGGACTCTGATTTTCTTCCATTTTATAACTTCAATGGAACGCAAAAAAAAAAAAAGAAATCTAGTTCATCAAAAGAATTGCTGATGCTATTTTAAAATTTAAAAGTCTGTTTGCTTTGACTGGCTTCAATTCATTTATTTTTGCTTTAATTGTGTGCTTGCAGTTTTCTTTGTCTGGCTGTTTTTATCCAGATCGAACATTTCTGTATGTTTGCTTTGTGTATTCAAAAGACTTCAGGTTTTTACGACATTGTGTTAACAGCTGTAGAGCTTATTCTTTGACTTCTGATAAAGTAACGGCAAGAAATAAATTTATAAATCGATTTTGAGGACACAAAGCGATTTTATGATAAATATTTATTCAAAGAGAAACAAAAAATTACGAAGTGAAAAATATATAGCTTGTAAATAAAATGAACGACAATTTCCCGATGAACAATCTGAAATCCGAAGAGAAACTTTCAGAGTTGGAATGTTAGAATTTACTAAAAACCAAAGGATACTGTAATAAAATCAAGATATAATACAAATGCAATAGGAAGTGATAGTCCTCTCATGCTTCTTTTAAAGAATTGCATCAAAGTTTTATTTAACATTTGGTAAAATTTACTATTTGCAGCTGTATAGCATTAATATTGAAACACAGTAAGTAAAACCATGAATTTTAAGTAGACATAACTTGAATAACCATATTAAACTTAATAACATTACAAAAGTTAATTTTATAGTGCAAAGTAAATTTAGTAACCTGCTTTGAACGTCATTCTTCTAAAAAACCCACGACACAGAAAAAAGGGGGGGGGTTCTAGAAATTAAGGCGTCGACTACTTAGGTCATTTAGCGCCTTTTACACAAGTTATCTGTATGCAGCCCGGGACAAACACAAACATCCATGCCTACAGCGGGATTCGAACCCAGAGCCAGGCGGACTCGAGAACTAGAAACCCTATGCCCTAGCCCTCTCGGCCACCTGGCCGGCTCAGAAAAAGTGGTACTTACGCTTTCGGGTCAATGCTATCCATATTAGCCAACAGACTGGAACTCGACTTCATGCAATAAACACGTAGCATTGACCAACCATTATTTTTAACGACTACTGCAAGCGTTAAGTTCAGAGACTGGCCTTCCTGACGGATATGATGTATTTTCACGTGCTACACACAACCACTTTCAATGTTTTCCCCTTCTACAACTATGCATGTCTCCTAACGTGAGCACAATTACTGAAAACGTTCCTAGAAGCCTTTTGAGGTCTTCAGGGCGGCCGTCGTTGCTTCCTGAACCATAGATATATCCTTGAAACGGCATCTACGGAGTTCGTTTTTCAAATGGGATAACAGGTAAAAGTCGCATGGGGCGAGATCGGGTTAGCAGGGAAAGTGTGGAAGCGTTGATGCTCCCATTTTAGCCAACGCAGGGGCATTATCATGTTGCAGTACCCACTCCTTGTTTTTCCAGAGTTCCGGGCGTTTCCGACGGACGGCATCACGAAGCCAGTATTTGCGTGTACCTCACCTTTTTCACTGTCTTCCCTTCCGACGAACGTGAACACTATAATTCACTAACACGCATTGTTTGGAAAAATCCTGCACTACGGAGCCGCTTCCTCCTTATCACGACTCGCGTCACATCTGCCTCTACGCCACGGTCAAATAGTTCCCTCTCCTCCAAACCTGATTGGAGATATTAGCACAGTCTCCGAGTTTATTGATTATTATTACTTTTATAACAAACGTAAACGTCGATTAAAAATTGCGAATTCACCTCCATGATTTCCGATTAGATGAAAACTTTGAATCTTTTCTTGTCAAATTATGTAGATGATATAGGATCGAAGTAAGCTGTTCCGCCGAACATGATCTAAACGTGGTACCTTATGTTTTCCTTCAATCCAATTCTGAAAATTTTTTTCACTGAAATCGACTAAAATACTCTGATTAGAGAAGATATGTTGATATGTTATTAAAAACTAGCTGATATACCCGGCGTTGCTCGGGCTCTTTTTTGATGAAAGTTGCAATATCTGAATGGGAATATACAGTAAAAATTAATACATTAAAACAGTAAAAATTCATATAGAAAAACCGAAAAAAACTTTTAAAATATTCCTAATGGATGGCGCTGTAACAGTTCTCCCCGGTTCCTATTGGAATGTTGTGTATAGTTGAGCGAGTTTACCCATAGTGCAGGAGAAACATTGTGTGGATTAATGTGTATGGCTACGAAATTGGGAGAAAATAGAATGAAAATGAAACAATAGTTTGATCTGACGTTTTTTCAGTCCTGGCTATGGGCTGTAGTTCTTCTATTTTGTGTGACCTGACCTTTAAAAATTCATTTGTTTATCTAAAAATTCCACAATTCTCTTCTTGGGTGGCGATGAATGTACATGATCGTTTGTGTCTGTGTATTCTGCAATTCCAACAATTCATAAACTGTTAGGAAATAAAGAAATTAAACTGGGGCAAACTCCAAGCATCAGGTAAATGATATTAATTAGAAAAATGGATAGAAAAATTCTGCGACTTGGATTCGAACCAGGAACCTCGACTGTCATGGTCGACGCCTCTACTAATTGGGCTATCGCACACATGCTATCACTAAATGTCTTAAAGACAACCAAGTAGTCTTTACCTAATGTTTGGTGTTTGCTCCAGTTTAATTTCTTTATTTCTTATTGTGTGGTCATCAAACTTTCTGATGGTTTGGATAGGAGAAATTCACGTTCTGTGAACCGGGTTCCCACCTCCCATTGGGTTTTCCTTCTTGACAACTTGGTTGTTTTTAAGACATTTAGTGACAATATGGCTGTTCAAGTGTCTGTGATAGCTCAATTGATAGAGGCGTTGACCATGACAGTCGGGGTTCCTGGTTCGAATCCAGGTCGCGGAATTTTTCCATCAATTTTTCTAATTGGTAAACTGTTGCAATTCACACTCTGCTCTCGAGGTCTTGTAGCAAGACTGGTGCATTCATTACTTGGTGTGATCTAAATACTAATCGGAACACCTTCTAATTTTTTCTTGTAAAAAACTTCTTTTTACGAATTTTCATATTTTGTATATTTATTTTTTAAATATTTTATTTGTAAACACGACTTTCCAATATAAGCCAATAATTTGACACATTTGCATCGACGGACACAGGGTCACTCACCACTTGTTTAGTTGAAGCAGTGTTCTGGTGAAGGGGCTGCTTTCTCTGCTGCCTTTCCACTGTTTCTCAATAGTCTGCTAACTCTCCATTATTTCCATTTATTGCTCATTTTTAAAGCTTTTCTAACAACTATCAATTTTAAGAAAAGCACAAAGGACAGGAATTCTATGTATTGTTAAAATTTCCGACGCCTTCTCACTGATTTTCAGAAGAAGGCAGACCCTTCCAGCTGTATGCTGACGACCATTACGCGAAACTTTAAATTATGGTCAGGAAATTAGAAAGCCCGAAGAATATTATATTTTATATGAGGCTGGTCCTCGATTTATGCATGTAAGTCGTGTGTCCTCAAAATATTTTTGTTAATGAAATTTACAAAATGATCAATTTTCAGATTCATTTACATGTCTTAATGAACATGTCTTACATACATAACTTTATTAGTCTATTGTTGCACAAACTTTACCTTGCATTGTTCGTCAAGAGATATATATTTTTGGTCCATAATTTGAATTTAAATCCATGAATTATTATCGATAAATATTATTTTTTCGAAATCTCATGCAGGCAGTGACCTTCTTCTTGCTTTGAAGATCAGATTTGCAAATTTCATCAAGATTGTAATTAAACTATAGATTTATTTAAGAAAGAAACACACATGGACCTATCTGTTCGCTATGCATCTCAAAATGGCTAGACCAATATTGATGAAATTTTTTATGGTAATTCCGATGGTCCCTGGGAAAGTTTTAGGTAGGTCATGGTGGAGATATCACGCTACATGGATAGCACACTCTACAATTCGTTACCTCTCTCTAAAAGAGGTTAATATGGTTAATTATGTAGTGCCACACCAGTAAATGTGTTACGTTTGTAGTGCCACACCAGTTAATGTGTTAACAAATTTTCATTCCCCCTTTCCCCCCTTAGGGGTTGATTTCCTTATTCTTATTTGTTTTAAACCACCCCTGTATTAGAGGAAACAAAACAAAAAAAATTATTCAAATCGGTCAAGCCGTTTCTGAGTTTTAGCGAGACTAACGAACAGCAATTCATTTTTATATACAGGGTGTTTTCGAATTGAGTACAGATTTCTTGGGAGATGATAAAAGAGGTCCTTAGAAGTATTTTTTGTCATATGAACATGGGGTCCCCGCGGCTTCGTTTACTTACAATACTGCATTGAACAGTCAAATGACACCGGGACGCAGTGTGCGTTGGTAGGCCTAGATTGTTTTATTTTTAACAATTAACACAAGCAATCTACTGTAATAGCTTTTAAAGTAATTGTTTGCAAAGAAATTTAAAGGTGCACGTGCTTGTTTGTTGAAAAGTCTTAGGACAAACTTCGTCAAGGAGATTCCATGGAATCCAAGCCCTTTGTAAAATACGATTAGTTCATATGTAAATGAACTAATCGCATTCTGGGAAAGCAGTAGGTAAAGATTTGTTTTAAAAAGTTCACTTGATGTACTTTTTACATGTGTAAAGTTAAACAAACAGTATGAATCGTTTTACATGGAATGATTATGCAGACATGCATCTGTGTCTCGGTGCTGCTGGTACCATGAATGGTGCAAGGCGTTATCCCATCAGAATTCTTCCCAATTCACGAACATTTGGTGCAGTAGATCGTCGTCTAAGAGAAACAGGCGCATTCGCTCATGATAATCATCAGCGTGGACGTCGTCGGTGGTTACGCTCCCCTGAATTAGAGGATGAAGTTTTGGAAAGGTTTAACCGAAATCCATCGACAAGTACTCGTGCGGTCGGAGCTGCTTTGAATACTAGTCATACCACTGTATGGAACATTTTACATGACAACCTGCAACATCCGTTCAAGCTTCGAAAGGTGCAGGAATTATGTCCCAATGATCATGGTCCCCGACGTGCTTTCGCGGAATGGTTTATGCAGCAACAGAATAGGATTCCAGACTTTCCTTCCATGGTTTTGTGGACAGATGAGGCAACGTTTACGCGAGAGGGAATGTTCAATAGCTACAATAGTCATCTGTGGTCTCATGTCAACCCATGTTCAACACATGTTAACAGTTTTCAGCATCGTTTTTCGTTGAATATTTGGGCTGGCATGATTCACAATGTCCTGATTGGGCCATATCTCTTACCATGCCGTCTTAACGGGCAAACATACCTTGGTTTCCTGAAGGAGGAGCTCCCTGGTCTTCTTGAAGATGTTCCACTAATGACCAGACATTTGATGTGGTTTCAACAGGACAGCGCACCTTCGCATTACACAAGAGCAGTTAGAGATTACCTAAATGAGACATATCCTGGTCGTGGGATTGGTCGTGGCGGACCTGTTGCTTGGCCACCGAGATCGCCAGATCTCACACCGATGGATTTTTTTTATGGGGAAGCATAAAATCAATGGTGTACTCCGAACCCGTAGATACCGAAGAAGAATTGGCGGCTCGTGTTGTCGCGGCAGCAGGTGACATCAGCGACCGTGCAAATCAACTGTTTCCACGCGTACATCAATCCATCATAAGGCGTTGCGAATTGTGCTATAAAGCAAATGGCGGTCATTTCGAACAATTACTGTAAAAGTCATACAGTAGATTGCTTGTGTTAATTGTTAAAAATAAAATAATCTAGGCCTACCAACGCACACTGCGTCCCGGTGTCATTTGATTGTTCAATGCATTATTGTAAGTAAACGGAGCTCGGGGACCCCATGTTCATACGACAAAAAATACTTCTAAGGACCTCTTCTATCATCTCCCAAAAAATCTGTACTCAATTTAAAAACACCCTGTATATAGATAGATTGAAGAACAATAGATCGGTCGGAGAAAGCAAGAAAGATGAATCGGCTTGATCATTGGCCAAAAGGAAGAATATGCAAGAAAAGCTAATTAAAGAGAGAAATAAAAAGCGGAGACGGAGAAAAGAAAAGCAGAGCGCGTTTCGACTCGATGGCCAGCAGAAGAAAGAAGGTGACCAGTCCCGATGCCCCGTCCGAGCGCGAAAGCAGCCAACGCCTTTTCAGCAGAATTTCTCCCGGAGCCACAACCAAACAAGAATATAACTCGTAAAACGATTTTCAAATATGCTGAAAAGTAGACTATAAAATTTGTTGTTGAGTATTATATACAGTAATATTTTTATATAGAGCAATGGCGAAAACTGCATGTAAATTTACGTATTCGATTGCAGCGCTCACACGAATCTTTTCAAACGCGCGAAATGAGAAATGAAATTCTCGCACGTCTAATGTTAAATGTTTTAAACTATTGGGCCTATGTTCTTTCCACTGCTAGATCAAAGTTACCATAAACGTCAGGAGAGAAAAATCATTGTTTCAAAGCACCGTCGGGAAAAATCTTTTAAGCATTCCAAGCAGCTTTAGCTGTGACGCAGATATAATTTTAAATTTGAATATCTCACGTTTACTTGCACTTGGTTTAAATAAACAGTGGAAATATCTTTGATTCAAAACGCATTCACACCATTTTTAAATATAGGCCTAACTTCAATTAGCTATTTTAACAATAGGCCTAACATTAATTAGCCATTTTTAACTATAGGCCTAGCATTATATAGTCATTTTAACTGTAGGCCTAACATTAATTAGCCATTTTTAACAATAGGCCTAACATTAATTAGCCATTTTTCACAATAGGCCTAACATTATATAGTCATTTTAACTTAGGCCTAACATTAATTAGCCATTTTTAACAATAGGCCTAACATTAATTAGCCATTTTTAACAATAGGCCTAAGATTAATTAGCCATTTTTCACAATAGGCCTAACATTATATAGTCATTTTAACTGTAGGCCTAACATTAATTAGCCATTTTTTAACTATAGGCCTAACATTAATTAGCCATTTTTAACTATAGGTCTAACATTAATTAGCCATTTTTGACTATAGGCCTAACATTAATTAGCCATTTTTAACTATAGGTCTAACATCAATTAGCCATTTTTCACAATAGGCCTAACATTAATTAGCCATTTTTAACTATAGGCGTAACATTAATTAGCCATTTTAACAATAGGCCTAACATTATTTAGCCATTTTTAACAATCGCCCTAACATTAATCAACACATTTAACAATAGGCCTAACAGCACTGAATTTTAAAATGAAATGAGCACGTGCATCAAGAAATCTTCATAACAGGCACGTGCTCCAAGCTGCCATCAACAATGCTTAAATGATAAACAAAAAGTAACATTATATTCACTTATGACTCGTCAGTAGGATTCGATTGATATATTACATGCCTTAAGTTCATATTCTTATCATTAGTGCACGTGCTTGAAGGGGTCCACGAGAGCTCATCAAAAGTTGATATATCGCAGTTATATATCTTCCATTTTCATGTTTTCGTGCAAACGATGGCTGGCCGTGCACATAAAGGTACTGATTATGCTTGTATTCTTATATATAGCTTTAGCTAAAGCTCATAATAAGGGATCATTGAAGCACTTTTTGAGGGTCATTTTCTCGGACGTGGCATTTCGAAAATCGAAAAGAATGACATATTCATCTTGTGCTCATCATTCTCGTTCGAATGACATATTACATGCCGTATATTGCCAATAAAAAAATTTAATGGGGGGGTTTGGGTGTCAATAGTCACGTGACTGTTAGACCGATTTCAATCACAAACTAATCAGGTGAGCTCAGGAAGTGTCTCTATCGAAGAGCGAAAGCAGAATTTAAAAAAGTTAAAGCGTTCTCGAGTAATCGTCGGACATACAGACGGACAGACACACAAACAGAGCGAAACCAATATATGCTTTTCAGCATATAATAAGGAAGCGAAACTTCTCTCAGCAGCGGTACGAGGCCCGAACCAACGACATCGGCTTGGCGAGCCTGAGTGCCGATGAAAGGACATTGAACCGCAAAGGAATTCGTGCCGACGTTCACGGCTGATTCTGCAGGCAAGTGAAATAAGACATTATTGCCATAACAGAACTTTTTACAATACTGCTCTTAGTGCCTCGCTGGAAGAGGAACGCCAGACGGAGACCCCGGCAAACGTAAATTGGAGGCCCGCTATCCCTGAGGTCATTCGAGATGAATTCGAAAAGAATCGTAGACATCAGGATTTAGTAACGACACCCCAGAACGATTCGACGAGCGAATCGCCCGATGCCGACACCGAGAACCCTGCCCCGCTTCCGACCATAGAGAAAGGTGACGGAGACGACGATCACCTTGCCGCCCGGACGACAGCAAGCAGTTCGGCGACCGACGAAGGATCACTCGGCGTGATTGTGGAGTCTACCCCGTGCCAAAAGTAGCTCGGCAAGGCCCCCCTCGGACCAGATACGGACGACGGCGAGCACGACCGTGCTGCGCACCTTACGAGCGCCCAGCCCGACTCGACAACGGACGACGAAGGCATTGCAAGCGCGCGTCGCGAAGAGAGCTCTCGCCGCGAGGCACGCTTGGCTGCCTTATCAACGTGTCGGGGTATAGATTTCTATATTCATCATAAACTAGGAAGTTAAGTAAAACAACTAGTATTACATTAAGTAGCGAACTATTAAGAACTCTCCTAGCTAGCAGTTAAGCTTTTCACACTTTAAAATAGAAGAATTTTATTTCTCCGTTTTAAGTGATGAATAATCGACGGGAGTGAATTAATAATCTTGTCTCTATTTCTTTAAACTCCAGTGTTCTGGAGCGCCTTTCCAAACCCGAATGGGTCGCCGTTTCCCGTCGTTACGGCAGCCACATTAGTCGAACATCGGACTTTCCAGTGGACGGAAACCTACCTACCTTTGAGACGTATATCGCCTGCCTTTTTCGTAAGGACCATTGACGCCATTTCAAATTCAATCTGTTAGCAACAATTGATTTGAATAATTTTTTTTTTCTTATGTATACACATGATCTTAAAGACTTGTAGATGAAAGCTTTAAATTGGAAAAGTGATTAAACAAACGTTTTCGTCCTCCTCCTTTCTCTTTCCACGACCAGTTGATAATTAATACTATTTATTATTAAGAAAACTTAAACTAATTAAAGTCATTAAAAAGTGCCAAAATTTTTTTGTGACTTTCCAAAATGGAAGACTTAAAAGAGGATGACCGGCGGTGCCTAATTACATAAAAAATCCTCCTTGTCAATTTGGAAGTCATTTCCTGAAGATGGGGATTAGTCGTCAAACCACATATGACATTATTAGAAGAGTAAACAACGCTGAACATCTCACTAGAAAGCCAGGCTCCGGCAGGATAGCCAAAAAATGCCTCAAGAGAAGTGAGAGAGGTTTGTGTCAATAGTCGTCGGGGTTGTTAGGAAAATATACCGAAAATAGACGAGATAGACGAGAAATATGGAAGGAAAACATTGAAGGATAATCATGTAAAACTGAAATCGCGAATATTGCTCTTAAATACATGGCAAAGCAACTTGACAAGCATAAATCCATTCTGCGAAAACTTCGTAAAAACGGACTGAAGTCAAGTAGCAACCTCGATGTTATACTTGATGACGGGTCTTTTATTATTTTGGACGGAAAGGACTGCGCAGGAAACAACACATTATATCCAAGAGAGCCAGGAAGTTGATTCAGACATCAGATGCTCCTCGTCCTGTTATTGTGTGGTTTTCTACATATTCCATCAGAGACATGATCATAAAAAAAAGGAATAAGCTAAAGACTTGGGAGACTCGTTTAGCTATATCAAGACCTTACCACTTCCAGATATAAACTTCTTCGCGAAGCTAAATCAAAGTTTGGGGTCTCCAATGCTTGGAGCTACGGAGGAAGAATTTTTATTAAAGACTCCCAAGGGAAACCTAGATTGATTTCCTGTGCACTGGATCTTCAATCCATTTATACCCGAATGTAACCATGTTATTGTTATTCCTTGTGGCACCTTGTTAAGTTTTTTTGGTTGACTTTGATTGACACTTATTATATTATTTTCTATGTTATTCGATGGTTTTGTCCATCAGTTTTTGTTTTTTAGCCACGTAAATCTAAATTGTTTGGTATTAACAATGTCTACTTATAACTAAAGTTACACATTGTTTTAATCGTTTCGATTCGTATTTAGTTTATAAGTTCTTATATTGAATATTAATAATTTGTTTTTTTTTTTGTTTTTGTTTTCTCACTTTATTTAGCTCGCTCTCTACCTTTTTTATTTTTTTTATTTTATTTTTTTTTATTATTAGTTAAATTTTTTTCTCTAAGTTTACTAATTTTTTTCTAACTTTTTTCATTCCTACTTAATTTTATATACTGTTTTTCTTTCTATTTATATTTGTTTTAATTTGTTTTAATTTTTTTTGGATTATTTAATTAATTTGTTGTTTGAACTCGTAGAGGCTATATTATGTCTGTTTTTAGAAATCCGATACCCATTGACGAAACAAATTCTGTTATAGCTGGCCTATCTATCTCGGCTGTAAGTCGAAGCCTGTCCTTATTCTATTTAAACATTAGAAGCCTTAATGCAAATTTTGCTTGCGCTTTGGCCAATTTAAATACTCTTGCCCATGACCCAAGACTGCTCGTTTTCGCTGAAACCTGGTGCCGAGACCATAGTGAGATTCCGCCCATTGAAGGATATAATGTTGCTGCCGTTAATCCTGTATCTAAGCGTGGTGGCGATCTGTGCATTTATGTCTCGAGTACACTGTTATTTCCGATGACTATGAACTTTTAACTTTAACTATTAACAATAAGTATATTGTTACAGCGGTTTACCGTCCACCCGCTGGCCAGTTGTCCAAGTTCTGTAATTACCTAACATCATATTTGCTCGAGTTACAGCACCTTGGTAAACCACTGATATTACTAGGCGATTTCAACGTCTACTTAAGCACTCCGTCACCTGGCTTGAATTTATTATTGGACGCTATTATGAGGTCAGGCCTGGTTTTAACTATCCCGACTTATACACATTTTTCACTATTTCACAGAAAATTCTCTGCAATTGATGCTTGTTTTACAACTCTAAATGCTCTATTCTGTTGTGCCATTGACACCTCCATTTCTGATCATTTTCCGCTATTGATAATTTTTGACTTGACCTTGCAGTCATCCTGCAAACCAAGGGTTATTCGAAAGCGCGTTATTTCTTATCATAGACTCATGGCTCTCTCCTCATACTTTACTTTAACTAATTGGGCTTCGTTATTATCCAACGTTTATGATACTAACATGCTGTTTGACATCTTTCTAAATCACGTAAGCCTTGGGTTCGATCGATATCTGCCTTATAGACGTGTGCTAAACAGGAATAAGGCTGACAGCGTAGCTCGGAAGCCGTGGATTACCCCCAGCATATTGCTGACTGTTAAGAAAAAGAATAATTATTACTTGAAAGCCCGTCGTGAACCTACTGCGGTAAACATTAAACGATTTAAAGACTGGTCCAACGCTGTTAGGAAACAGATTAGGAAGACCAATATATTTATTTTGATAGGTTGTTCGATCGCCTTCATTCAAACAAAGATAAATGGAGCGTTTTAAAAAATTTATCGTCTGGCGTCCACTCCTCACAGTCCCCATTTGTGCAGCATGATCAGGTCTCTAGCTCGACTCTCACTTTTTTTTTGCAATCTTTACTGCCAAGTTATGATGGTCCGTCTAACTTTGGCAAGATGGGATAATCTTTCTCGCAACTTTGTTTCAAGTTTTTTTGCGGTTCCAACGACCGCTGCGGAGGTTAGTAACACTATTCTCCTTCTAAAGTCGTCTACGTCCCTTGATCCTCTGGGGTTTCCACCTGACGCTGTGATTTTTCTTTACCAGGAGCTGTCTTATCCTCTCACCATTATATTCAACCAGTCGCTTTCAACAGGTATCTTTCCGGAAGCATTAAAGATAGCTAGAGTTGCCCCGATTTTCAAAAAAGGTTGACCCCACGCTTTTCTAGAATTATCGGCCAATTACCGCCTTGCCGATATTCGCCAAACTCTTTGAAAAATTGTTCTACCAACGATTGTCGCAATATGTCCATGAAAATGCTTTAATTACTACTTGCCAGCATGTGTTTGAGCCCAAAAGAAACGTTGAAACCGCCTGTTATGAATTTTTAGAATTCACTTCGCGTGAAATGGCTTCTAACAAGTTTGTAGCTGCGGTGTACGTTGAATTTGCCAAGGCCTTTGATTCGGTACCTGTCGATCTTCTCCTGTATAAACTATCCAATTTCTGTGGTATTCGTGGACTCCCGTTACAATGGCTGGGGAGCTTTCTTTCTAACAGAACTTATTTTCTTACCTATGTTGAAACATCTTCCCATTTGTTGAAAAGAAACTTAGGTGTTCCCCAGGGTTCAATACTTTCTTCTCTTCTCTTTGCCTTGTTCATACATGATTTACCCTTTGCTTTAACACCTCGCACATCTTTTCGGATAATTTTATATGCTGATGACGTAACATTTATAGCCGCCAGCTCTGATGCTCTTCAAATGATATCTGCGCTTAACGACGTCCTTACCGATTTGAAAATTTGGTCTTACAAGAGTTCATTGCGTGTAAACACTGAAAAGACAAAAGCTATGGTTTTCTATCAGAGAAACAAGCGCGATGTACCTAAAGTAATGCCTCTCTATTATGATGGTAATCTATTATCTACTGTTTCCTCCTTTAGATATCTGGATATAACTATCTCTCATGACCTTAGTTGGGACCAGTATATTGACTCTTTACTTATTAATCTTAACGCGAAACAAGGTATTATCTCCCGACTACGCTACCTGCCCCCTAAAATTTTATTACTCTTATATAATGCGTGGATTCACTCCTCTTTTTGCTCCAGCATTATTTTCTGGGGATTTTCCACTTCTTGGAACCTTACTCGGATTCTTAAACTCCAGAAATGGTTCATACGAACTCTTCTTAGATTGCCTAAATTTGCATCTGTGTCACGCTATTTTAGCGAATACCGTATTTTCACCGTTTACCAATTGTATTTTGTTCGTGTTTGTGCATTCGTATTTAAAGCTTCGAATTCAATCTTGTTTGTTTCAACTCCTATTATCCTTGTTCCTATTATGATAACCATCGATACCCAACACGATCGGCCCACGACCTATATCCTCCGCTAACTAAACCCAATTACCGCCGTCGATGTCTGTCATACGCTGGTATTAGATGTTGGGCTCTTTTGCCCACCGAATTACGCGCTGTAGCGTCTTATCCAGCTTTTTATAAACTTTTAAAATATCACGTTTTCCATCTTCCCCTGGACTTTCGGATTTAAAAAATTGCATTGTTTTTTTTTCTTGTTTAAATTTTGTTTGTTTATTAATAGACATATAATAGTGTTTGTTTTTTTTTTGTTTGTTTTTTTTTGTATAGTCTTTGTTGAGGCTAATTTCTTTCTTTTTTCCTCTGATTATAAACATTTTTTGCTAGTGTATTATCTGTTTTTCTATTCTTTACCTTGTTTGAGCAATGTGTATTTTATTTATATTGGTCTAGGGGTGCCTCTTTGTTGGTCAATTTGACCACTCTGGCACCCCTCGAGCTCCGATGTTGGTATGTAATTTTAATTAATATTAAATAATTAGTATCACTTTGGTATGTTATATTTCTATATACCCATGTGGGAAACGGGCGGGAATGAATTTTTTTTTTCTTTTTTTTTTTGATTTGGATGCAATTTCCTGTATGGATTTATTCAATAAGGTACCGCTGAGGTTATTTTATATTTTGCAACTCATGTTAACAGATATATGCACTTACCTTTTTTTATTCATTATAGTACGTTGTTGTAAGTCTGCTTGTTATTATTGTTTATTTCCTTCCTTTTTGGTTATAATGTTTAGTTCTACTAACTTGTACTCTTCAATATGTATTTGGTTGGAGCCCTCAGAGATCTAACTTGTCGGTCCATTAGACCATACAGATCTCTGTTGGGCTTTGTATGATATATCTTAATTCCTTAATAATAAATAAATAATAAAAATAAAAGTTCAAGAGGCATTCAAAGTTCGAAAACGCTGGCAATTTGTTATATGGAAGGTCACGGCCCTACAACGCACCTTCAAATATATCCGTCAACTCTGAGGTATATCCGAAGAAGAGACTGCTTCCATTTATTAAGAAGCATTATCCAAAACGATTTTTGGAGTCCGTTTTAAGACAGTAATCGTATGCAAACTACCAAAAGTGAACCTTTACCAAAAAACGATTCTAATTTTATAAGATATTATTAATACATAAAGTAAGCAGGTCACAAAACTGTGGATGTAAAAATCAATAAAGTGTTTTCATTATTTTTACAGATATTGTTAAGTTGAACGGATTTTTAGTTCGCACGTCTTTAATCCAGTAACAACGCTTTTTAGGACATATGTTCGTTCATAAGGACTTTCTGGTTTTGATTCCAGGAATCGCCTCCCGACGTTAGTTACAAATGTATAGATGCATCCTGTATTTGTCGTAATTTTGAAATCAAACTGTACATTAAATAACAAGTCAAAGAGATATTTAGTATTCTTCCTTATATGAGTAGCACTGGTCAACAAAAAAAATATATTATCAAGGGTATTTCAATAATTTCAGGGTAACTGTTGTGTGCAGAAACCAAAAATGACATTGGTTTTCTTCGATTGCCTTTAGTTTTTGAAATACAGTCAAACCTCGAAAATCCGGCATTCAAAACACGCGCTCTTCGGCGTTCAAACTATTCCCCCCAAAGAGATCACAACCGTATATATCTGTGTTTCTTGTTTTTGTTCATTTAATACATACATTGTAATATTAAATCATTTTTTTGATTTTGCACGAAACATGAGCTATTCTCGTCGAAAGTGCTTGCATAATCCTGATGTATTCCATTATATTTTTGGAAACTACACTCCACAGAAGTCGAGAACTAAGATCACAGCCTTTGTCAGAAAAGCATATTTAGCCTATCTTGATGTGAAACTTCAGGACCAAGACAAACTTTGGGCTCCACATAAAGTGTACAATTTTCCCAATATTTCATAAACTACAACCAATACAGGAAAAGTGGTGTCATTTTTGAAATCAGCAACCCAAAATTACTAAGTCGTAAAATTGTTAACAAGGAAACTTGTGTTGACCATTGTAATAAGTTATTTTAAGGAAATTTTAATAAAAAATTTTGTAGAATGAAAATATGGAATATTATATGAGTGATTATGAAATTGTTAGAAGTAAAAAGGAATATTTTTTTTTAGGTTCTAAAACAATCTCAAACAAATTAAGCTCTAGGGAACCAATTTAAGTATAAAAAACCTTCCTCAAGATGGTAGAGTTTCTGTGTTTTGCTTTCCTCGAAATTATTTTGTTATTGGAAATCAATAGCGCATTTTAAGCCGAATTTTTGCTTAAGAATGTTACACGATCTGTTTAAGAAAACAACATCATAAAAACTCCACTTTTTCATTTCGTTGAAATCTTACATACGTCGTCAAGGCAACTATCATCAAGCCGCTTTAATTAGGTTTTAGGATTGTTTAAAAAAATAATTATTTCCCAGGAATGCTGAAACTAGGCAATATTTTAAAGTCAGGCATATCATCATCTTGACATTATACGGCAAAGTAATTTTTTTTTAACTTTTTTCTAAAAAGAAAAACACTAAGGCCATTTAATTCTATGGAATTAAAAATATTGAAGATAGAAAAATGTTTAGGAAAAAAATTTCAAAACAAAAAAAACAAAAAAAACAGAAAGTTAGACCCGTTATCATCCTCTTTTATTAATGATTTAGATTTCAAAATTAATATTTACATTCTAAGAAAGCCGTTTTTTAAATAAAAACTTAAATAATAAAAATTTCGTGGGTTCGCAAAATCCTTCGAAAGGTTCGCAAAAATTTTTCCATTAAGAAACTCCCTGTTGGTTGTTAGGGATCTATGGTAACAATTAGTATATTTAAAAGTGGTGCACGCGTTCATTTCACGTGAGCTATCACAGGGAGTATTGTTAGGGCAGCTATTAAAATTATTAGTATTCGAACAGAGAGCTAAAAACATTGACTTATACTACCCAAAATTAACAGGTACTTCGAGGGCTACATAACAGCTCTTTCCGATGTCAAATTCAACTATTCCGAAATTTTGAAAGTATCAAGAAGCGAGGCTTCGTAGTTTCCAAGAAAGGGATATCAAGTGTACTAAATATTAGTGTCCTTAAGAATATTTGGTTCCAATTCAACATGTCATCTAAACGTTTAGGTTAGAACATTTTTTAATCGTCATATACGTATACTATGGTATGTTTAGTTGTTTTATTAAGGCGATGTAAAAACGTCCAGCTTGAGAGCAGAAGTGTCTCTTTGGAGCAGGGCTGTGGAACGTAACTGAAACGTAACGAAATAACGATATTAATAGCGTTATTATAATCTTAACGTAACGAAATTTCTTAAACCGGGATAATAACGGAAACAAAAAAAATCTGGGCTGCGGAGTGTAACGGAAAGGTAACGAAATAACGATATCAGGGCTGTGGAACATAACTGAAACGCAACGAAATAACGATATTAATAGCGGTATCATAATGCATAACGTAACGAAATTTCTTAAAGCAGGATAATAACGGAAACATAACAAAATCTAGGCTGCGGGAAACAAGCGGTTTTATAATCAGGAGTGTTGGGGTTCTGGAGGAGTCCATTGATAACAGGGAGGTGACTGACATTAAAATGTCTTGTCATTCAAGCATGAACTCATATAAAAAAATAAAAATTGTAGAAGCCAATTGAGCTTCCAGGGCCACTATTTACATACATACATATATACATACAAATGCAAATTCACATTATATTGTATATATTTTTATAATCTCCTCATGTCATGTTATCTCTTACTATAACATGACATGGGAAAATTATATACATTATATTGTATTATTAAAACAATTACATTTTTTATCGTTAGGTATTCTTATGTATAAGGAAATTAATTTTAAAAATACCACTTTTAGTAAAAATCAGGATTTTCCTTATTATAATACGAGGTTCAAGAATAATTTAAGAATTGCTAAATCTGTAAAACAAATAGGTTTAAATACTATAACAAATCAAACGATAAAATTATGGAATTTAATTCCATTAAAAATTAAGATTGTAAATAATTTTTATCAATTTAAAGTATTGTACAAAAAGTGGATTTTTTTAAATATGCAGTAATGTCGTTTCTGCGCCTAATTTACTTTTTGGTTTTTTTTTAATTTCTTTTTGTTAGGAGCTTCCTTGTTATAATATTGTAATCTTTTGAAGCATCCTTTTTCAATTCCGTTTTCTTTTAAATATTTTTGGAATCGAAATAAAACTTTTATTATTTATTATTATTATGACAAGCCATTTTAATATCAGTCACCTCCCTGTTATCAATGGACTCCTCCAGAAAACCAACATTCCACAAGTTGTAAATTACGACTCGTAATGATTTCGTCGGGCCGCTTTTTCATCTACATATATGAAAAAAGCGGCCCGTAATTGCTAATCGTAATTGCTAATCCAATTAATTTCGCAATATCCAAAAACAACAATATGGGTAGAAAACAAACAAACAAAATGCACAGTTTTTTAAGTATCAAGTTGCTGAATGTACAATCTGCGGAGGAAAAGTAAAGGTTAAAACTTGAATCATTTTTTTTATTAATCCTATAATGTTCTGATCCATTATTTAAACCTATATAATTACTATTACTATTTTCAGGGAAAACATGCATGAAATATGAATAAGCATATGAAGCGATATCAGGATACCTTGTTGCAAGACACCAAAGAACAAGAAAATGGTGCAAGTCAAAGAACTTCTTTGATATCTTTTGAATCAGTCTCAATACCACCGAAGAATCAGTCTCAATACCCGTGTGATAAAGGAAACAGTTGCTCTGTTCCAGCGAAAGGAGATGCTATCACAATCAAACTAAACAAAAACACATTTTTAGATGGTTGTGTGGAGTCAGTAACAGTTGATGGGCGTCCATTCAGCTGTCTAGAGGACTCGGGCTTTAAAAAAATCGTCAGTCCAATCCTAGAGGCCTTTAACATGAGTTTGGACAGAAATTCAGCAGCATCACTCGTACAAGAAAAAGCTGATGAACTGAGAGAGACAATTAAAAGCGAAGTCAGTGGAAAGTTTGTCTGCGTAAAAATGGACATTGCTACTAGACTCGACCGAAATGTTTTAGGGGTTATATTTAGTTTGTCGGAAGCGAAGGACTACAACTTAGAACATTAGCTGTTAAAGAAATGAGAAAACGACATACTGGAGAAGAAATTTATCATATACTTAAAGAAATACTAGAACGTTACAGCATTTCTGTTTCACACATCTATTCCATAACTACTGACAATGGTAGCAATATGATCAAAACAGTTCAGTTCTTTATGGAATCACAAAAGAAGAATGACAAAGATGCTGACGTGTATCTTTGTCAGCATGAATCTCTACGCAATTGAGGAGGAAACTGATAACATGACCGAGGTTGAACTCGAAGATTTGGCTCTTGCGAATATTTCTTCACTCCAGTCATTGACAACAGGTGTGCGATGTGCTGCACATACCCTTCAGCTTGCAGCAAAAGATGTATTAAAATCACGCAGTATCAGGGCATTATCAGCATTTCCCGAAAAAGTTGAGAGCGCCTAACATCATGGCTGTAATTCAACAGAGGAAACTCCATAAGCCCATTATTGACGTTGAAACAAGATGGTGCTCTACTTACAATATGATGGCTCGATTGCTAGAATTGCAACAATCCTGTCAAGATATGGATGCTATCAGTACGGATTTGCACATGCCTTCCGTAATGTGGAATGACGTTGCCGTCATTGTGAAAGTTTTACATCCTGTCAAAGTGGCTATGCTGCAACTACAAGAGGAAAATCTGACACCTGGAGAATTCCTGAAAATTTGGACTAGATGCACGTTAGATTTACAGAGGAACTGCAGAGGCATTCAGTTAGCTCAAGACTTGCTAAAATCCCTTGACAACCGTCTAAAATTAATAATGGATAACAATGCGGTCCTCCTTGGAATTTATTTTGATCTGCGTTACAACGTACTGCTTATTCCTCTTCAAAAACAAAAGGCACAAGATTTCGCCATCGAAATTGTGAGGGGTATCAAAGATCGAAGACATATGACCAGGAGCCCTGAGGAAATCCAAGCATTGCGGGAGAGTAATCCTGCAATTCAATCTGCATCAACATTAATCTGCGATCCACCTACCCCACATGATGATTTTGAAGCTTTACTTGCGAGTAAAGATGAAGAAAGAAGAGGAACTTTGTCATCTACTAGCAGAGATCTACGACACCATCTGTGGGAATTCGAGCAACTTCTTCATTTACCACAGTCAGCAAACATTTTTCAATGGTGGGCGAAACAGATGTCAGCTAGTCCTCTTGCTGAGATAGCCAGAATTGCCATTTCATTACCAATGACTCAAGTTAGCGTGGAACGATTATTCTCGGCGTTCAGATTTATTGTTTCTTATACCAGATCAGCATTAAGTGACAAAAATTTGGATAATATTTTGTTTGTTAGAAGAAACTCAAAATGAATGAAGTGCTAATTAAATGCAGTGATGTGTACATTATAACAGTCTGTTTTTGTTTTCTATCACTACAGTACGTTATCCATACAGCAATAATAGTAATCCAAAGGCAGTGATGCCAGATTTAATAACTTTTTTTAAATCGATTGTCCTTAAGGTACTTACGAGAGTGAGAGATACACAAGCACTTTCCACATTTGATCTTTTTTTTGATCAAATGTGGAAAGTGTTTGTGTATCTCTCACTCTCGTAAGTACCTTAAGTAATTATCCACAGAAAATAAGGTGTTTGCTTTCTCCTCGATTGTCCCTGTTTTCATTGTTTTGTGCATTGTTTAACAATGTCCAACAAAGGACAAGGGCTTTAAAAAAGTTACTATAACTGGCAACACTGTCCAAAGGTAATGTTAATTACTAAAATAATATAAACTAAATTACTCAAATTACTGAAATAATGTTTTATAAAGCAACATAAAATGTTGTTATATCGAAGAACAGTTTAAGTTTTTTCCTATCAAATTAAGTTAAAAACTTAAAATTATCCAGATAAGTTATTACCTACAATTGGGATTACTTGAATGCAATATCAAACATTGTGTACAACAGATTCAGCTACACATGAATTTGACTCAAAAAAGTAAAAGAAAAAAGTACTTTAAAACGTTATGATAACGTTATTTTCTAAGATAACGATATCAAGTAACGTAACACCTATCATAACAAAATGCATAACGTAAGGAAATTTAATAACAAAATGCGTAACGTAACGTTATAACATAACGTAAATCAATTCGTTCCACAGCCCTGCTTTGGAGAGATTTATAATACACTAGCAGAGGACTCGGCGTTGCCCGGGATAATTACGCTTGTAGGTAAACACACACACATACACAAAAAAACACACACACTTTTCCCAATCGTCTGAACGCTTGTTAGGGAGCTGAAGGAAAACATGTGTGCCTCATCGAGAGAGACTGCCCTATCTGCTTGTATATCGTATATTATATCCATTTCCTGTTCATTATTAATAATTCTTGGAAACGAATGTTCTGTCATTGCATCATCATTTTATGTTCATTGTTATAATTCTTTGAATAATTTTGTGCTCATTGTTATTGTTGATGCGAACACGACGGGACTATTGTTGCACAAACGTTTCCTTTCATTGTTGGTCATGAGATATATATTGTTTGGTCCGTGCAGAGTGTTGTGAATTGCGTGTTGATACCATTGTTGATACCTATTGTTGTATAAACTTTGCCTTGCATTGTTGGTCATGAGATATTTCTAATTAATATGCCCTTCCATAACCATGAATATCGATTTTTTTATCGATAATTATTATTTTTCCGAAATCTGAGGTAAACAGCGACCTTCCTCATGGTTTGAAGGTCAACTATGCAAAATTTCATCAAGATCGGAATAAAACTGTCGATTTGCATAAGAAAGAAACAAACAAACAAACATCCTTCTTTATATATACACTAGAAGAGGTACCCGGCGTTGCCCGGGATAATTACACTTGCACAAACTTTTCCTTTCATTGTTAGTCATGAGATATTGATTGTTGGTCCATGCAGAGCGTTTGTGAATTGCGTGTTGATACCATTATTGATACCTATTGTTGTACAAACTTTGCCTTGCATTGTTGGTCATGAGATATTTCTCATTAATATGCCTTGCCATAACCATGAATATCGATTTTTTATCGATATTTATTATTTTTCCGAAATCTGAGGTAGACAGTGACCTTCCTCATGCTTTGAAGGTCATGTATGCGAAATTTTATCAAGATCGGAAGAAAACTGTAGATTTGTATAAAAAACAGACCCACAGACAGACCCACAGACAGACCCACAGACAGACCCACAAACATCCTTCTTTATATATATAGATAGATGTACTTGTCGACGTTCGTGCCAACAATGGTGTACTTCCCGGATATCCTACTGCATTACTTTTTTCTGTGATTGGCGATGAAAAGTGGATACACTACGATAACACGAAGCGTAGAAAATCGTGGGTTAAGCCCGGCCATGCATCAACATCGACGGCAAAGCCGAATATCCATGGTTCCAAGCTCGTGCTCTGTATTTGGTGGGATCAGCCAACACCTCCTAGAAAGAAAGCCTCACAACTGAAACGTCATCATCATAAATCGACCAAATTAGGGCTTATTTTTGGTCGAAATGCGATTAACAATCGTCGAAATATGATGATGTAACAATGTACAACCTTTCAGTTATGAGGCTTTCTTTTTAGGAGATGTTGGATCAGCTGGGTGTATTCTATCTATATGATATGAGCTCCTTAAACCCAACGAAACTGTCACGGGAGATAGCTATCGACTACAATTGATGCGTTTGAGCCGAGCATTGAAGGAAGAACGGCCGCAATACGAGGAGCGACACAACAAAATCATTTTGCAGTATGACAACGCTCGGCCACATGTTGAAAAACTGGTTAAAACCTATCTAAAATATTTAAATGGGAATTACTACTCCACATGCCGCATTCAACGGACATCACTCCATCCGACCACCACCTGTTCCGATCGATGACGCATGGCCTGGCTGATCAGCACTACCGTTAGTATTAAGATGCCAAAAAATTGGTAGATTCTTGGATAACCTCAAAAGATGAGTCGTTCTTTCGACAAAGTATTCGTATGCTGCCAGAAAGATGGGGAAAATAGTGATGGACAATGGATTGTTCTTTACTCATTGTTGTGAATAAAGCATTCATCTTCACGAAAACACCAGCGAGAACTTATTCAAGCCCCTGATATTATATGTCCTACTGGGACATTTTATTTTATATAAGTTTTGAACCTCATCTCATTGAAAGTTGGGACAGGGAGAAAACATAGCCAAAATATTGATACACTGATGTATTATTTCATTTTATTTCAAAAGAAGAAATTTTATTGTGTAGGTATTAATCATTTCGGAATCAAAAATTTAACTATAATAATAATTTAACTGTAATAAATATTAGGTTTTTTGCGAACTGATGGTTGCAACACACTCGTAAAATTTTAGGACAGTGGGCGAATTACCATTGGGCGACATCTCCCTTCCTTCTGATCACGCTTTGTAGCCGTCGAGGACAGATGATACCAATTTCTGTACCGTTGCAACGGGAATTTGTTGCCATTCCTGCTGTAAGTTTTCAGCTGTTGAATTGTTCGGGGTCGTCGTTGACGTAACTTCCTCTTAATAACATTGTACACTATAAAAAATGTCCTTTAGATGAAAATATGTGTTTCTTATATATTTTTGGCTGAAAATAACAAATCTGTCATTATTTTTTTATTTACCACGCACCATTTTCCAAAAACCCAACATTTTACGAGCTTTTTTTTACGTATCTATATTGTAGCACATATAGAAGAGATATGCGACCAGTTCCTCATTCTGAAGATCTTCCTGTACCTACAGCTCCAGATAAATATACTGTTGATTCAGGGGGCCTCCGATGACCCAAACCATCAAGATCGTGACTTTCAACCATCTACATCTATAACATGTTTACATCATGAAATCACACAGGCAGAGCTTAACAATGGAATGGAAGTATGCTAGCTGAATATTGCTGGTCTGTTATTAGGTACACACCAACAGATGCCTGCAAGAGGAAACGACCAAAACATCATTTCTTGTTTTCTATAATCTAGCCTCTGTTACATTTCCCTGAGAAGTGGGTCTCCTTCAAAAACGGAACGGGATGGACCATTTTGGTTTTGATATATGAATCAAGCACCTCTGTTTATACAGAATCACATAGTTTCATCTAAAAGACAGAAAAAAAAGTTCAAATTTATTATACAGTGTAATTCGCCATATATTCTATATTGGGGTCAAATCAGAACTGCAGGCAAGGTAAATTTAACACCCGATGTCAGGTATAAAATTGGCTAAGTAGAATGGAAGCGTGTTAAGTTACAAAAAATAATACGGACAAATAGATAAGAAATGAAAAAGATCTATTTATTTAATTAACTTCCCACTAACACGTGGAGAGCATGGGTTTGAATTAATAATAATCCACCTTAGGATTAGAATACACATAAATATTTGTATTCATACAAAAATATATATGTTTATATAATTAATCATAAATTTCAAATTAAATAACATTCCGATTAACCTAGGGACCAAATTTTAATTTTTTGCATTGATTTAACTTAATTCTGTATACATGCAATCTTTCTTAAGGAAAGGCTCAAATTTAAGTAAACACAAATGAACTTGATTAATTTTCACATAGTTTGGGCTTGAGTAGGCTTCTACTTATTCTTAGTGTACCGCAAATAAATACTGGAAAGCGGCGGCGACTGGGCGTTTCAAATTAGGCAGAGGGACTACAAAGAGAAAGAAATACGGTATGAGAAAAATCTAGATAACTCTCATGAACAAACTAGCCGCAGGAGGAGCTTATAATTATTATTATTTTACTGAAATTTTACTGAACGAGGGAATGGAGAGTAACCTATCTTATATGGTTGCGTAACAGGCGCCTAAGCTTTCCTCTGAGTAGGCGGTAAGATTCCAAGATACATTTATGTTTATTTGACTGCTTGGCAAGACTTCAACTTCCTCCAAACGATGTAACGCCCGTAGAATAGCTATCGCCGGGAAATCTGCCAGGTACACTATAGAGCTTATTCATGAGCCTTACAATATGGCGGCAGCAGCTTCAGCTCCGACTTTGATTGGTGGCAGCAGCTTCAGCTCCGCCGTTGATTGGCAGATGAAGCTACTGCCACCATGTTGTATACCAGTTTCACGCTGTGATTGGTTGCTGCGGAACGACGTCACTCTGATGAATAAGCTCTATTCGTTGTGTGAAAATGGGTGCTTCCAATAGGACTTCTATCTTATTGTTACGGTCCGCTGATCCTTTGGGTATCCCCTGATTCGGGCATACGTTGCTCTTCACCAGACGGGAATCCTTTCTCCAATAATTCTTCTCTGTCCTCTCGAGTTTGACTCTGCGGCGAATTCATCTCGTCGATGGCCACCTTTGGACTGGAAATTTCCACTGTGAAATGCGACGTGGGAAGGCTGCCTAAATTTTCTAAGCAGAGAATATCATTAGTTACATTAACAGTTCGTATCCCACCATGCACTTCTCTCCGCGCCGAAAACGAATTGTCAGTTCTCTCAGTCCTACTCGAATCTTGTCAAGAGTTCGAGATAGCTGGTTCTACGCGAATCAGTTTACCTATATTCGCTTCATTATACCCTCGTATCTCCAATGAGCATTTATCATCCAAAACACCACCGATCCTCACTATTCTAGGTCTCGGATCACTCTCCTCCTTTACATGTTTCAATTTCGCACTCTTCCTCTTAGCGCTCCAACGCTTGGCTTTTTCTACATTTCTACTAATCATATTCGCTCTATTTTATACTATTCGCAAAGAATTAGATTGAGTGAATATCTTGTTGACAGATGGAGTTGTTCGACTAGAATCACGGCCTCCTAAAAACTACCAGGCCTGAATATGAGAGATGCCGCGCTCTATACTGTGTTCGCTGTTGAGACAGTCACGAACGTTATCAGCTGTAAGGATCTGTGACACACGAATTCGTCTATTGTGTAGCCACTGTCTAGTAATGCGAGCGATGTGCTGATTTAGTGGAAGCATTATGGTTCTTTGGAACTTTCAATACTAAGATATGGCATGTAATATAATGAATGAATGAATGAATGAATGAATGAATGCATATAACGTAACATTAATTATCATAAAAATTGATTCAAAGGTAAGTGGTTTAAAAAAAAAGATAATGAGGTCATTTAAAGAAAAAAAAGATAATGTCACAAAGCATTGCGACGGTTTCAGGCTCCAGTATTCTCAGTCATCAAAGCAAGCTGAAAAATAATGCTGGAGTTTGTCCGTCGCCATCTTATGTCAACAGATGGCGCCTTCCGCAATCGAGAGACCTCTGTTTATATAAGATCCCTGATTGCGGAAGGAAAGAGAAATCGGCGCAAGAAAATGCACAGGGGAAAAAAGGCGGTTGAGCGGGAGCAGCAAAACGAGGATTCAGCTACCGAGATTGGAAGGGAAAGGTCGTTGGTAAATAGTAGGCCTTTTCAATGTATATGGCCAAACAAAGGCGTTTCGACTACGGGAGCTTTAAGAAGGCCAGCGAGGAGGAAAGGAAAGAAAGTGAGCGCGTGTGCAGGCGGGAGAAACTTGCAACCCAGCGTGAACTCTGCGAATGCAGCGCATTGCTCCATCGTAACTAATAGTGCTTTTTAGACTTTTCTCCAGCTGCCAGCGACCCGAGTTGCCTATGAAGGTTTCGTCGCGAGTTGCCATTACGACGCCAGCGGACAACTTCAGGCCTTACGTGGGGAAATCGGCCTATACCGAACCGAGGGTAGCATTAAAGAAATTCCATCCTACTCAACATCTATGGAACCACAGGAAGGAGAATTCATTGCTACTACCGAGCAGAGGATAGTATTAAAAAAATTCTACCGCTCCTCATCGCCTACGGAACCAGAGGAAGGAGAATTCATTGCTCTTACCGAGTCGAGGACAGCTTTAAAGAAATTCTACCTCTCCTCAACGTCTACAGATTCTGAAGACGGCAAGTTTGTTGCTCCTACCAAGCAGAGGACAGCTTTAAATTCCGGCCAAGAAACTTTTCGTAATCTAATTCAAGAGAGACGATTCTTGTCAACGTCGTGCGAGACGTCACTGGTGCTGGTTGCTTCATTGCAAGTGTGTGATTGCTACGGCGTCTATCCCAAAGAGGAATTGACGGCCTTTTCCCAGCCGACAAAATTGTTGGTATTTTTCCCTGGACCATTTCAGCCTTCAGACAGGAGAGTCTAGGCACCTTTGCCCTACTTTCGAGGTAAGTCATTATTCCTATTAACTTTTCATGCGTAAAGAAATAACGCAGGAGTTCGTTTTGCTTAAAGGGTTCATTAGCAAATGATTGAGACCCAACAATCATCATATAGCTCTCGCTCTCCGCTCTTTCTCTGGGATATATATGTATTAACTGCCTCGTGTAAATTTTTAGGGGCAATTCTTGGCTTTAATTCAGGGTCGTAAAGCGGTCGCCTAATATTAGCAATTTGCTGGCTTAATTGTACTTATAGTGGAGCTAAGCGTTAAAAGAGAGGCTAGGCTCTCGAAGGGCGAAGTTAATATTTAAAAGCCTAATATTACAAAGTGGTTATGGGTCTTCTCCTTTGCTAGATTTTACTGACAATTAACTAAGTTAATGCTCTTCTCATTTGTATTCTGCAGCTTCCCGTGCGGACTGTGTTTGAATGATCAACGCGTTGCGTAAACGCTTTAAGTTTTGAGCAGTTAGCTGCGTTTTGATAGAAGCGATATCCAGACGTACCTTTACGAGGAATCAAGCAGGACTATATTTATTTTTGTACAACTTCATTCTTAATGTTTGTTCTAACTAACCGGGAGGGGCCGGAAAAATATTTCTTTACATAGGATAACGAGGAACCGTAACGCATTCCACTTGTTAATGCGGCTCCCCGTCATTGTTATCATTGGAAGCTATTAATTGTGAACGAGTTATACTCGCACTAAATTTTTGTAGTGGGGATTTTCCCCGTGTAAGGGGAATTCTCCCTTAATCATATTAGTTTGTTAATGAGCGCGGCTTACCTAGATTTAGGAAGCGTGCTCTGTTGCCATTTAATAATTATTTCTATTTTGAATTATTTATTCCAATTAAAATATGATTATAAACTATTCATAAAATGTATGCTCCTTGATCACTTAACTCCTTGCACTCACACGTTTCCACTGTGCATGTTCGTGACAAGGAGTATATATTTTACGTGGTAGTGAGCGTGGTTAACGTTCAAAAAAAAATTCTTTTCATTTTTTTAAGTTTTTGATTTTTTTTTCTCAAAAGCAATTGTAAGGTGGTATTGCGAAGTATCTGTTTTTAGGATAGAGTTATTCGCATAGTGTTTTTTTAGGACGGTTTAGCCAAAATTTTTTTTTTATCACAAGCTTGTGTCAGTTTTGTGTCAAAGCAGCAAAAGCGCGATTCGGTGTTGTCAGGAGGGGCCTTAGCTAAAATCTCCTGTTTTGCATAGGTAGTTGTGCGTTGCTGGTGTTTAACTTAACGATTCAGGCCTCTCAGCGTCTTAAGAAGGAGTATATATCTTACGTTAAGTATAGTTATTTCTCGTTAAGAAGATATTGGGTATTTGTGGCTTCGCGTCGTGAGAAAGCACCGTTAAGCAAGGTTTTTAGCGCAGACTCGAATGCTGCGCTAAGTTGTTTGGTGTAGTCAGTAAGAAATTAATTCTGTCATTTTCCGTTGAATTTGTCTAGGTCGTTTACCGAAAGAGTTAGCAAGGTGTGTTATGGAGCACGAACCAGAAGGGATACAAGCGGCAGCCCCGCCAGAGGCAAACAATGGGGCAGCTAATTTGCCGCATTTCAATGCTCTTATCCAAGCAGTTCATATGCTAAGACCTATCCCCATGCAAGAAGCCGTGGGGCAATTACAATTCCCGTACTTTTCGGGTAATCCTAAAGAAGACCCAGAGGAATTCTGCAGACAGTTCGCTCTGGTCGCAGCCTGTAAGGGCCTACCGTTGTATTTCTGTGTACAAATTGTACCGGTTTATTTAAAAGGAGCTGCGGCTAGCTGGGTGTTGGCGGTACTAGAAACGATTCGCAGTATGTCATGGAACCAGTTCGCAGCCACTCTAGCCGGTACGTTCACGGGAGGTCAAACACAAATGACGAGGCGAGCGGAACTACATAAACTCCGTCTTAGAGGCAGCAAAGTTACGGAATTTTTAACGAGATTCCGGCTGTTATGTAATGGGTTGACCGACTCGTCTAGTTCGGAAAAGCTTCACTTTCTGTTACAGGCTATCCCTGGGCAGCTAGCGGCCCAACTGCGTATGAAAAAGCAGTTGTCTTTGGACGAAGCTATTGATTTTGTAGAGCGATGATATCGGGCCCATGAAATGCCCGAGGCGCCTCGGAAGAGCCGATGCAGATTGATGCCTTGCAAAGTACGAGTGGGCATAACAGGACGCAAGAGAGAAAGCCGACATTCAGGTGTTTTGTCTGCCAACAGCCCGGTCATACGGCTTGTTCCTGCAAAAATAAAAAGTCCACTGATAAAGATGGTGGGTCAACGGCTCCGCAATTAAAACCAGGTCTCTGCATAGCCCAAGTTGTAATTAAAGGTACTCCTTGTAAAGTGCTGATTGATACGGGGGCTATGGAAAACTATGTTGATCAAACACTTGCCGGCAATGTTACGGAACAAAATAAGTCCGCATCATTAGCAGATGGGCGAATATCGCCTATAAACAAGATTGCTAGTTATGTTCTTCTCAAAAGTGGAAAATATTCCGACAAGTTGAGTTTCAACGTTACCCCACTGGGCAGCTTCAGTGCAATTTTGGGGATGCAATGGCTACAATACAACCAGGTCCAGTTTGATTGGAACACGAAAAGATGCGCGATTACTAAACAGGGAAAAAAGATATGGTTACCGCAGTGGAAGGATCATGTAATGGCCTCAATATCGTCTAAACACTTATGCCACATTCTACTGGACCAATCCGAGGTACCAGTTTTTGCCATTAGAAAGAAACTAGGGGGGGATAAAGAAAAAATAAGCGAAATTGAGGAATCGCATTATTTTTTTCAGAGCTTAAGGGAAGAGTTTAAAGAGCTCTTTAGAGACGAATTCCCCAAGGGCCTTCCACCAGCGCGTGCTACACAACACGAGATAGTCCTGGAGCAAACATCCAGACTGTTCAATTCACCACTATACCCGCTCTCCAAGGATGAAGAGGAGGAGCTAGAAAAAACTATTACTGATCTGCTTCGTAAGCATCTCATCAAACCTTCTACCTCTTCCTTCTCTTCTCCTGTATTGTTTGTAATTAAGAAGGACGGCGGGCTTCGTATGTGCGTGGACTATAGAAAGTTAAACAAAATGACATTCGCTAATAATTACGCCATACTTCGGACCGATGCGCTATTTGATAAGCTTAAAGGGACGAGGTATTTTACGAAGCTCGACGTCCTTCCGGCCTATCATCAGATCAGGGTGAGGCCAGCACACACGAAATTCACGTCCTTCAAGACCCCCATAGGCTCCTACGAATTTAGGGTCATGCCTTTCGGTCTCAAAGGAGCAGCCTCGACATTTACGAAGGCGATGAACGAGGCTTTATGGGGGCTCCAAAATAAAGAAGCTATCATTATTTCGATGACGTGCTGGTCTTCGCCCCTACCCTCTCAGCTTTGCACAAGAGAACACGAAGAGTCCTTGAGAGACTCCAGGAACATCGCTTTTATCTTAAGGAAAGCAAATGCGTATTTGGGGTCACAAAAATCTCTTATTTAGGGTTCGAATTCTCAGCCAAGGGCAAAGTATGCGAGACGAGATTAACCGAGGCGATAAAGCAGTGGCCTACGCCTACATGCGTAAAGCAGGTGAGAGGATTTATCGGCACAGTCCAATTTTATAGAGCGTTCATCAAGAGATATGCCGAGATAGCAGCGACTCTTTTTGATCTCTGAAGAAAGGATGAACCCTTTCGGTGGGGCAAATGTTAACAAAAAGCCTTCCAGAGATTAAAAAATTGCTTTGCGAAGCCTCCAATATTAAAAATTTTTGATGAGAAACGTATCTTGCTCATAATGTGCGACGCCTCCGAGAAAGCGATAGGGGCCGTCGCGCTCCAACAATATGGGGACAAGTTAATGCCTATAGCGTTCGAATCGCGAAGATTTCCATCGGATGAGAAAGGTTTGTCCGTATATTCCAAAGAACTGTTTGGTATAGCGCACATGGCTCGACACTGGAGGCATTATCTCCAACAAGTGCCGGCATTCATTTACTCAGATAATATGCCGGCAACAAGACTCCTGTCGCAACCCAGGCTTACTCGGCTGCAAGCGTCCGTGCTAGAGCTTCGGATCGAGCTTAAATATATTAGATCCGAAAAAAATGTTATTGCGGACGCGTTATCACGTTATTTCACGAAAGAGAAGGGGCTATCGGCAAGGAAAATAGCCAATGTTCCGATCTCAGCAGCGAGATCGAGCTGCGGGCGAGCGTGTCACAAAGCATTGTGACGGTTTCAGGCTCCAGTATTCTCAGTCATCAAAGCAAGCTAAGATATAATGCTGAAGTTTGTCCGTCGCCATCTTATGTCAACAGATGGCACCTTCCGCAATCGAGAGACCTCTGTTTATATATGATCCCCGATTGCGGAAGGAAAGAGAGAAATCGGCGCAAGAAAATGCGCAGGGGAAAAAAGGCGGTTGAGCAGGAGCAGCTAAACGAGGATTCGGCTACCGAGATTGGAAGGGAAAGGTCGTTGATAAATAATAGGCCTTTTACGGCCGAACAAAGGCGTTTCGACTACGGGAGCTTTATGAAGGCCGGCGAGGAGGAAAGGAAAGAAAGCGAGTGCGTGTGCAGGTGGGAGAGACTTGCAACCCAGCGTGAACTGTGCGAATGCAGCACATTGACTTTTCTCCAGCTGCCAGCGACCCGAGTTCGCCTATGAAGGTTTCGTCGCGAGTTACCATTATGTCGCCAGCGGACGACTTCAGGCCTTATGAGGGGAAATAGGCCGATACTGAACCGAGGGCAGCATTAAAGAAATCCCATCGCTACTCAACGTCTATGGAACCAGAGGAAGGAGAATTCATTGCTCCTACCGAGCCGAAGACAGCATTAACAACTTCTACCGCTCCTCATCGCCTACGGAACCAGAGGAAGGAGAATTCATTGCTCTTACCGAGTCGAGGACAGCTTTAAAGAAATTCTATCTCTCGTCAACGTCTACCGATTCTGAAGACGGCAAATTTGTTGCTCCTACCGAGCAGAGGGCAGCTTTAAATTCCGGCCAAGAAACTTTTCGTAATCTAATTCAAGACAGACGATTCTTGTCAACGTCGTGCGAGACGTCATTGGTGCTGGTTGCTTCATTGCAAGTGTGTGATTGCTACGGCGTCTATCCCGAAGAGGAATTGACGGCCTTTTCTCAGCCGACAAAATTATTGGTATTTTTCCCTGGTCCATTTCAGCCATCAGACAGGAGAGTCTAGGCACCTTTGCCGTACTTTCGAGGTAAGTCATTATTCCTATTAACTTCTCATGTGTAAAGAAATAATGCAGGAGTTCGTTTTGCTTAAAGGGTTCATTAGCAAATGATTGAGACCCAACAATCATCATATAGCTCTCGCTCTCCGCTCTTTCCCTGGGATATATTGTATTAACTGCCTCGTGTAAATTTTTAGGCGCAATTCTTGGCTTTAATTCAGGGTCGTAAAGCGGTCGCCTAATATTAGCAATTTGCTGGCTTAATTGTACTTATAGTGGAGCTAAGCGTTAAAAGAGAGGTTAGGCTCTCGAAGGGCGAAATTAATATTTAAAAGCCTAATGTTACAAAGTGGTTATGGCTCTTCTCCTTTGCTAGATTTTATTGTATGCAAGCGTTGACAATTAACTAAGTTAATGGTCTTCTCATTTGTATTCTGCAGCTTCCCGTGGGGACTGTATTTGGATGATCAACGCGTTGTGTAAACGCTTGAAGTTTTGAGCAGTTAGCTGCGTTTTGATAGAAGCGATATCCAGACATACCTTTACGAGGAATCAAGCAGGACTATATTTTTATACAACTTCATTCTTAATGTTTGTTCTAACTAACCGGGAGCAAAAATCAGCAAAATTGTTTTAAGAAAAATAAAAGATTATATAATAACAGAATATATTAAATCCAAAATTGTTCAAATATTGATATTGGCACCATAAGTTAATATTAATTTTAATTAAGTTATTTACAAAAAATTAATAAATGTTAGTCGAATGCCATAAAAGACCATTATTTTGACATAGAATATGTTACTCGAATGCAATTTTTTGTCAGGCAATTAGGATCATAAAGAGATTGCCCTTGTTAATCGTCATTGCGAAAACAAATCCCAGAGGAGATTGTAACCTAGATAATTGTTGTCTGGGTGATAGTGGGCATAAAATTAGTGTCAGTCTAGTACCATTATATAATTTGGGGGAATCGAAATTTCTCAATATTATTACAGGCGCTACTTTCACATTGAACTTAAGGTGGTGGCTTTCCAGTTGGGTTCCAATGAATTTAAAAATTCTGCGGGTTAGTTTTCAGCTTGCTCCTGGTCCATAATAGTGTCAATAGATTTATATGTAATGCAAGATCTTGGCAACTCTTGCAAAATGTCGTTTTTTATTTACATTCTCATTCTTTGGTGCAAGAATCGTACGTTCTCAAAGCCACTGTCGGTCCTCAATTTTTGTGTCTATGTTCGGGAACACATTGTATACCTTTATTATTCGCACTGACGACAACAGTATACAGAAATCAGATGAGAGAGAAATTAAACCTGACGCAATTGTGAGTAGTTTATAAATTTTATGATTGTGGTCATCAAGAATACGCACCCTCATATTAGTAATTATATTTTTGTGTGGACCAATTTCCAAATGGTGGATACTCTGAGGCAAGCACTGAGTTCATCTGCAGATGTTCATTGTGGAATAATCGGAAGGCTTTGGCGAAAATCTGCGAGAAAAATGACACCGCTCCATATTTTTTCCAAGATCTCTTAAGTTTCTCATTGTCAGATCTATAAGAATTTGTTACGTTGTACTATTGTTAAAAAGTTTGGTCTGTAGCAAAAATCATGCAATAGAAGAGTCTTAACCAATACAGCCTAGAGAGAAAGCCTGCTCACGGAAAAATCCTACATTGTTATGTTACCTACGGAAGGGGCTATTTCGGGGTTAATATTCGTAGAATCATGAGTAACAATACCCTACCGTGGGTGATGCAACACCTCCTAAAGAGATGGCCTGCGGACAAAAGGTGTCTACATTGTTACATCATCATCAAGCGACCAAATTTACAGCTTATTATTGGTAGAAATATGATTAACAATAGCTGCTTGATGATGATGTAACAATGCTCACACCTTTTGTCTGCGGGCCTTCTCTCTAAGAGGTGTTGAGGTGATGTAACAATTACGACGTTTTCGCGCTCAAGCTTTGAGTAGAGGTGGTGTTGGCTTAACCATCAGCTTCTAAACATAGAGATAGATATATACCATAGGAGGAAACTCAATGCTAAATCAAGGGACTTGGGATCAAGTGCTCGCCAGCGATAACACAGGCACATGTCTAAAGAATTGCCTGAAAAACTCTACACTTATCATCGTGCACCTATGTCTGGTAGCCATTCATTAAAGTATAAGAAAATAATTTTGAACATTAAAAAAGTTGAAAATAATTTTTTAGCTCTCATGGAATTCCAGGAACTTTCTTTGGCAGTAGATTTTCAGCAGAAAGTTATTAAACTAAATATCTTAAATGTATATTTAATGCAATGATATTAACAACAATAAAGACTTCATTATTCTTTATTGTTGTTGACATCTTTAGTTTGAA
>JAHWFO010097814.1:411093-440465 GCA_023313115.1 Rhysida immarginata | reverse complement strand
TTTGTTTTTATTACCGAACGGAACTTACTTTCTGGACGAGCCTCGTAGATATGATAAGATAAGATTACGATAACTTGAAAAGGAATTAACTTTTTCATACTCTGTTTTCACCAATCCATTAATTTGGGACAGTGCACGAACAAGTTCGAACGTGAGATAGCCGGAATAGGTACGTGCTCTAATGGCACGTATTCTAATGGTACCATAATGATACCCCCTTTAAAAATTTCTATAACCAGATATGGCATGTAATGTATCAAACAAAGCGTCATGACATGTATGTACGAGTAATTAGTCATAGCAGATATTGGACTAGTGACACGTGTACCTGTAAGGAAGTCTCATGAATGAATATCGCGCTTAAATAATGACATGGGAATGATTTAGTAGTACGTGTTTTAATGGTACCATATGGTACCGTTGGAAGTTTCAATGCTAAGATATAGCATGTAATGAGTTTCAAACAACTTGTCATGAGTGAAAGTAAATATAACGAGTAAATAATGATAGTGGGAATTGGTTTAGTAGCACGTGTCCTACTGGTACCAAATGGTACCATATGGTATCGTTGGAACTTCCAATGCTAAGAATATGGCATGTAATATATCAATAACTTGTAACAAGGTGTCATGAGTGAATATAACGAGTAATTAATATTAGTCGGAATTGTTTAGTAGTACATGCTTTAATGGTACTATGTGTTACCTTTGGAAACTTTCAATGCTAAGATATGGCGTGTAATATAACAACCAACACCTTACGAATTGTTACACCTATTGTTATCCATAGCTTATTGGTATCAAGAGCATATTGCTGTTAGGCTTAATGGTTTCTAAAACTAATTATTGTGAGACATATTGCTAATTGGTAGTAGTTAATCGCTTGCTTCAATGGTAGATGACAACAAAGAAACATTTAGTAATTGAGGATACTACTCGTATTTCCAAAAGATACCAAAGCAGACTTTTTTCAAATTTGCTGCCAAAGTAATAATTACGTTCTTCACGCATCCTACAAGCAAAATAATTCCTGTTTGTGTCAAAATGTACAATATCTTCTGTGTTTTAATGGGTTGATCTTCCCGTTAAGAGTCAAAACATACCAAATCATCGCGTTCGTCAGAGTCAAAAGGGACTAAATCATAAAAAGACGTCAGTGGAAGCGTCGTCAAACTACACTGCTTTGCAATGAAATTGCCCCACCCACAAGGAGTTATCCGAGTGAGCCAAAATTAGGTATACAGCAATAAATACATCTGAACACACCTTTATTATGCTATCGAGCCAAGACGGCACTGGTTTGTACAGGGTGCCCCAACGGAAAGCGACATCAGTATTGTGGCACCACCTCTAGCGGCGATGCATTGTTCCAGCCGCAGGTGTAAGTGATCATACAGGTGGCGAATGTCATCGTGGGGTACGTCTGCTCAGGCCTGATGAACTTGCTGTGTCAGTTGGAACAGTGCACCAGCTGCATCATGACACGATTCTGAGCGACTGGCTATGAAAAAAATTGACTATGAAAAAATAATAGATGCCTACACATAACGCTTCAGCAACTGAAGCTCACTTCGTTTAACATTGTAGGAATCCCTGCAAATTAACTTTTATTTGTTCAAATATGTAAAGAATAACTTCACTCTCCATTTAACTTTTCAGTTCTTCAAGTTTATTCGTTTAAATTCTCTCTATACATTAGTTTACTTAAATAGTAATTTAAATGTTAGTTTTTTTCAATTTATATATTTTCTCTAAAGTGTTTTAAAACGTTGATTAATTCTGTGTCCAAATATGATGCTATAACACGAAAATGTGCTCCCTTTATCCGCTTTGGCGGTAAAATCATTCTTGTTTACATACTACGTTCGCGGGGCTTACTTTTCATGTGTACATGAAACTTCAAACTCTTATTCCCCCGTATGACTAGTAAATCCAAGAACGCCAATTTTTGTTATACTTCCGTCTCCAAGGTAAATTTAATGTGTGTTCATGAGTCGTTATTTCAAGTTGTTTGATATATTACATGCCATATCTTAGCATTGAAAGTTTCCAATTGTACCATAATGATAGCTTTACCACAATTACCACTGAATCAAATTCTACCATCGATTGTCAAAAACGTACTTCATCTTTGCTTATAGCTCGTCATTACAAGTTATTTGATGTATTACTTGTTATATCTTCGCCTTGAAAATTTTAAAGGATGTCAATGATACCATTAGAACACGTGACATTATATCGGTTTTGACCATCTTCATGCGCTGAAACATATTTATCAATTGGTAGAAATAATAGTTAATAACGTTATATTAGCTCAAAGCTTGTCGTTAAAAATTGTTTGATGTGTTACTTACAATAGCTTGAAAATCGCATTGAAAATCTGAAAGGATAGTAGAATGATACCATTAGTGCACGTGATAATATACCAATTTCGCCCCCTGAGCCTCACTTGTCGGTCTTTGACCATTCTGGCTCTGGTGGGCGTTGTTGTATTTTTTATCTAACTTATTTAAATAAATAAATAAATAAATAAATAAATTAAATAAATAAATAAATAAATAAATTTCGGCCATCTTCGAAATGGTTCGTGCGATGAACCATATTCATTGACTGGCAAAAAAAAGAAAGATTTTGATAAACCTTTATACGCTTCGAGAAGATCGTGTTACAGAAGGCAGACAGACACGTTTCCCCCTCACTAATATCATAAAGCACCTTTTGTTACTTAATAAATCCGACAATGACAGCGAAACATCTGTTTATACACAATGACTCTCCCTGGAAGATTGGTTTGGTTTGGTTTGTTTGGTATTAACGTCCTTTTCAACTGCTATGGTCATTTCAGGACGGCGTTATAGGGGCCGCAAATTTTGCCTCGCAAGGGTTCTTTAACGTGCAGCCGGCAAACGTCTACACGGGACCAACGGCTTTACTTCCCTTCCGAAGGAAGTGCGTGATCTCAGGATTTACCCCTGAAAAATCCTCGTCGTCCTCGGCCGGGATCGAACCCGCGTACTCGGGCATCAGAGGCGATCACGCAACCTGCTGAGCCACCGAGGCCGATCTCCCTGGAAGAAAGTTTGTATCAAAACGTCTTTTGGTGATAAAGTTGGCTTTAAATTTAATAAAAAGCAGATGACTGATGCCATTAACAGGTCACAAAAAAAAGGATACACAAACGTAATTTTTTAATTTACGTCTCGAAATTGTCAAATAATTGCGTGTTTTATGGAACGAAAAAGAGAAAGAATAAGATGGATTATTTCGCTACATTTTTTAATATAACGCCCTCTTCAGGAACGCCAGAAATGAGTTAAGGAAGTGAAGAACTTAAATGTATCTTTCAATTTCTTAATAAAAGGCGGAGTGGAAGTGTGTAATTGGAACAGGAGTCACAAGGGTGTGTCTAATTGGATGGCTTCTGACACGCATGTGTGAACCCATCTCGTAATAAGGGAGCTTTTCTTAAAAAGATCTTCATAGATGTGGTGAAAATCTTTCATCCAGCAAAGCGATCCAATTTTAATTAATTATTGCTTAAGGTGAACCTTTCGAAATTTAAGAAACTCCCGGCAGATTTCTTATACTTAAAAAGAAAGTTCTTACAGTGATGAATATTCGTTTGCACCAAAATTTTATACACCTGCGATATTTAGCTTAAGGTTATATAAATAGCAAGCAATATTTAAAAATTATTTTAATTACACGATAAATATTAGCTAATAAATTAATACTTTTGTAATATTGTAATTATTGATAGCATTAAGATAATGAGAGAAAATGCAGTTCAAATTCACTTAACAGACCTTAAACTAAAATTACCTTATTAATATGCGCATTTAGAAGATTGCCAAAATTGCTTTCTCTTTCTAATAGTATGCAATATGTATTATATTAAGTACTGTTGTTTGATTTACTGATTGCGTCTCATGTATAAGTATTGCTTGTGGTTGACATATTTATTAGAATACCACTTAGAGCATAAGCTAAACTGAAATGAAGAAAACATTAATTTATCTGTCATCCAGAGATATCCTTCAATATACAAAACTGCCCATGAGAAAAACTGCATTTGTGACTTAATTGATGCAATAAATTTTGCATTTTATGCTGTATGTTCGCTGCTCTATAATAACAGAAAGCACAGTACACATTTATCGAAAAAGTGATATTTTATTTTATATAATATTTCGTTGAAACTTCGGATACTGAAATTACATCAGCCACCCTTCTGGACATACTTTCCACAAGGCACTGATAAGCACTTCTGGTATTTAGGCTCATTCATGTTGCAAGACCCTAACCATTTCGGCAGTAGATTTCGAACGTCCCATAAATGTTCGATTGGATTAAGGTCAGGGTTATGTGCAGGCTACAGAAGGAGACTGGCGTTCATGTCTGTGTTCCACTGCCTGGCGGAAGCAGAAACCTCAACTGTACAATTATCATCCTGAAAGTAGCAATCCACTTACCAAGAACTTCTCACAGCGGTTCCCAAACAAACCTGGCCATGGAAAAACAAAAATTCATACAATTACTCCAAACATCACGGTAGGAACGATGCATTCAGGAACGATGCCTTATACAAACTCGCACATCTGACTGGAGGAGAGTAAAGCGCGATTCGTCACTCCACAAAATGTCTTCACCTCTTCAACAGTCAAATATCGGCGTTCTAAACTCTACATGAATCTGGTAGGCTTGTTGTTATTTGACGAGATGTTTGACTTGTGTGTGGCTACACATACTACATTCACATGCCAAAAGCCAAGGGATAGCAGTGGACTATTTTTCAAGTGGCAGTAGCGTCATGTTCAAACAGTATAAATATGCAAATCAGTATCAGTAGGTTTAGTTACACTGTTATGAGTAAGGGGTGAGGTGTTCACTGCGACAATGGCTAAACGACGAGAGATATCGGAGTTCGAACATGGTCTGGTATGTGGAGCACAACGTATGGGTCATTCAATATCGGAGGTGGCTCAAGAGTTCAACATCCCACGGTCCACAGTTTCAAGAGTCTATCGAGAGTACCAACTTGACGGCATTACCTCCCACCATAGACAACGTAGTGGTCGATCACACCTTCTCAATGTATGGGACCAATGGCGGTTGAGTAGGATGGTCACCGCTAACAGGCAACTGACAGTACGCCAGATGACTACAGATTTTAACCAGGGATATACTAGAGCTCTATCGATGCGAACTGTGCAATGACATCTGGTGTCCATGGAATATGGAAGCAGAAGATCCACGAAAGTGCCCTTGCTAACAACAAGACATTGTCAGCAACGTCTCTCTGGGCCCATGAACACATCGAGTGGATACTTGACAACTGGAAACGTGTGACCTGGTCTGATGAGTCTCGATTCCAGGTGATACGAGCTGATGGTAGGGCTTGAGTGTAGCGCAGACCTCATGAAGGTCATGGGACCAAGTCGTCAAGTATGCACTATGCAAGCCGGTGGTGGCTCCGTAATGGGCAATTGTGGGAAGCTATCCGGTCGGAATGGTTGACAATGTCTTCAGATGTCTTCCACCGACTTGTGGAATCAATGCCACGTTGCACTGTGGCACTTCGCCAGGTTAGAGGAGGTTCCACACGTTATTAGGTGCTATCCCATGACTTTTGGCATGCGAGTGTAGATCGCCGAGTGTACGCGGTTCCTTTCGCAATATGTTGTACTCATAGTTCCCTCTAAGCTGCGCAGTTGTACTCATAGTTCCCTCTAATTTTAATGCCATTGCAATAAATTGCACAGAGAAATTTATATTCCGCGCACTCATAATCAGCTGACCGAATTGGTTTTTTTTTTTCATCATTTGTGAAAATAAAATTATCAATTTGGTTTGATGTTTACAAAAGAAAATAATATCCTATCGGAATTCAGTGAAAGAAAATGAAACATGATTAATACATGAAATATCACAGAGGAAGAAGAAACAGAGGGGAAACTCCCTATAGCCACAAGGAAAACTTTTCTGAGATCACGTGACTAAAGTCACCCAATGAAATTTTCCTTAAAAACACTCTTGGCTTCGCGGCGCTACTGTCGGTTTCGTCATAATACGCCATTCTCCCGCAAATGGATTGTTGGAGAGGCAAGTCATATATGACGTCAGAAAAATACGTTGCTTGACGTTCTTTTCATCGTAATTTTTTTAATAATTTAATTCAAGTTAATTAAATACTTTGAAATCCGGTTACGATGCATGGTGGACTATCATTGGGATGAAAAGATGAAATTATTATTGCATTACCACGATTTCTTATTGATGGTCTCTGATCAACACGAGCAACGACGAGCTAATATAAACACGAGTGCTTCACATGAGTGATCACGTGACAAATCAACAAAACAATTTTTCGTTTATATAAAACATTTTTTTTAATTTTTGAACACAAATTTATGTGTTTTATCATTATATAAGAATTAATACATAAACTACATTATTACTTTATTTATTATTTTCAAAATTTTGTCCTCACTAGCGCCACGAAAGTAGTATTGAAAAATGACGTAGTGATTTCCAATCACGTGGTAGAGTTTCCCATATGTTTCTTTTCATCTGTGTGAAATATCGAAACAGACTCCAAATTGAATGCATGTAGTTAAACTGTAAGATCGAGAGCCGCGGACTGGAATGATTGATTAACAAAAATAACGGGAGCGCGGTTGATAATCCAGAACTATCCTGACTTCTGACTTTACGTCCACTTTTCCTTAGCCCATATAGCAAGTTAGTATGATTTAGGCTATCACGATCTGGACATCACCAATCTGGAAGGTATCACATATGTGACATTGATAGCATCTTGACAACATGGAACGGAACATTTTCTAACTTCACTATAAAGAATTGGGTCATGCGCATGTACATTATCAATTAAACAAACCGTGAGCTTATCACGCAAGTCACAATTAAGTCATTTTCAGAGTTTCTCGTTGGAGAGTTTAGGTACAGATTACTTATTACTCAGATGGGACAATCAATGTTAAAATAGTGGAAACTGGATTGCTCATTGTTGCAAAGTCCCACTGTATATTTAATAAAGAATTCTGTATGTTAATTTCCAAAAGCATATGTCATATATTTTTTTATATGATGGGAAGTGCATTTTTTTCTTAAATACTGTAATTTAGTATAGTCACCGATTGTAGCGCACCTGGTGATACAGTGGGACACAATCACGTGACATGTTTCCATTTTTCTCCATAGGACGTCATCATTTGTCCTATCTGTGTAATAAGTAATCTATAGTTTAGGCTTCTGAGAAAGTTAAAAGTAAATTTTAGTGAAAATACTACTTTATACCCTCATGCGTGATCTGTGAGCTGCTTTTTTTTCACTCAAACCTGCTCGCAACCACTCGTTGCAGCCTATTGTTGAAGTGCCAGGATTTAAAAAAAAATTCCCTACCTATCCCTACCCTATTGAGCGAAATAAAGTGAACTCTTCCATTCCACCTTACAGTGTGAGAACTCTTCCTGGGTGATCTAATGGCGGAAGAGTAAACACAGATGAAGTTTATAGAGACTGGACTTCTCTGAAGGACAGAAAAAGAAAAAAATTAAGTTAAGAAAGCTAATGAGCTTGTTTTTTTTCAAATAAACAAATGTTGCACATTAATACTTATTTATATGATACAATTATAAAAATATTGTATAAATTTTTTGTTTAATTTTTTTTTTGCCCATAATTGACTTTGAACCGCTCAGCTCTCAAAAAATTAGAGGAAACTATGATTTGGTTGTAATGCACACTAACTCCTGTTGCTTGTTGAAACTCCTTCTTGATGACCTGCAGTGGTTTCTTACGGTTTGCATTAACCTCGCGCTTCGACATCCGTCGGTCGTGTTCAGTGAGTTTTGGGGATCTCCGGCGGAGGGTGTGCGTGTTCCGATGTCTGTGGTGTTCCATTTCTTCACGATGTCGCAAATAGTTGAAATAAGCCGGCAATGAGACGCCAATAAGTTTCCTTCGTTTAGCCATTCTCCACTACGACAACGTTATGCGAGCAAGGTTCCACATCAGTGCTATAAACTCACATCGGCTGTTGATGTGCGAGCATGGGTTCCAATATGCAAGTCAATTTTCTTGAAATTTACGAGGTGTCCGTTTACATTTTTGTAGGGCAGTGTACTGTACTAACATACCCAGATTAAATATTATAAGTTGAATATTCGATTCAATATTATTTCAGTCCCTTATCCTTCTTTGCTTTAAAATAAATAAGAAAAGTGGAATATGTTAGAAAAATAATAATACCTGTATGTAATCGGAACATGAAGACCTAGAATGAATTCCTAATTTATCTTTCTTCGGGTCCTCTTTAGCATAAAATGATTAAGTTAAGAACCAAATTGACGACGATTTCCCGCTTCTCTAAAACGTACACAACGGAAAATATAACTTAGAATTTTATAAGTCTTAATTTTCAAATTTAATGAAATGAAATTTACGTCATTAAATCTAATAGGTAAATGAAAATGCCGAGTAGATGAAAGGGAATTCGGTAATCAGCTTCAAACGTACACGAATTATTCACAAATGATTTATAAATAGTCGACTATAATTGCTGAAATGGTAGCTATTCGTCTAATCTAGTAATCTAGAAGTTCAGTATTGAAGGCGTTGGATTGCACATTTAAAAGCTACTGCCAGCGCAGAATTGTGAATCACTTTCAAGGGCCCAAATGAGATAACAGTCGTTGAATCGTAAAAATCCAGGAACAATCAGACTAAAATTTGTCGCGTCCAGAAATTATTACGGTATGAAAACTTCTCTTTAACAAAATAATGAATAAACATAAAATAATAATCACTCTTTAACAAGTGAGGCAACCGAAATGCCCAAGACCGTTAGGATAAAAAAGAATCATCTAATTCTATAATTCTCTTATCCGTCCGTCGGTCCGTCCGAGGCGAACAAAGAAAGTTACAACAATCTGTCCGAAGCCAGGGATAGTTGTGGTTTAAGACAATACTCAGTCATTGTTATTAATTAAATAAATAAATAAATAAATACTTACTTACTTACTTACTTTTCAAACCCGCTTATCCGTTAGGGTCGCGGGGGCAGCAGCCCTATGGAGGATCTCCAGCGATCGCGATTTTCCACCATCAGGCGCATGTCCTCCCTGGTAATATCCAAGCGACTCGAACCCAGATTCTCCAGGTAGTCTAGCCACCTGGTTCTAGGCCGACCCCTTGGTCTCTTACCCACCGGCTTGGAAAATAACAACTGCCTAGGAAGACTAGTTTGCGGCATCCGAATCACGTGGCCATACCAGCGCAACTGAGACCTCTCAATGCGGAGAAGTAGCGGCTCAACACCTAAAGATTCCCTTATTGTATTGCTGTACACTCTATCTAGTAGGGTAACACCTGCAACACCTCTCAGAAATCTCATTTCGGCCGCTTGTACCCGCGATCGCACTCTTTCGGTCATTACCCAAGCCTCATGACCATAGGTGAGAATGGGGACAAAGATGGATTTGAAGACGGAGAGCTTAGCTTTGTTACTCAGCTCGCGTTTCGTTACCACGGATCGCCACAGTTCACGTCTGACACAGCTTGCTGCACCGATCCGAGCATCCAATTCTTTCTCCTGCCGTCCATCACTCGTGAATGCAATCCCGAGATACTTGAATTTCTCCACCTGTCTCAATGAGGCTCCACTAACATGGAGAGCGCACTGAGCAGGCTGTCTTGAAAGGACCAGAACCTCGGTTTTAGCCACACTGATCTTCATCCCAGCTTCTTCACATTTGGCTGCAAGCCGGTCTAGTGCATGCTGAAGGTTCGTGCGAGAAGACCCAAGGAGGACAAGGTCGTCAGCAAAGAGCAACCTCTCCACCAGGCAGTCGCCCACACAAACACGCTCATCGCCTCGGCTGCCCCTGTCTATCCAGTCCATAAAGATAATGAACAAGATGGGCGACAGTACGCACCCTTGGCGGAGTCCAACACCCACGGTGAATGGTCTTGACTTAATGCCATTTATCCGGACACACATCTCAGAGCTTTCGTACAGAGACATGATAGCAACCAGTAATTGCCCATCCACTCCATACTCTTGCAACACTTGCCAGAGCTTCTCCCGAGGAACTCTGTCATATGCTTTTTCGAGGTCCACAAAGCAAGCGTAGACCTCTTTTGCATTACTCCCAGGATTTCTCAAAGATTTGCCTTAGAGCAAAGATGTGATCCGTCGTGCTTCGGCCAGGTCGGAAACCACACTGCTCCCCTGACAGTTTGGAGTCGACTATTTCCCGACTTCTCTTCTCCAGACACTTAGCGTACACTTTCCCAGGAATGCTGAGCAAAGAGATGCCTCGATAGTTGTTGCAATCTCTCTGGTCTCCCTTTTTGAAGATAGGGATCACAGTTCCTGTCTGCCATTGCTTAGGGGCCTGTCCAGATATCCAAGCAACCTGACACACTCGAGTCAGCCACAGGATACCATCCTGATTTAAGGCCTTTAACATCTCGGACCGGATTTCATCATCACCTGCAGCTTTGCCAGTCTTCAGGGACTTAATTGCCCATCTGACTTCTGTTTCAGTGATACTACCGTGACCATTCTCCGCTCCAAGGTGCATCTCGTATGTCTCAGTTGTTGTCGTCACCGGATTAAGAAGAGATGCAAAGTATTCCTTCCACCTATGCAATACGCTCTCCTCCGTTTTCAGAAGCCTCCCATCTGAACTCTTAATAGTTTGTGATGAAAGAGACTTCTTTCCACGGAGGCGGCGCACGGTCTGCCAGAACACCTTGTTTGCCGAACCATAGTCTGCCTCCAATTTCTCCCCGAACTTCTCCCAGGTCTTCTCCCAATAAATAAATAATCTGAAAAATGTTTTATGCAGATGAACAGTATATTGTTGCAGTATATTAAGTTTTGAAAACCATTGATGCTCCACTTTCATTTCTTTACTCTTCAATCTGTACGGTTGACACACATTATGTGACGGGTGGATTTCTAGTTTGTTGTCTAAAAAAGCCTTTCCTTGTTAAATGAGGTTGCTGAGAAGCCTCTGGTTGCTGAGGCAAAGCGTTGTTCCTTGAGGATGGGTTGGCCGTGGTCTGGTTGTCTCGTCGGTTGGCTTGCCAATCGATGGAGTTCAGCAACTTCAGGCGCGGCCAGCTGCTGGTTGGGTGACGGCCAGGGTTTGAGGGCCACCGCTGGCGGGACAGCTATTTGGGGCGCGGCTGTTGGGGGACTTTGGTCTGACCCACTTGCCGATTGACCATAGCTGGTTTTCCAGATTGGTGACAGCCTCTGGTTCGTTTATCCCCAGCAGCTCTTCCATCATGAAACCCCCCGTGCTTCGGAAGGCACGTTAAGCCGTCGGTCCCGACTGCTACTGTCATCTCGTAGCAGTCGTTATTTAATGGGATGGCGCAAAACTCCCTCGTAGGAGTAGGTGCCGCAGATTATCGCTTGCGATAATCTACCCTCTGTACTAGATACTGTTCCTTGAGGATACTTCTAACGGAAATGTGTTGTTCAAAATGAATAAAAGTATCCTCAAAGTTAAATGGAGAGAAGAGTCAGTCTCTATTTTTTCGAACATATAAGCATTTAATTTGTAAGCCTTTCTATTTAATGAAATGAGCGTTAATTGTTGAAGTATTCAATGAAGGGTCTATTATTTCTTCATAATCTATTGCTAAAGCGTCTACGAAAGCATGTACTGTTGAAGTGAGCGATTAGCAACTGGCTGTTGAAAAAAATTTGCCTAACAGAAATTTGCTATTGATAATGTAAGGTGTAAGTAATTACATGCCACATATTAGCACTGAAAGTTTCCAATAGTACATTACTATCTATCAAAAAGTAATTGGACACTTTCAATTTTAGACGTTTGTCGAATATTTTGAAAAATACTTGACGAATTATCCTAAAACTTCAGGGGTGTAAAGAGCATTTTATATCTCATATACTTCAACGAAGGTTTTGTCCCGAAGGCAAATAGGGGACCAGCAACAAATTGAATAAAAAAGTAATGTTTGGGAACACCCTGTAAAAAATAATGCTTGAAATCCATTGTAGCTCTAGCATATGATTATGAGGCTTCTTTTGCTTATCTGTGTTCATTTGTACGAGAATAGCACTTACATTCATGGAGAAATACAAGTCTCTTTAAAATAATCGAAATTTTTCGTAACTTTTTTTGTTTATAATATGCAGGGTTTTCAATCCAATGCAATGCCATTTTCTGGAAACTTGACAGACTTCATAGAGGCAACGCTCTCCAATCAGAATATAAAAATATTAAAGGCTGCATGAAATATCAGCATTTTTACTAAATAATGTTTAACTGCGCAAGCGTAAGCGTTACCAAATGTCTTTGCATAATTTATTAGCCAAATGTATAGAGCTACTCTTATAAAAAGCCCAAGCAAATATCGTGAAAATTCAGAAAGATATCGTCGATAGAATAAGTCGAATTTCAGTTGCTCTCATAAATAAACAAAACGATAAGGGGTATTCTCCAAATTTTTATTATTTTTGGACCGGAGACCAGTATCAACTTCGTCTCCTTACGATGATATGAAGTCAGTATGCCTATATGAATTCAATATAAAAAACATCTAAAATCAGTGTAAGGAGAGGTTAATACTGGTGTCCGGTCCAAAAATAAAAATTTGGAGAAAATCCCTTATCATTTTGTTCAATTTTGAGAGCAACTGAATATCAATTCATTCTATCGACGATATCTTTCTGAATTTTCACGAAGTTTGCTTGGGCTTTTATCTAAAAGTAGCTTTATACACGTGGATAATAAATTATGCTAGACATTTGCTAACGCTTGCGCATGCGCAGTTAAACATTATTTAGTAAAATTACTCATATTTCATCAAACATTTAATATTTTACATTTTGATTTCAGGGTGTTGTCTCTACTGTAGTTTGTTAAATTTTTCTGAAAATGGCATTACATTGGGTTGGAAACCCTGCATGTTATAAAGAAAAAACTTAGGAAAAAAATTCCATTTTTTAAAAAACTTTTATACGAGGGGTGATCAAAAAGTAATGTCGCATATTGTTTTTTCTAACATCATGACCGGGAAAAAAATAAACACATATACATTCGATAGAACAATTTTAATTTTCCATTTGATCTCCAAGTCGATTGAGGCAACGATCCCAGAGGTGGTCAAGCTTTTCCACGCCCTGTCGAAAAAAGTCGTCCGGTTGAGTGTGGAACAAGCTGCAAACTGCCGATTTCACCTCGTCGTCGTCACGGAAATGTTGACTGGCCAGTGACTTCTTCAAGACATTTGTGCTAATACAAGAATTTTAATATGGCAACGAATAAGGCAAATTATATACAGTTTAATTTAGTTGTATCCATATACGAGCAACTAACCACGCAACGCATATTTATGTACATCACACCAGAACTGATAATTTAAAAATTATCCGTTTTTCCGGGATGTATGTAGAATGAAGCAGTGTTTCCCAGTTCAAATTTATTTATTTATCGGCTAAGCACTCCGTGGGAGTAAGTACATCAATGTAAGCATGGTAAATATATCAAAAGACATTTGAGCAATTAGGGAAAACAGAACAAATTTAAAATAATACATGATAAATGAGAATGTATAATGCTTAAAAAAGGAAAAAAAAATCGCCGCAACAGGTCAGTGACCCGTTTCGTTGTGTGGGGACGTGCGTTTGTCGTGGTGCAGTACGATGTCCTCAATTGCCAAGTCAGGTCTTTTCCTGCATATGGCCGCTCGAAGATTCCTCAATGTGTCTGTGTAGCATTCGGAATTGACAGTGATATGCGGTGGAAGAAACTCAAGCAGTATCGGACCACAAACATGTCAATATGACCTTGCCGGCAGATGGCATAGTTTTGAACTTTTTCGTTGTGGGAGATGAGGCGTGTTTTCAAACAGCCGATTGCATCTTGGATTCGGGCGTGAAACCGCCGATTGCATCCATGATTCCTCGCCTGTGATGATTCGATACAAAAAATCATGACCCTCCTCCTGGTATCGAGTGAGATGCAGCAAACAAGCATCGAAACGAGCACCTTGATGTTCGGCCGACAACTGTCGTGGCACCCATCTGCATGACACTTTCCGAAAGCCGAGCTGCTCGTGAACAATTCGTACGCCGTCCCTTATGAAATGTCCAACGTTGCAGCAATTTCTCTCACACATGCGCTTCCACAACGGCAATGCTGCTGTCAGTCATGGATTTCTGCGGCCGGCCAGATCGATGTTCGTCCAGCAGGTCCTCTGCTCGTCCTTCTTTAAAAGCCTTGCACCAACGATGTACTGTTCGGAGCTGCACGATATCACCTCCGTACACCGAAACAATTTCCTTATGGATATCGACTGGTTTCAGTCCTTTTTCACAAAGAAAACGCATAACACTACGCCAGTCAAAAGCTCTGGACGATGAAATGAGAGCCGCCATCTTGTTTGGACAGTCAGGCCGCCAGTGCTTGGCGGATGCACACAACACCAACTAATTTTTATATATCGTAATTTTCTCATATCTGCCGTCATTTTCGAGAAAAAAAAATATGCGACATTACTTTTTGATCGTCCCTCGTATCTCTCATGAATATACAAGCTCTTCTCATACAAATGATCGCATACAAGTAAAAGACGCCTCCTAATCATATGCTATAGCTACAATGCATTTCAAGCATTATTTTGTAGAGGGTGATCCCAAATGTTATTTTTTGGTTCAATTTGTTGCTGGTCTCCTATTTGCTTTCGGGACAAAACCTTCTCTGTAACATGTTCTTTACACCCCTGAAGTTTCAGGATAAGTCATCAATGATTTTTCTATATATTCGACAAAACGTTTAAAATCGAAAGTGTCCAATTACTTCTTGGTAGATATATCTACCAAGTGTAGTTGCTCAAGGGTCCATGGAAGTTGCTCAAGGGTCCATGGAAGTCGTCCTTCGGAGAATGTCGTCCAAGCTAAGAGGAGGCTAAGAAAAGATTTCAGAAGAATAAGGTATTAATTCATTAGCAAATTAAACAGGGTTCGAGATTCTTAACTAAATATTATATTCTTAAAATATGCTAAGCCTAACTAATTCTAAAGAAGAAAAACTTAAAAATTAGAAATACCGCACTCTCCAGGCACCACGTGTGGTTTACAAATCAATGAACTACTTGTTAGAGGCAATCTGAACAGCAGGGAAGTTTTAGAGCCCGAGGTACTGCCCCTCCTTCAGGCAACTCCTGCCATATTTTTCAGAAACCACATGTGGCGAGGAATGTGCAAGCCTTCTTCGAAGAAAGACTGGTACCATTGCTTCCCTGGTCTGCACGTTGGTCTGACATGTCGCCCATCTAATATGCCTGGGATTGGTTGGTCGCCAACTTATTCCTCCGATCCTCCAGCAACCATTGTTGATTTTTTGTGGACCCGTATACAAACCGCGTGGAGGGAGATTCCTTTGGAACATAACCAGGCCCTCTTTGATTCCATGTCACGATGTTTAGGCTTCACACCATACTGAATTCTCAAAGTCAGAGATCAAGTACAGTTCTGCAACCTTAATCATTTGTGGGTTGCTATGTAACTAGTCTGTGGCATGGAGTTCATTTCAATCACATATCCTTCTTGATGTTGCAGTTTTCATAAACGGTAGTGTAAAATAACAGATATCAAAGGATAAGTGTAAATCACCTTCGACTTCTACAATTACAATAGGTCCTCAGAGTGATTACCATAAGCGTTCAAATAATAGGTCCTCAGAGTGGTTACCATAAGCGTCCAAATAATAGGTCCTCAGAGTGGTTACCATAAGCGTTCAGATACTTTTGATAAAGAACGGTTACTATTATCCATTTTGGCAAATCCGTCGAGATAAACTCTCGGTTGTATTACGTTGTTTGGGCGGGATGTCGTAGAAATCACATGGGTATAAGGAGTGTCACGGAATCTGAATAACATCAAAGATTTTGATGACAGCGTCGGTCGCTTTTGCACACACGAGTTTTCTGTTCACCGGCGTGGAAAGCGAGCCCACGTAATACTGGTCGCCAACGACGTAAGAGGAATCAACGTCAGCAGGATCTATGTCGTCGAGACCGAGACGAGAGGTCGAGAGATCTGGAGAGAAATGTTTGGGAAACCGAGGAAAACGGATGCGCAATACGGAGGAGCAAAAACCGAGACCCGTCTGCTAAGGCATCAGGAAAATCTCTGTATGTAATTGACAGAGAAAGGGAAGCTGGAGTGGAAAGCCCATCAGCATGCCCGTGGAACGGAGACGGCAAGGGGCATCGCCGGAAAGGAGTGCTCATCGACGGGAACCTCGAGACAGCCGCAGCGCTCTCCATGAATGACGTTAAGATGAGCGAACGTTTGTTTTGGCATCTCTGCGTCAGTTCAGTCGAGCTCTCATGAACTCTAATGTTTGTAGCTCAATAAACTATATAGTGAAGGCACAATTCCAATTGTTTCGCTCCGTTGACATAGCGAAACGTGCTTTTGAAGAGCTTGCAAGTTACGAGCTCCGATACTCAACGAGCCTTTCGGACTTAAACCATGCCTAAACCAAACTGGGGTTCGTTTTGGTTAGGTTAGGTTAGGTTAGATTATGTTAAGCTGGGGTTCGTGTTGCCAGCTTCAGTTCAACAAATATTAACTTTATTGTCAATTTACTTACCTGCATCATATGTTCGGCCGGTCTTCTACCACGAAGAAGGTAGGCAATACAATATACCTGTTAAGTTTTACTTACCGTAACAATTCTTGATTCTTCTCCAGTGTACGCCGGAATTCATAATTAAGGAAGTTATCTACCTGCCGAGATGTGTAGATACGCACAAGCAAAAAGGGCTATTGTTCAAGAGAACGATGAGTAAAGAATTGTGTTTTCTATCAAGGCAATGTTTTCTTGATTTTTCCGAAGTGCAATAGTGCTACGGACCTGTCTTCAATTTATAAAATCATACTCATCTTTGTTTTGACATGTGTGTGCTCGACGAATTGTTAATGTCATAACACGTCAGCTAAATCTTTGCGTGGTACAGTGATAGTGCTACGACTAAGTGCGACGTATTAAGAGCATTAATTACGTTTACTAATTCTACTTTATTGTGTTATCTGGTTTTTCTTTAATGCTTAAGAAATTCTATGCTTATGTTAGCTATTAAGTTTATATACCATATACAGGGTGTATCAGGTTCGATGGTCATAAAGTACCTAGCGTGATCCTTTGCATGATTACAAACTTAAAGTTCCATATGCAAAATGTTCAAAACTCAAATGTTAAGGGTCTAAACATCACGCGAAGTTTGCTGAAAACCTGTCGAAAACGTCATTTAATCTCAAGAATTGTCACCGATTTAATTGTACTCGCCCCTTTGAATTTAATGAACTGCTGGTGCGGAAAGTTCATAAATGACGTAACGACGCAATTTAAATTTTGAGTTTTCGACATTTTCGATAAGGAACTTTAAGTTTGTAATCATGCGAAGGATCATGCTAGGTACTTTATGACCATCGAACCTGATACACCCTGTATAGTTTCCTACACAATTAGTTAGTAAGCTTGGTGAATAAACATTGTTATTACTTTTATTTTTCTTACATCCGCCTTTCGTTGTCATTTTATCCACTGCGCACTCTCACTTGAATTTTTACACATGACAAGGAGCAACTCCTGATAGTGTGGCCCTAAGGTAAACTCACAATAAACATCGACACCTCCATATAGCCTATATTAATTACAAAAGGGCTTTTGATAGTGTCTTACACTCATGGCCTTTATACATATTACGGTCATATAAAATAAACCCTACACTTATCACATTTTTAGAAAGTACAATGGTGCATTGGAAAACTACACATCACAACAGTAAAACCATCACGACTGATAAAATACAGATAAATCGGGGCATTTTCCAGGGTGACTCATTGAGCCCATTCTGGTTTCGTCTTGCATTAAATGCACTTTTAAGCAGACTGAACAGCACAACTTACGGCTACAGGATTAAACACAATAATAGCTGCCACTACACTCTTTCTCACTTACTCTACATGGACGAAATGAAAATCTACGCCTCCACACAAACACAATTGCACAGTTACTTGACATTACACACTTTTTCAAAAGACATACACATGCAATTTGGGTTGGACAAATGCAAAACCATTCACATTGAAAATAGAGTACTCAGGGAAGGGGGCTTCACATTAGAAGAACCAGGTCACATTACTGCTATGGGAAACGGTGAATTTTACAAATATTTAGGATTTAAACAAGCCACGCTTCTGGAGCACAAACACATAAAGAATACACTCACTAAACAATATCTTCATAGGCTAGAGACAATACTTAATACTTAATTAAATTCCAGAAATTTAATCAAGGCCATCAATAAAAAGGTCATCCGAATACTATCCTATTTTATGGAATCATGCAGTGGACACACACAGATCTTGAAGGACTTGAAAGGAAACAGCGTAAACTACTTACAAACCACAGAAAGCATCATCCACACACATCTACTGAAAGACTCACCCTGCCTCTTATTGATATAATAGATCTACACCAGAAACAGACTCAATCACTCAGAGTATTCTTTTATTCTAAACAACACGCATCACCATTAAACAAAGCAGTCTGCATGGCTGATACAAAATACACACCTTTGAATCTGAACAGCGTGCAGAATACCCATGACATTCCTACAATATGCACTAAACTTCAATCATGGCTCGGAAAGCAACTCCACGGTAGACATCCTTCTGACCTCAACCAGCCTCAGTCGACAAAAAAGCGTCGAACTTTTGGTTGAGTGAAGAGAGTCTCTTGGGAAACAGAAGGAGCCATAATTGCCATACGAGACCAGGTTATTAACACTAAAAGCTACAGAAAACATATTATCAAAGATTCGACTGATGGGTCTTGCAGGAAATGCCATATCGCAGAGGAAACCGTCCAACACGTCATATCCGGTTGCAAAATACTCACGCAGACATTATTTACACAGACATAACCAGATAGCCAATATCTTATATTAACATCTAGCTAAAATACACAAGCTTAGGGACATCCACACTCCATACTATAAACATACCCCAGACACTGTCTTAGAGAACCCTACACATGAACTATATTTTGACAGAACTATAATCTCTGACAAATTATCACTCATAACAGAACAGACATTACACTCGTAGATAAGCAAAACAAAGGGACCTACGTAATTGATATATCCATCCCCAACACACACAATTTATAAAAGAGATAACACTGACAAAATCACTAAATTTATGGATCTTGCACACGAAATAAAACGCCTTTGGAGGGTTACCAGAGTACACATTGTTCCTATCGTTCTTTCTGCAACTGGGTATATTCCACACTCATTACACAAAAGCCTGTTAACAATAAATTTAAACCACACTTATAGAAACCTTACAGAAAGCCACAATCCTAAACACTTGTCACATAGTAAGGTAATTCTTACACCCAAACATCAATACTCCTACGAGCGCGTAATTTTTCCCTTCTTTACATTTGAGTCCCGTGGGCTTGGCCCTCTCTTGGATCCGCCTCTGAGACTTGGCATCCGGATTTCATCCGACTTTGGTTTCCCCAAACAACGACAACGATATCCAACGATAAAAGGGTTTTAGCATTAAAATGTTACGAGCTGTAGCGGCTCGTGACTATAATATATTATAAGTAGAGGGCCACAAATAAAATATTTCTGGATCTTAGGCCTTTTCGTACAAAAGTTATAGCTTGATTTGTATTTGGAGCCTCGCGGCCCCTGCCGAGGCCTCAAAGGAGTATATCAATTTTAGTGTGTAATAGCAACATCTTAAGCAACTCATTATAAGTATAAAACATTTCCAGTTTCTGGACTTCTGGTTTTAAATTTATAGCTTGATTTGGGATTGAGGCCGCCTGCCAAGAGACTTATAGAATTTTTAGTATATATTAGCTAAATTTTTTAAATACCACACTATGATTGAACAAAATTTAGGACCGCAGGCCTTTCCGTTCAAATGTTATAGCTTCAATTGTATTTGAGGCCGCCAGGGGCCTCGAGGCCTGTACCAGTCTCCTTGTATATTTATTTATTTTATTTTATTTATTTTTTATTTTAATTCATAGTAATCCAATACGTCCATCCAGAGCCTGTATGGCCTGAGGCCAACGAGTTGGGTCTCTGGATGGACCTGGATTAACGACTGCTGTATGATGGTCACAGCAGCCGGGGGGGGGGGTGAAGATTCTGAGTCACTGATAAGCCGCCCATCCAGTGACTAGCCGTGCCTGATGTAGCTTAACTGCACTGAAGTTGTATTTCTGTGAAAGCCCACCACGCCACGGCCTCTCCCTCTATAATTTTTAAGTAACGCACTGTAAAAATACAAAACTTCAGTTCTTAGGTCTTTTTATTATTCAAATGTTAGAGCTTATTTGTGATTTGGGTTTCAGGGCCCCTGTGGAGACCTAACAGCCTTATACCAGCTTTTCGTGTATATTAGCTAAATTTTTTAGTAAACTGCTATAAGTATACAAATTTTCAGATTTCTAAGCCTTTTCGTTCAAACATTATATCCCTGGCAGGTACCCCAGAGGACTATAATATATAGTCACTATACAGGGTGTCCGGAAATAAATGTTAAAATTTCATACACGTGAGAGAACATGTATAAAGAAGCATTTTTATTCCTATGGAGACTAAAAATGCAAGCCATGGAGACTAAAGTATGTTGCGCTGCCTGATTGTTGGCGTCCCGCGAGCGACTAGGCAATGTGGTGCAGCCCACATCTGTTCAAGAGATGTCAATGTATGCTCGAATGGCTGCCCCTGTCAGGTCACTCCACAAACCTTTAATACCTTAAATGTCACTGGATTTGCATACATTTACACAATAAGCTTACTATCTGATCCCTCACAAATGGGATCGTTGATGCAGTTATTAAGAGCCCCTGAGTACTGGGGTCTGTAGGCTCCAATGTGGGCTGCACCACATTGCCTATTCGCTCGCAGGAAGCCAACAATCAGGCAGCGCAACATACTTTAATCCCCCTGTATCTCTGTGGCGGTTGGCTTGCGACACCATGTTCATAGGAATAAAAATGCTTCTTTATACATGTTCTCTCACGTGTATGAATATTTACCATTTATTTCCGGACACCCTGTATAAATTTTAGTGTATAAGAGCTAAAATTTTAAGTAACACATGATAAATATGCAAGAATTTAGATTTCTGGACTTCGTTTCAAAAGTTATAACTTGATTTGCTACTGGGGGCTCAGGGCCCCTGTCGAGACCCAAGAGCCTTATACCAGTTTTCAGTGTATATTAGCTAAATTTTTAAGTAATTTTCTATAAGTAATTTTTAAGAAATTTCAAATTTCTAGACCTTTTCGTTTAAACGTTTTGGCTTTACTTGTGTTTGGGGCATGTGGGGCTCTGCTGGGGCCTATATTACTTTTTTTGTGTATTTGCAATTTTTTTTAGTACCACACTATGAATATAAAAAATTTCAGGTTCCTAGGCCTTTCCGTTCAAATGTTATAGCTTCAATTGTATTTGAGGCCTCGAGGCCCCTAGCGGGGTTCTAGAGGCTTATATCAGCTTCCTTCTAGATTGGCTATATTTTTTGTACCAAACTAAAAGTATACAAAATTTCAGGTTTCTAGACCTTTCCATTCAAAAGTAGTAACTTGATTTGTATTTGAGGCCTCGGGATCTTCTGGCGGGCCCCATAGGCCTACATCACATTTCTTGTACATTTGCTATATTTTTTTAGTACCACACAATAAATATACAAAATTTCAGGTTCCTAGGTCGTTCCGTTCAAATGTTATAGTTTCAATTGTATTTGGGGCGTCTAGACCACCGGCGGGGCCCTAGAGCCTTATATCACTTTTCTTGTATATTGGTTTTATATTTTAGAACCGCACTACAAATTTACGAAATTTCAGGATTTTTGCCCTCTTTGTTCAAAAGATAAAAAAGGAACCATACAAGTGGCCTCTGAGACGCCCCGGGCCACCCAATAGGATTCGCTATATTTTTCACACCGTCCTCTGTATAGGGCCTACGTGTGTAGAAAATTTCAAGCCTCTAGGTTAATCCTTTCAAAAGTCTCAAAGAGTCCCAAAAAGTCTCGCATCAAAATGTTACGAGCAGTAGCGGGAGGATTCGCTATACTTCAAATAGAATTCTTTAAATTCTGACGTCAAACAGTCAAACTCTGACGTCACAAATTGCTCAAACGCCATCAAAACTCCATAGACATGAAAGGAAGGTTTTTGTCCATCCTAGAGGATTCGCTATATTTTTCGCTCCGTCCTCTGTATAGAGCCTACGTTTTTAGAAAATTTCAAGCCTCTAGGTCAATCCTTTCAAACCATGTTACATACATCTGTACCGTGTGATATACATGTTACATACATCTGTACCGTCGTTAATAGGGCTTTAGATGATGCTAAAATCCTAAAAATTAATACAGATTGACCGGTGTTAAAACTCATTTATTTGTACCTTAATAAAAAACATTCTTTCATGAGCATTGACAAGGAAATGAGTTGGAAACGTTTCACGGTTAGATTTTCAAATTATTAATTAACTTGATAATAGCAGTTTCATTTGATTTATCTAAACTTAAATCATGGAACTTAGCAATCATTATTGCGGTTTAGGAAGCTCAGCTTATATAATGCGTATATCATTGGTATAAGCGATTTTTCTTAATGCATCTCATAGTCCAGTGAATTGTGAAAGCTGTAATCACCTGAACGGAAACGAGCAAACCAATATTGACACTCTTTAACGGCTTTGTCACCGTGCACTTTACCAACTTTCCACAAGCCTGCACAGCGTTCTTTCCCTTTCAGAAATAATCAAGTAAAACTTGGAAAGTGTTTAAGCAAATTTCTATGCAAATATTTTGAATTTGTCTATAACTCTTGACAAGATATAAAGCCAATCTACAAAGTGATTCAAAATTAAATGTACAAACATTTAGGGGAGGTAGTATGGGTGATTCTAAGCAAAAAAGGTCATATGACCATGGGTCCGATTTTGAATGCTAACTGAGATATGAACAGAAATAAAAATGCCGCTACCAAGATCAAAACGATAATAACTCAAGGTTTGTAATGCCCAGGATAATGTATTTTGGAGGAACAATGTGGAACATAAGACTATGTAAACCGTTAAAATTAGATTGTATTCCAACAAGTAGATTCCGAGTGACGCATTCAAAATCGTAACAGTGCTCACATGGGAGTATTAACCAGCACGTGTTACGATGGTGAGTGGGTAACTCGGAAACTACACGCTGGAATTCCATCAACTTTTAACCGTGTACACAGTTTTATGTACCCAATTATCCCCTCAAATTTCATCATCCTAGATGGTATAGATTCTGAGTAATTAAGTTGTTGATTTTGGTGGCGGCGTTTTTTATTTCTGTTCATATCTCAATAAATAATAGTTATTAATTAAAAATAAAACATAAATAAATAATAATTTAAAAATAAATAATAAATAAAAATAATAATAAAAATAGCTTTGTGTGTACAGAGTCAAGAACTTGATATTTATTCCAATATAGCATAGCCTATGTAGCGTGACCCTAGGAACGGTACAATATACTAATATTTAATACAATCGGCTTATTACATGCTCTCAAAATTGAATATAAAATTCTTATGTTTTTAAGCATATTTGCAAATCCTTTTACGTTTTGATCTTTTCTAGATTCTATTTTTATATAACGAATAAAGACTTATTTCTTCACATATTTAAAATACGTTCAATAAAAATCCGATTTTTGATATCATTTTACTAAACTGCGTGAAAATGCTGCTGCTTTCGTAATTACTTTCACAGATAATAAAAAAAATTAACGCAAAAAAATGAAGTTTAGAAGAGACGGAAATAAGTGCTTTGTTATTGATCTTTCGAAATTCATTAATTCTCCTTTAAAGGTTACGGAAGAAGAGAATTAATTAAAATGAAAGTTTTCTCTTAAAAGCAGCTGTTTCGTTAGCTTTCATCTACGTCCCAATAACATATGGCGTTGCTGAGATGGAATCACTAGGCTAAGTGGTAGCATGTGTCAATTTCAATGAATATCATAATTAGAAATAATTGTCAATATTAGCGAAAATTGGCACCAAGTAGAGAAGACGCTTTTAACTGAATACATTGTATTAATCTCCCAAATTTAGAAGCGTTAAGAGTTCTTTATTTATGTCGCCATGAACATTAGGGTTCACGATTAATTGCTCAGACCTCTCAGTTTAAAAGGTCAGTGTTTCAAAGACGATAATTCAATATTATATGTGATAATGTCGTTAATAATTCTTCCTAATAATTATTTAAAAAATACCTTTGCTCTTGTGATAAATAGTTCTATTTTTCAAATAATACAGTTTTTCAAATAATTAATAGAGTGCACGTAAAACTGCCATTAAGAGGCAAGCACTTTCAATAGACATGGTTCACTGGTACTTCAAAATAAATGAGGACCACATACCTCATTGATGAACGTATACGTAGCAAATTCATCAGTAGAGCTACGAAACTGTTCCACGCCCTTCCTTATTCCGATCTTTCGCCATTGGTTTATCATCTTTCCTCGCACTTAAACAATCTCTTTTCGAAGCTTCATCAATGATGTATCAGTGTATCAGGCAGTGAACATTTTATCACGTCCCGAGAAGCTAAATTTTTCAAACGTGGCATTTAAAGCCTAGCTACTCGTTAACAAAAATTACATTTCATTTGCAACAAAATAATAACAATAATGTGACTTGATAGCCGGCTCGGTGGCCGAGTGCGTTAAGGCGCGGGTCTTGCCGCTCTCGAAATCATCGAATCGCGGGTTCGACTACCGCCGAGGGCATGGATGTTTGTGTTTGTCCCTTTTCATTATCATCCATACTCTGGAACTAACAATTCCAGCTTCAATTTGAATCTTGTATATACCAATTCCCCCTTTAAACTACACAAAAACATGATAGGAAATGATGGCCAGAATAAAAGAAGAATGTGGCTTGATATTCTTGTAAAAGGAAGGAGGCAAGTATAGTTTTCCAGACGCATAAACGTGAAATGTGTGCCTTGGCGATCATCGACCGCGAGCCTCCTATTCATAAACGTGAAATAGATTTTAAAGTGGTTTTCGAATGCGTATTTCGACGGATATCAGAAAGCGGATGAAAACATAGTAGCACTGGGCTTTTCGTATTCTGTTTGGTATAAACCCAAGTTTTATATGTGTATTTAATTAATTAATTAAATATTTTTTTATTTATGAATTTGGATCCAATAAGTCCATCCAGGGCCTGTATGGCCAAGGTCGACGAATTGGGTCCCTGGATGGACCTGGATTCACGACTGCTGTATGATGGTCGCAGCAGCCGGTGGTGGGGGTGAAGATTGTCTATCAGCCGTGCCTGATGTAGCTGAACTAAACAGAAGTTGTGTTAAGTGAAAGCTCACCAGGCCACGGTTAATTGCTTGTATGTAATTAATGAACGGGACCCACGCGCAGTTTGCGCGGTTATTAGTTTTATCAAATTAAATTCATTCAAATTGTTTCGTTTGATGAACTCACATTTTCTCCTTTATTCATAGTTTTGTGATTGAAAGATGATAAAAATTGTTGCTCAGACAACAATAGTCAGGTGGCTTTTCAGTTCCGGCGTGTGCTTTAAGTGAGCGCCAACAATGCTTAAACATGCAATAACAATGCAAAACTGTTTCCGTGACGAACCCACATGTTCTCCTTTATATATAGTTGGATTAATTATTAAATTAATTGCTTGTTTGTAGGAAAGCTCGACACTATCATCGATAAGAATTTATTCCTTTTCAACAAAAACTCAGTTATCAAAACCGTAGACAATCGCAAATTATGAACATTCTAAAGAAAATAGTATAATATTCATTCGACAGCTTCAAAATCGGTTTAAACCTGATTTTTATTTAGATCTGTCGCTACTTCTGCTCACATCGAATTACTTGTCGCATTCGATTAGTATTTCTCATTCACGTAATCAGTATTGGTGTATTTAAGTTACAGTTTGAGAAATAGAAGGGGCATTTTTAATTTAGAAGAATTAAGCACATTAAAATTAATTTGTACTCATTCTTTAGCGATGTTTCAACAATTTACTCATAAAAGGCGGTAAATGATTAAAAGCAAAAATGGCAGTGGAGAACTCTAGTGATCACTTCAGGAACTAAGTGAACTTATTGCGGCTCTAACATTATTTTTTCTCTTTATAGTTTATACTAGTGAACTATATGCAATGGGGAATTTATTATCAAACTTAGATTATGCCTGCTACATATCAAACTCCGAGACTTGAAGGGATAGTAATCTCTTGATAATTATAGGGTTAAGCTAGTTTAGCAGCGTTTGTTAGATAAGCTCTAGGATCGGCATACACCAATGGTGAATAAAATGATACGAAATTATTAAGAAGGTTCACCAGAAATTGTCGATAAAAAGTCCTTTAAAAAGAATGAAACCAATTTTTCACAAAATTATTTATTAACATACACATATGTACATTTCGATGAGTATGTCGTCTTCAGTTTTCACGCAGAACATATTGTTCATCGAAACGTATACGCATGTACCGTCTGTCTAAAAAAAGAAGTGTACGCTAACACTTTAAAAATGTTTATTTCCGGAAAATGAAAAGACAAACTCCAGATACAATTATACAGAGTGTATCTAAACCCCTATCACAAACTTCTGGTGGTGAATCTCCATAGCGATATGAAAACAAAAGTTCATATGAAAATGGCTCGAATAACGAATCGTTTATGAGATTTCCGGAGTTAAAATTTCTCGAACGTAGTATTTAGAAAGTGTAAAAGAGCTCAATCCTCTTTCGTTTCTCATCATTTCCGATCGAATGATATATGACATGCCATATGTTGCCATAGTTTTGAAGACCAAGTAACTGCCACCCCCACAACTCCGACTCCGTTGGGACAAATTTACCCAAACTTCATAATAATGGAGATCTTGCTTAGAGGAATCTGCATACCGAATTTCACTCCTTTATATGCATAAATATACGTTGACCTTTTGGTCCCCCTCTAATCCGCCCCCCATAAAAACTCCGACCTCAGTGGGTTTAGCAAAACCAAACTAAGTAGTGAAGGTTCACATGCTCATAGTAAGCTACACTCCGAATTTCAACCTTCTACCTCAAAAAATGCGGAAATGATAACTATTGCTGCCACAAAAATTTCGACTCTAATTGCGTTGCTAAGAAAGTTATAATGCCCACTATTTTCTTAGACAGACGGTATTTTATTAAACAGTTTTGTGGGAAAATGCTTTTATTCTTAAATGTTAAAAATTTTTTCATAGCATATCAACTACAAGCTAAATAAACTGTGTCGATATTGAAAAATTTCTTATAGAGTATTTACACATTTGTCGTGTAAATTGGCTCATAAAAAACTTCATTGATTTGAAGCGTATTTTTAAGCTTATTTGCGCATATCTGCTTTATCTAAGTAGTAAAAACTAACCTTACTTGGGGGGAACTTATCTCTTTAGTAATTTTTGCAACGATTGTAGATTGCATTAAAGAGTTATCTATCAAAGGTAGCTCTTCTATTTTGTAAAAATAAATAGGAGTCGTGTAAAAATAAGTTTGAGGGTGTCGTTGACTTCGACAGGCGGAGAAAGTAAAATCCTGAAAACGATTAGAAAAAAAAATAGAACATAATGAAATACGAAGAGAAATTACTGCTAAGGAAGAACTGACTTTGATATTTTACCAACGAAGACTTGGGACTCCAAACAAATGTACATATCGGTCGACTAAGTTTGACAAATGACGACTTTCAAAACGGATTATTGAAACGATTGTTTCTCAATCACAAATTAAGTTTAAGCGACTGCGTGTTTTCTTCTGTGATATATATGATATAACAGTAAGTTTTCGATCTGTCAAGTTTTCCCTTAATAGCTTACATTGAGGATAATTTTCTTTGTCTGAACTTCAAACTGTCAAAAGTAATGATAACAAATAACTTACCAATTCAGTTGCTAAAAAAAGCTTCCTGTACGACAGCGGGGATGAAATGAATCGGATATTGAGAATGAAGTTTCCTGACTACAATAGAGGAGATGAGTTTAGATCTCCCATTAATTTTTAAACAAAAAGATACCTATTGCATCCTTGGATGCAAAAAGTAGGAAAATAATCAAATTAAATAACATATTTTAATTTCAGTAAAGAAGAATATAAGTGATGTATAATTTTAATTTCAGTTAAGATAGAGAATAATAAGAGAAACATCACAAAAATAACACAAAAATAATATACGAGGCCTTTCGGTCTTTTTTATCAATGACCTTCATCAGGTAGAGAATTTTTTGAAAGTTTTTAACTGATTTTTTCATCAGTGAGAAGCTTTAAAGAATAATACATTTAAAGAATTAAAAGAACATTGTTATAAACATAGTATTGTCCAAAACATTACTACATCATTTTGAAATTATCAACTGATTAAAGGTTTTAAGAAATGAATTTTAAAAATTAAAACATTTTTACAAATATGGTATTGTTAAAACATACAGTAGTTATATTGTTACTTATTATTGAAAAAGTGAAAGAAATAATTGATCAAGGACGATTTTACAAAATTAGAAGTATCTTTATAATTAGAGTTGTGATTTTTTTAAACATATATATTAATACAGTATAAATTAAAATAATTAAAAGGTTATCATTATATAATCATAATTATAGTATTTCCCATTTTTTATCCAATATACAGGGTGAATACAAAAGTCTGAACCCCCCCTTTTATTTTTTGAACCGAAGCAGATACTGTATGTCAATTTTGATGAATCCAATGAATAGGAAGTTGTGGGTGGCCTATCCCATGGTGCACTTTTCATCATCCCAAATATGCAAATTAGGACACATTCAAAATTTATCTGAAAAATCGTAAGGAATAGAGAAAAAAACCCAATTGCAAACTTGTTCAGCATAAAAAAACAAACAAAACAAAAAAAAATCATCCAAATCGGACCAATCAATCCCCCACAATCACGTGGTGAACGGTTTGTAGCTTACAAACAGTCACACTGCACAAGGAAAACGGAATGTTGATATTTCCACCAGTAAAGCATGCAAATCAAAAAATTAACATAAATTGCCATACTCACATTCACTTTCATGCGGAAAAGCAAATAAAAGGCATGTTTCAACACAAAGAAGACAGAACAATTCCAGGATGGCAAGCTACACTTTATTACTTTTTATTATTATTTTACTAGAAGAGGTACCCGGCGTTGCCCGGGATAATTACACTTGCACAAACTTTTCCTTTCATTGTTAGTCATGA
>JAHWFO010097814.1:380751-406093 GCA_023313115.1 Rhysida immarginata | reverse complement strand
TTATTCCGATCTTGATAAAATTTCGCATACATGACCTTCAAAGCATGAGGAAGGTCACTGTCTACCTCAGATTTCGGAAAAATAATAAATATCGATAAAAAATCGATATTCATGGTTATGGCAAGGCATTTTAATGAGAAATATCTCATGACCAACAATGCAAGGCAAAGTTTGTACAACAATAGGTATCAACAATGGTATCAACACGCAATTCACAAACGCTCTGCAAGAACCAACAATCAATATCTCATGACTAACAATGAAAGGAAAAGATTGTGCAAGTGTAATTATCCCGGGCAACGCCGGGTACCTCTTCTAGTACTAAGATATAAGTAATTAATCAAAACAAATCCCAAAGTAACAATCCTATCAATCTAAGTTTAAATCCGAGTAGCCAAAGGTAGATGAGAAACATAAAGCTTTAAAAATTTTATTTTTGATATTTAAAAATTTCCTTTTGATATTTACATAAAACCCACAAGAGGAAATATTATGGGATTAACTTTAAATCTTTTCAACCTATACATTATAAAATCAATGTCATTAGTAATTTTTTACAGAGAATTCATAAAGTCTGCTCCACAAAAAACATCACACTCCAATTACAGGACCTTAATTGTCCGAGCTACAGGACCTTTAAAATACAAGAAGAGGAGTGCACCTAAGTTAACATTTACCCATTGTGAAAATAGATAAAAATCTGCTAGTGAAATAATGCAATGGAAAGATAATTGGCAAACAGTTGTCTGGATAGATGAAAAAAAATTCCGCCTAATAATTAAGAAAAATGTTAATTGATAATAACTACCCAATTAATTTTATTGAAAAAGTTTTTTGGAATTTTTACTGGAAAAATTGCATAAAAAAGAAAGATGACCAAATTATTAATTTAAATCAAAATAAAAAGTATATAACAATTAATTATCACCCAAAATTGAATATAACCCTTAGAAAAATAATAAAAACAGAACAAAAGGATAATATAAAAATTGCATTCAAAAATAAAAGGACAATAGGAAACTTTTTACTACACAGAAAATTAGAACAAAATAATAATAAACATATAAAAAATAATGTTATCTATAAAATTCCCTGTAAAGAATGTAATGATCATTATATCGGTCAAACAAAAAGAAGTGTGAAAAAAAGAATTGATGAACACAAATATCAAATAAAAAAATGCAATGAGAATAATCAGTTATATTTACATAAAAAAAAACAAAAATCACGACATTGACTGGGAAAATATAAAAATTCTATGAACTGAAGAACATTGGCAAAAAAGACTGATTAAAGAAATTTACCATATAACCAAATCAAAACACTGTCTAGCTCAGCAATCCTATATATTGGATAAAAAATGGGAAATACTATAATTATGATTATATAATGATAACCTTTTAATTATTTTAATTTATACTGTATAATATATATGTTTAAAAAAATCACAACTCTAATTATAAAGATACTTCTAATTTTGTAAAATCGTCCTTGATCAATTATTTCTTTCACTTTTTCAATAATAAGTAACATTATAACTACTGTATGTTTTAACAATATACTATATTTGTAACAATGTTTTAATTTTTAAAATTAATTTTCTTAAAACCTTTAATCAGTTCATAATTTCAAAATGATGTAATAATGTTTTGGACAATACTATGTTTATAACAATGTTCTTTTGATTCTTTAAATGTATTATTCTTTAAAACTTCTCACTGATGAAAAAAATCAGTTAAAAACTTTCAAAAATTTCTCTACCTGATGAAGGTCATTGATAAAAAGACCGAAAGGCCTCTTATATTTTTTTGGTGTTATTTTTGTGATGTTTCTCTTATTATTCTAAGAGAAAAATATTTTAATTTCAAGATAATAATAATGATGGAAAATTTTTGGTATCTTGAACTTAAAAAAATTAAGTCATTTTATGCATAATTATACACTCTTAATAATAAGTTCAAAAGTAATTAGACACTGAAACATAACAAACGGTTAATAATCTTTCACTTTATTAAATAGAAAAACCCAATCATTTTTCCGGATTCATTACAGTTTTCATATGATTGTCTCAACTGCAAATATATTTTCTCTCAAGATTTGTATAATAAAAATTAGATTTAATCTTAACGCCTTTTGTATTCATAAGTACACTATCTACCCAAAAGTTATCGGATACTTTCAGTTTTAGACTTTGTGGAATATCTAGAAAAATATTTGACGAATTATCCTAAAACTTCAGGGGTGTAAAGAACATGTAACACTTCATATATTGCAGCAAAGGTTTTGTCCCGAAGGTGAATAGGGGACCAGCAACAAAGTGAACCAAAAAAATAAGATTTGGGATCGAGCTGAAAAAAAATAATGCTTGAAATGCGTTATGGCTGTAGCATATGATAATGGGGCTTCTTTTACTTATCTGCCTTCATTTGGATGAGAATAGCACGTATATTCATGGAGATACGATGATGTGAAGACATATTGATTCACGTTGGCTTCATATCGGCTTTAGGAGAAGATGTTACTGGTGTGCGGTCCAAAAATAAAAATTTGGAGAAAACCCCCTATCATTTAGTTTATTTTTGAGAGCAACTGACATTCAACTCATTCTATCGGCGATATCTTTCTGAATTTTTACGATATTTACTTGGGCTTTTTATAAGAGTAGCTCTATACATTTGGCTAATAAATTATGCAAAAGACAATTTGGTAACGCAAGCGCATGTAAACATTATTAAGTAAAAATGCTCATTTTTCAACAAATATTTAATATTTTTATTTTCTGATTGCAGAGTTTTGTCTCTACTCTAGTTTGTCAAGTTTCCTGAAAATGGCATTGCATTGGGTTGAAAACCCTGCATGTCATAAACAAAGAACTTAGCAAAATATTTCGATTTTTTTAAAGAAAACTTTATAACTCCATGAATATACGGGCTATTGTAATACATAAGGACACAAATAAGTAAAAGAAGCCTCCTAATCATATACTACAGCTTCAACGCATTTCAAGCATTATTTTTTACAGGCAGATCCCAAACATTATTTTTTTGTTCAATTTGTTGACGGCCCCCTATTTGCCTTCGGGACAAACCCTTCTCTGATATATATGAGTTGTAACACTGTCTTTACACCTCTGAAGTTTCAGAATAATTCGTCAAGTATTTTTCTAGATATTCGACAAAACGTATAAAATGGAAAATGTTCAATTACTTTTGGGTAGATAGTGTATATTATCAGAAAAGTTTGGTTGACGAACAGATAAAAAAGGCGATTAAAGAAAATTATTAAAATTTTTACTAAATTATAAAAACAGCGTATTATATACCATAATACACTATAACCAGACCTGACATGTTTCCTGTTTTAGTGGACACGTGAACACTAAAACTTACACTTAGAATTTTACATTAAAAATATCCCAATAAAATATCACACACGTGATTACATCATTGTACTTTGAAACAAACGAATGTACAATTTCAGATTTAAAGGGTAAAAACGAGCTTTTAACGGAATTCACTTGTTTCATATTTAGTGGACAGGTTGATTGTTTAACTAAAATAAGAAAGCAATAATCAATCGATCCTCTATTTTTCAAAATAAGTTGAGTCACCTTGAGTCGCCTTGAGTCACCTTGTCGGAAAAAATATACATCACAGTTACCTACTTTTTATTTCATGTACATTACAGCTAGCGTTGTGTTACTTTGTATGAAGTATTATACATGTTCCTTCTTTCTTTCTAAAAATTATCAGCAGATTACACTGCTAATTGTAGCCGCCATTATTGCATTTTTCTAACGTGCATGCTGGCTTCAACAATCGAGAGATAGGTCAGTTTTCAATATCTTTTTTCGGTAAAATACTTTTCACACATGTTCTAAATAAATATGGGAGTAATTCTAAAGATATTCACAATAAGTTGAACATAACAATTCAATCTGTAATAATAAATTCTTGCGAATAGGTCATGCTGAACTTTTGTATGTTTTCTTATACACGGTGAACTAGTGTAGCAGGGAATGGAGCAGTTTGACAGAATGAACTTGGGGAATGGAGTGAGTGGGCCAATTTGATATAAATTATTAACTCTTCACTTAGTGACATTTTCATCTTAATATTTATTATCAGGAAATATGCATGTGCAATTTCTATATAGATATGCGTAGAAATAAATCTAATTTTATTTGTAAAATGATAAATAAAAGTATCTCGGTTTTATTTTCAAATAAATTGAAAAGTATCTTGGCTTTTGTTTCACACAAGACATCAACGGTTTTTGTAATTATTTTTAAAACTTTCTAAAATTAATTTATCAACTATTTTCAAGCTCTGCAATTTAGCCAGATTAGCCAGCCCCCCCCCCCCACAGGAAATTTATATACTATCATTAAAATATTTGGCACAATAATACCACATAATATTTCATAGTAACCTTATTATTACACTTAAAATAATTAGTGTATTTGTAAAATAATAAATGTAAAATGATGGTAGAAATACTATAGTATGCTTCAAGCTAATGAAATTATTAGAGTCGACATGCTACAAACTTAGAATCCCTGGTAAGAGTCCAGGTAGCGGATTTTTTTTCCCTTTTCTTTTTCTTCTGTTTATAAGTGCTGAGATTGTTGCATATTGAGGAAAATTTGAAATTCAGTCAAATGTCCCATAGAAACTTACATTTTTGCCTTCTATTACTAATATTCATTTTTAGACAGGTGTGACAGCATATGTTTGTGGAAACCTGAGACATCTGAACTTATTCGAATATCATTTCAATTCCATTGGAATATTGGTGAATGTCTCCTGAAGATAAACGTTCCCTCTGAAAGAAAAAAGGGACGTCCATCTAATGAAGAGCTGCCAGTTAGTAAAAAGCATAAAATACTCCCAAGCAGAGTTATAGAGGATATAAGATTGGATCAAATTGCACATTTCCCTATACTCACAAAAACATCTCAGCAAGGCAAGTTTGCAGGCTGTAAAGGTCAAACAAAGTTGGCCTGTGAAAAAAGTAAAGTAGCTCTGTGTTTAGTACAGGAGCACAATTGCTTTAGATATTTTCACACAAAATGAACTGATAGAGAGTTGGCCTTTTTATTCTATATATTTAAGTTATAATTACTGTGTTTTATGTTAATTGTATTTACATGAATATTAAAAAAATTTTTGAAATAGTACAAACCATTGAATCACGGTGTCGATTTTTTCATACATTTTTATATTTATATTAATATTTTTCAAAAATTATAATAAATACATAGAAACGTTTCTTTTAATACTAGAAGTTATATGAATGAAAAAAATGTGTTTTTTAAATAAAAAAATAGCGACTCAAGGGGTTAAACACTATCCTTCTGAGTGTATACAAGATTTTGGATCATCTCTGGAATTAACCCATACAACGCTTTTTGATTGCTATTTTCAGGGAGACTATTGTGTCATACAGATGGCCATTTTCCGTAGACTTTTCGTAAAATTATCCCCCACATGTTCTCTGTTGGATTGAAATCCGTATTCTCGGTGGCCACATCATCAGTTTGACTTTTTTGGGCTAAGCACTGTTTTGTGGCAATGAAGGAATGACAAGGTGCATTATCTTTCTGTAGAACCCACTAATTACCGCAGATTTCCGGTGCACAGGGCACGGCAGAATCTTCTAAGTCTCCCTGATAATTTTTCGAGTTCATTTTACAAGTGATGCATTAGAGAAGAGTTGTACCATTAATCTAAAACCTCCACCATGAATTCAGGTTGAATAACACTTTTTGTCTTTACGAATATCATGCCAGTAACATTGTAACCGTCGGGCCCATCCAGAATGAAGTTTTTTCGTCCGTAAACAGCACCTCCATCCATTCATCATCCCATGTCATGTGATCCATGGCCAGTGTAAACTTTCTCTCTATGCAAAGCTATTAAAGGTGGTTTAGACCTTTTATGTATATTTCAACCTCGAAATATTTGTAGGTTCTCGAAAGATGCTAACCCTTTCCAAACAGCTTTGCGTTTTACCGAAAGAGCCAGATCCGTGGCAATTTTGTTCGACTTTCCTCCCTGCATCTGGGATCAGTTTTTGTAACGTAGCCTCAACTTAGATTTAGGTCCACGCTTCTTTGCTGCTGATTTTGATTTGCCTGCTTTCAAAAACAGACCAATGGTGCTTTTTGGTCTTTTTATTTTGGTTGATAATTGTGTTTACCAAACACACATGTCCCTAACTTCTGTGCAGTGGCTTGTTGTGTTGGTGGGTTACATCCGTTTACGAGAGTCCGAAATTTCCGGACGAAGTAGGAGTACGGCTAGTGGATGGTCTCGGATTGGCCTGCTTTTTACCCTTAGGAATGGGGCCACTTCTGGTTTTGCCAATGTTATTTAGTATACTTGATATTCCTTTCAAGGAAACTAAGAAGCCTCGCTTCTTGCATGCTTACATAATTTAGGAAAGGGCTGTTATGTAGCTCTCGCAATACCTGTCCATTTTCGGTGGCATAATTCAATGTTGATAGCTCACGTGAAATGAATGTGCGCGCCATATTTAAATATGTTTAGTGTTATCGTAGAGCCCTGACAACCTCTGTACTGTAGAAAAAAGAAAAAGTGACATTGTTAAGATAACTGCTTCATTGAAAGTTGAAAGTCGAAATTGACGAAAATACGAAATCTGTCTTATAATACGAGGGGAGTTCAATAGGTAATGCAACACATTTTTTTCTGAAAAAGGGGGTTGTTTTATTCAGCATTCAAATACACCATGTTATTCCCCAATCTTTTAGCTACACAACACTATTTTTCAACGTAATCTCCATTCAATGCTACGGCTTTACGCCACCTTGAAGTGAGGGCCTGTACACCTGCACGGTTCCATTCCACTGGTTGATGTCGGAGCCAACGTCCTGCTGCACCAATAACTGCTTCATCATCCGCGTAGTGCTTCCCACGGATTGAGTTCTTCATTGGGCCAAACAGATGAAAATCCGACGGTTCTTCGAATGAGAGTGTTCGCATGTTCCGACATTGCAGGAGTCAGAGCTGTGCACGGCCGGCCAGCACGCGGGAGATCAGACAGTTTTGCTTGACCTTGCGGCGATGATGACACACGCTTTGCCCAACGACTCACCGTGCTTTTGTCCACTGCTTTTGTCTATCTTCTGTAGATATTCTGCAAGCGCCTATGAATATCTGAGATACCCTGGTTTTCCGCCAAAATAAACTCAATCACTGCCCGTTGTTTGGAACGCACCTCCATTGTAGACGCCACTTTAACAGCTCACTATAGCGCTGTCACATATCGGACGTCAATGAAACTTTACGAGACGAAGCGGAAATGTTTGAAAATGGTCCACAAGAAATGTCCAGTTTTTTTTAACCAAAATTAGCCGAGAAAAAAAATGTGTTGCATTACTTATTGAACTCCCCTCGTACATACGAGTATATGGGTGGATAAATATTAGAATAAAAATTTGCAACATACGTAACCATAGTGAAAATGTGTTTAATACGATTCAATAAAAGATACTGAAATCTGTACAAGGTAGTAGAGGAAAAATAAAATTATAAACTCGATGTTATTTTTATGCTGAAGGAAGACAATCATTTAAATCGCAAGAAAGTCTATCCGAGTTTGATCACGCCACGTAGACACACGGAGTTCGGTTTTGGAACTGTATGTACATTTTAAGCAAGGAACAGAGATCTGATAGTCCAATGGCACCCCATCAACATTGGGTAATCTGCCGTCCAGCCATTATGATACTGAACAATGTATGCTGGATTATAGCGCTCACCAATCATTGTTTAACGCATATGTGGCCTCATTGTACTCCATGTTCAAGTGGCTTTCATCCGAAAATACGATAGGTTCGTGTTCACGTGCCCACTTTAGCCTGAGGCGATGATGGTTCAGGGTCAGATAGTATGTGCTGTATAGAAGAGCATGTCTTCGATTGGTCAATGCTGAGTATCAGTCCTATATGCCTATAAACTCGCTATAGTTGTTGGGCATATAGGTCACTATTCATAGAGTGACCATCTGAAATAAATTTAAGTACAACACCCCCTCGGAATTCCAAACCGTCCATGCAGCATGGCCTTGCGTTCAAACGTCCATGGTTGCCAACCGGTTCTGAAACATATATAGATGTAGTCACTATTTTCCCTTGTCCGGATTTCCGAAATATGAGGGAAAGTCGATTTTATTATAATTTTATGGAGATTTATGCTCAACGAAAAATTGTATTACTGGGCACAACCATGGAAGGTTCCTTAGCAATATGTCATACATGTGTCGTGACGAACGAGCAGTGTGCGCCTACGCAGTAGTTTGTACAACACGGCACACAGCTGTCGACTTGCACCACAGAAGACCAACGAGCCGTTTTGTACAGAATGAAAGTTTAAGTAAGGGGAGAGTATTAATGGGCGGAAAGATTCAAAAATGGAAGACAAAATGTCAGTGATGAACACCGGAGTGAGATACCAATGAACGTGGTAACTGAGACATTGAAACAGCAACTCGACCAGCGAATTCTTGCCAAAAGGCGAGTCGTTGTTGATGAAATTGCCGTGAAATTCAACATTAGTAACGGATCTGCATACGTTATCATCCATGATGAACTTGTCAATAGGAAAGTTTGTAACCGATGGTATCAAGCCAGCTGTCCCAATGATCATAAGCATGTGCGGCAGAAAATTTCTCAGGGGTACTTGAACCGATATGAAGATGATGATTTTCTCCATTGAGAATAAGAGACAATCGATGCAGTGGAAGCACCCATCGTCTACTGTCAAGAAAAAACTCAAGACACAGGCATCAGCTGAGAAAGTTATGTTGACGATCTTTTGGGATGTCAATGGCCCTAAATTGGCGCACTTGCAGGAGAAGGGCCAAACTATGACAATGCTCAATACAGTGACATTTACAAGCAAGTTGAAGCCTGCCGTACGATCAAAACTCCGGAAGCTTCTCTCACAAGGAGTATCGCTGACCCGCGACAACGCCCGTCCCCATACGGCTGCGCACACTCTAGATACAAAACGTAATCTGAAATTTGAGGTGTTGAAACAGCCCGGATTTGGCCCCATCGGACTTTTACTTGTTTGGACCTTTGAAAGAACATTTGCGGGGTTCAGAAGTTTGCAGATGACGACGAGGCGATGGAGGTAGTGCGAAGATGGCTACGGGTCACGCCAATAACCTTTTTTCTGGAAGACGTCAGTAACCTTATAGAGGTGGACTAATTGCGTGTTGCGAGGCAGGTTGACTATGTCCAAAAAAAGTCAAAAAGCATTTCTGTGAGTAACTAGAATATAAATACTAGTTTCTTGCTCTGTCGGTCTGTCTGTTTATACGCGTCACGCTTTTTGGGATTTTCATTGGCTGAAAGTGATGATGATGCAACAATACTTTCATGTTGATGCAAGAATACTTTCATGTTTTGTTACCTTGGCAATAGAACATACGTTTCCAAAAATTATTCACGATCAGCAAACGATCAGTACAGCAGCCGATACGGATAAGTCAGCCTCTCTCGAGGGGTCAAAGGAGATACACTTGTCTGTATTCAGTTGTCTAACAAACGTTGCATCCTGAGATCACACACTTCCTTCGGAAGGCAAGTAAAGCCGTTGGTCCCGTGTAGTCGTTTGCCGGCTGCACGTTAAAGAACCCTTGCGAGGCAAAATTTGCGGCCCCTATAACGCCGTCCTGAAATGACCATAGCAGTTGAAAAGGACGTTAATACCAAACAAATCAAACCAAATCAACCAACAAACGTTGCAATTTGGGCTAACACGAAAAGAACTCCGAACAATTATAATAACCACCGTTGTATCGATACTATATTATAATGTTGCAATTTGGGCTAGCGCCAGTAAAACAAATCATCAAAGATTGAAAGTAGCGTATAATAACATCATACGCACAACTTACAAATTGTCGAGATTGGAATCTATAACTCAATATTGTAAATTGAATCTAATCCACACACTTACATCAATTCGGAAAACCGGATTGGTAATTGAGTTATACCAAGCAATAAAAATTCAGGGCCATCCATTAGCCAATGTTAAAGAATATTTCATTGAATCTCCTAAATATAGAACTACAAGACAGTTAAAATTCGAATTACGAGAGAAATTATCAACTTTTAAAGCGAGGCATTTTCCATATAATGCATTTCCAATTTGGAACGAACTACCTTATGATCTCCGTCATCAATCAATTTACTGTCAACTTTGTGTGAACTTGGAAACATGTATTCATTTTATTAGAAAATTAAGACATTATTTTATTATAAATAACGACGAACAGTAAGACGAAACATATAAAAGCTGAATTCAACTTTGTATTTATTCCTGTGGAATACTATCAATTAATAATAATAATAATTTGCACTTTGTTCTGAAAACGATACAGTGACGAGCGAAGGGACTACTTCTTCTGTCGCCTTTCCACTGTCTCTCAGTAGACTACAAACTCTCCATATCTTCATTTATTGCTCATTTTCTCCAATGAAATGTTATGTGTTTATAACTATCAATTCTAAGGAGTTCCCGGGTTTTCTGTGGCTGAAAGTGACCCTCTACGTCGAGCTCGAGAAGCCCTCTGTCCCCAGCAACAATGCTTCAGAGGAAGCCTCCGGGACAATTCAAGATGCACTCTGTCTCACTGACGAGTCTTCTAGGACATGCATCAATGTATGCGTAGCTGTACTTCGATATACATAATGATGGCAGGGCATATAATAAGAGATATCTCATGATCAACAATGCAACGCAACGCAAAGTTTGTACAACAATAGGCCCGTCGTGTTTGTATTAACAATTGTATCAACAAGCAATTTACCAACAATATGCCCGGAACAACATTATATATCTAATGACCAACAATGCAAGGCAAAGTCATATAAAGGCATATAATGAATATTCCATCCCATCCTTTTGTGCGGGCTTTTCTTGGAATTGATAGTTCTGAGAAGCTAATTTTTTCTTGAAAATCTTTAAAAATGAGCAATAACTTAAGAGAATGGAAAGTTAGCAGACTATTGAGAAACAGCGGAAGGGCTGCAGAGGAAGCAGTCCCTTTGTTTGGCGCTGTATGGGATTTCGCCAGGGCACTGTTGCAATACAGCAAATGGTGAGTGACTCAGTGGTCATCGAAGTTCGCAGATAGCGTCGACGATCCAAGCATGTCAACAGAATTAACGGGGACTGCTAGACTACACCAAGTGATGAATGCCCAAGTTTTCCTTCAAGACAATGAGAGCAGAGTGCGAATTGCAACACAGATTACCAAGTAGCAAATAACCCCACCCAGATTGTTGGAATTGAAGAGCATACAGACGCAAGCGATCATGTACATCCACTGCTTGGGGGATTGGGAGGAAATAGAAGAATTACTGCCATAGCCTGGGATCAGAGTATTGTTTCATTTTCATTCTAATTCCTCCCACTTTCGAAACCACTTTTTTCTCCGGCAATATGTAAAACTTATTCATCTATACACAACATTCCAACACGAGCGAAGCCGGGTAGAACTGATAGAGGGCCACGGTTGGCCATTTGCATTCCGCTGCCCGACTCCATCCGGCCAGGGTGCCGGGCAGCGATAGACCGTTAAAGAAAGAGACTTGGCATTTCGAGCTACTTCCTGTAATGAGTTTTTGAGTAAAGTAATTTTCGTAAATCTGACTGTTGGCTAGATTAACCAGACGGCGCTGTTTGAAAGTTCGGTTTCATTTTCCCTCGTCGCTTTGACTACGAGACAAGACTTTAAGGAGAAAAATTTGAGTTTTCATGTAACGGGCTTCATGCTGAGACCGTTAAAGAATAACTTTTTTTAACGATCTCTGGCTTCAAACCTTCAGGGACTCAAAGGCTGAAGTTTGGCAATAATTGCTCACTTCATTACAGAAAATTTACATTCGAGCAATATCAATAATAACTCAAAATAAAATTAAGCAGGCAAATGCTCGCTACACCAAATACTTTAATCGTAAACATGTCCTGTTTAAGATGAAAGTGGGAGATTTGGTTTTGGTTCGGGCATCGAGACTGATACATAAATTATTATTTTAATGAAATGTTATTAAGATAAATTAAGAATTTGAGTAACATATGTGAGCTTTGTCCAAGATCTATCTTAAAAAATATTTCGACTTCCAATGAACATAAGAATGCGATGATAATTTTAGGCATTGACGTTAGGCACTGTCATATCACTGATACATTTTTAAAGTGGCTGATTCCTTAATTCTGATTTCTGTCTTTATATTACCTTCACTTTTAATCACTTTTAAAGAGGTGCACTTTTTTACAAATCATAGTAGATTTCAAAATGAGGTTTAACCAAACTTGATTGTGTTAATTGTAGCAAATATGACAGTAAAATAAACATGTTTTTACATGTCTGATGTTTTGTCACTTCTAAATGTGATGTTATTGATGCTATTGATGATGTGAAAGCCGTGCTCCGGTGAAAATATATAAATTTTCAGTTAAAATTTAATGTTTTTCATTAATTTATATATAGAGAATGCCAAATGATGGTTCATTTAGTTGTATACTTGTTAACAAGAAAACTGTTTTTATGGTGATATTTCCAAGATGTAATCAAAAAATTATAAAAGCTTCTTATTATGAAATTTTGTTTTAAATTAGTAATCGTAACTTATTGTAATCATGTTTTCTTTATTTTCATCTTTTTAAAAAAAATTAGGATGTTGTGCCCGGCGCAACCGAGCAGAGGCAATAGGCAACAGCGAATCATTTACTTTTGTTGCGTCACTTACTTTTGTTGCGTCACTTGCCAATGAAAAGCCTGGATTTGCGTGATATGACAGACTGACGAAGCACTTTATATATTAGGATATATAATATTATGTATTTCATAAATATTTTATGATTAGAGTTTGTAAATATTTCTTTTATGTAATGTAATATTTTTGGTAAATCTTGCTTTTATAAGCAAGAAAAATAAATATATTTTTAATCATCAGAACGTTGTGTTGTATCTAATTTTGTTAAATAATTCAAGGATTTATAGTAAAATAGTAAAAATTAAAAAAATATTAGGATCTTATTTAAATAAAAAAACGAATATAAATATAAATTTTAAATAATTAAATATAAATCATTAAGGTCAACTAAGCAGCAAAGCCTGCCTAGGCAACGCCCCTAATCTCAGAGGCAACAGGCAATGTCGGCTTTGTTGCTTAGTTGACGTCATTTAATGGCGCCGAAACTTTGGAATTGTTACGTAAATCATCAACTGTCCCTTGGCGGATGTTACGTAAATCACTAATTGTCCCATGACCGTGGTGACGTAAATCATCAATTGTTCCTGAAGTGTTGGCTGGATTAACCAAAGGGCGACACGTTGCAAACTCATTACATGATTTAGTATAAGAAAAGAGGAAATGCCAAGTCTCTATTCTTTAACGGTCTCTGATGCCGGGCCTCTTTAAATAGTCTTTTTAAAAATAATAATAAAATCCTTGTTTTTAATTATTTTTCCCTCGTAGATTCTTTATTCATCCAGTTAAACAGCAGTTGGCAACAATGACTCACTGTCGTTGAACATTGTTGAATTTATTGCCAGTATTTCTATTAACAGAAATGGGAAGAAATAGATTAGCAATTGCAATGACGTATATTGAAGATAGACTCCGAATCCTATTGTTAACAGCGGCAAGAAGTGAAGCAAATTGAGCCATGATAGTTCTGGGCAGGAGTGAGCCGTGGAGTAATTAGCTGTCTGGCTGCTTTGTTTTTGAAAATTTTGGGCCCGAGGAATTATTGATTCAAAACCATTGTTCAAAGTTGTTCTGCGTACAACTGTACAAACAGACAAGAAAAAGGATCAGGAATCATTTTCCACAAAAATAAATCAAAAATACGTAACTAAAATGAAAATACGTTACTGAAAGACAATCGAAACGAAATTGAAATTGAAACCATGATCGAAAATTATTTATAAAATATAATAAAATACTTCAAATACAAAGTAAACGAAAAGATAAACTTATCACTCCGTGATCGGCGTGTGAAAGAATTATTAATCAGCTACTCTCGTGTTTAGCCATGTGTTTTGCATCATCTTCACTCACTTTCAGCCATGACAGTTCTGGGCATGGAGCTTCCCAATTTGCTTCAAGTTACAACAATAGGATTCGGAGTCTATCTTTAATATACGTCATTGAGCAATTGCGTACCATCACAGAAATGTTGATCAATTGAACATGCCCCGTTTTTCTTTCTTTGAATAGATTCGCAATTGCGTACCACCATGTTGATTTTGCGAACCCCTTTTCAGTGATACTATAGACCATTGGTCCCAAGCTTTTTCGATTAACGAACCCCTTTCACAAAGATCCGAGACACCCTTTCACAAAGAACTGACTTATAAATGTACATGTACGCATGAATACAATAATAAGAATCCGACATTACGGAAAAATTTTGGCGAAATCCCTTGAAAGATTTTGCAAACCCGAGTTTGAGAAACGCTGCCATAGATGATTTCGGTCTAAAATGATTAAATCTCTGTTTTATAAGACACATTCTAAAATAGCCGTATTATTCCATATTGTTATAATTTTGATTATAAATTTTTTTTCCTTAAACTTCAATATAAATGAAAGTATTTACTTTTGGAAGTAAAAGATTTTGTTAGTCTCACGAATCATAATGTTTCAAATACAATAAATGATGCAAAAGATATATTTCAAAACCCAGTTCCTTCTCGATTCAGACGTATCCCAATAAAAAAGTAAGTGCACAATGAGGTTTCTATCCACCCTGAATCCCAAATTCCTTTCAACAAGAAGTTGCAAAAGGCTGCATGTAATAATAAAAGCACGCTTTCAGAGAAATGTCATTTTCCGTTAAACGAAAATGCATTCAATAAAAGTCGCAATCCACATTAAAGTTTAAAGCAAACTCGTGTATAAATTTATCTGAAGTAGAATAACATATTTGGAATGAAACTAGTCGAAAGAATCGTCTGGACGAGAAGGCGCTCTTGGCTTTTTCTGTTTGTCATCACTTTAATCCTTAAAGATGGATAAAAAAGCGCCGGAAATCTTTACTCTTAAAGAATACTCTAACAAGCAAAGAAGAAAAGAAAACAGTATCTATCAAATGGAAAAGAGATGTTGAAAGACATTTTTATCTTCCGAAATAACGTCGACCGATGAATATTTTGAAAGGAAATTATTTTTAAAAAAAATGGGTTTTTAAAAAAACTCTTTTTAAATATATAATTCTTGAAAAATATTTTCTTTTCTTAGTTTTCTCAGAAAATTAAAAAAATTAATAACGTATAATTAATAATGGGAAAAGAAAGCTTATGTAAAAATATAAAATGGGAATCGAAAGTAATTATTTTGCATTTGCACCGAGACTTAAAATATTTTGTTATGAAACACGAAGAGAAATTTAATTAATTTAGCCGAAATTAATTTAAGAAATGTTATTTTTGGTGTAAAAAGTTGGAAATTGGTTTTGAAAATTCTTGGTTTTCTGTAGATATTTAAAGTTCTGAATCCAATTTTATCGATGAAGACAAATCGTTAGAGGGTGGGTCTTACAGACATTAGTATTCTACTTTTGATGATCTTTAAGAATCCGAAGTCAGAATTTCAAAAATCCAAAATTGTTTAATATAGGGAGAAATATCAAAACATAAACATTGAATATCCGCCATCTTTTGAGGGCATCGAGACCCATGGCTCTGAACTTATCCCATTGTTATACAATACATCCAAACACGCAACAACTTGTTACCATCGTTATACAATAACAAGTCGGGCAAAAACGGCGCACTTCGATGAGTAGCAGTATAGGATTGCCTTCCTCTTGCCCTCAAAAAATGGCAGCTGTACCCATCATTCAATGCGAAGATATTTTCCCCTATACACACAGACTCTGCAAGTATACAAAAAATTTTGTATTTTTGATATTCTGACTTCAGATTCTTAAAGTCCATCAAAAAGTAGAATAAGCATGTCTCTAAGACCAACTCTCTATATCTTTGTCTTCATCAGTAAAAATGAGTTCAACACTTTAAAAGTTTCACACTTTCAGTGCTACTATCTCCTAAATGTTGGATCAATTGAAAATATACCGAGAATAAAGCAATTCTAAAATGTTGTGTACAATATGAAAATGCCATTAAAAATAGGGGTTCCTATTTAAGATTTTAAAGTTCCCCCCCCCCCCCCCTCATGGGGGGGGGGGGGGGGAGTCAAATTTGGTATCATTGGAAAGCTTTTTGAAAAATATCTAAGACATGTTTTTTATTTTTCGATCCGATGTGTATTTCTTCAGATATTCCACTGTCCCGATCTTTTGTTACACGCTGTATGCATCCATAAATACGTGCATACACAGATATCTACGAGGGGCGATTGATAAATAAGGTCTCCATGGCTGTAACTTTATTTATTAACCGATTTTCAAAATTCTTTTTGTATCTTATACTCACATATGTCCTCTATGTAATGCAATTTCACTTTTCGACATAGTTCCCATTCCTTTCCAAGCATTGCGCCAACGCGTGACTAGTTGGATGAACCCGTCGTAGAGGAATTCTGGAGTTGTTGTCGACACCAGGATTGAATGGCAACGTTTATCTCGCCGTCAGAACCAACTCATGTCCCTTAAGAGGCTCTTTCTTCTTTGGGAAGTGGTGAAAGTCGCAATGTGCAAAGTCTTTTATTTTTGAACTGCAATTTTTCATCTTTGAACTGTAGGCGCTGCAACGCCTCTGGTGTATGGTGACTCGTGTGCAGGCGGACGTTATCGTACTCCAGAAGAGGGTCCAAAGCTGACATTCAATCCTGGTTTCGAAAACAACTCCGGAATTCCTCTCCGACGGGTTCACCCAACTAGTCACGCGTTGGCGCAACGCGTGGAAAGGGATGGGGACTATGTCGAAAAGTAAATAGTGCATTACATAGAGGACAAATGTGAGTATAAGATACAAAAAGAATTTTGAAAATCGATTAAAATAAATAAAAAAGTTATAGCCATGGAGACCTTATTTATCAATAGCCCCTCGTACATGCAAACATACACAAACTTGGATTTTACAGCAAGAGCAAAAGTAATCACTTTCACTGTCTCTGTCGCTTAAACGGTTGGATCAATTGAAAACACATCCAGAATAAAATATTTCTCAAATGATGTGTACAATCTGAATATACTAGTTAAAATAGGAATTTCGCGCATTTCAAAGTTGACTTCCAAATTTGAAAATGCGTTGTTTATTTGTTTGTTTTTTTTTGGGTTTTTTTGAAAAAGGAATACATATAAAAACCTCACACATAAAAACACAATAATTTTCCCGTTGAATAAACTCAGATTTATATTTTAGAAGTTGGCTTTTGTTTTACTTTAGGTGAGACATCCTATATTTTTTAATAGCGCTTCGTAATAGAAATGTATGGACATATTTCCACTCAGGTTATCTATTATACAATTTTTGAAATGAAATAAACTTCCGACAAATAATTATTACGCGTGGATGACATTGTGATCAACATTCGCTCTGATTGATTACTGCTTTTGCTTGTCGTTGCATACGAAGAAAAAATAGGAATGATTTCTGTGGTGTGTTCCGCACAATTTCCACGCACTAAACCCTCAATTCCTCGCCTTCCAACGCGGAATCAATCGTTGTGTGAATCTGCCTTAAAACAACCTCCATGGAAACGCATGTGTCATTTATAAATGCCGATATTTTCATTGCTGTTTTACTGTAGGCTTTCTCAAGTGATGTTAATGTACCTGACGGCGATTTCTGAGGTAAAACAAAAAAGTTTTAAATGCAACGTTGTCATACGCACGTCAAACCAACAACCTCTTACGGTTGCAGGTAAAACAATAAAAGAATGCTACCCATGTTCGACGTCATGAATTTTGAATTATGACACCATAATTTCTCGGTCACGACTATTATTCCAAAGTGTAGGTGCCATTTCCGGAAACTCTAAAACTCTAAAATGCTTTCAAACGTTTTTCCAGGATTAGAAAAATTGTTATATTTCTTGTTCTATCTGCTTATATCATCTTTGTTTTTATTTTTCAGGGAAACACATTATTTAAAACCACTTTAGTATAAATCTATAAATTTTCTTCGGGATTATATAGATAAGGCTGAACGCCTCGTAAGAAATCGATATTAAAAAAAAGCCAACTTATTTGGAGAGCTACAAAGAATATGCAAAAGTTTCCTGCTAGAAGTCATTAATTTTAGGAAATCAATAATTGTACTGGAGTTTTAAAGTCTGTACCAGCTAACTAGATAGTGCAGTTCTTGGTTAAACGGATTTTTTCTAAAATATTGAGAGTATTTATGAATTTTTAAATATTTTATTAAAAAGTTTAAAAGCAGAAAAGATGGAATTTAATTTTAATTAAGAATTTTTTTTGTTTATAAAAGCATTTAATGTCTAAAGAGCGGATTTTTTGTTGAAAGGTCTTACTAGTTTGAAAAAAAATCGATTTAGGAACTTATTTTTTTAGCTTTAAATTTTCAAAACTAGAAGTAACTGGAAAAAGTTTCTTCCATCAAACTCATTACTAAAAATAACATGCGGGAATTGAGTGGGTTTTCTTTGAATTCAGGATGAATAATACACTTCTTTAACATCCTTTGATCTGAGGCTCATATTTTTACTTTACTATTTTTTCCAAATGGGAATAAATCTTTTAGAGAGGTAGCTCACTCTCACTTAGCTTCAGCTGTCATGAGACGTAGAGAGCGTTATTGCTGCCTTTAGCTCTCTTTAAAAAAAAAAACGAAGGCACCTTCACTAAATGAAATAGAATAAAAGATGAAAAAGAAAAGTGCCCAAGATATGGAAAGTAAAATTTGCAAAACTAAGTTAACGATTTCGAAAATGCCGTATTATATGAAATATCCATTAAATAAGTTGAAATAATTTATTTTAGTAGGGCTTAAAAGCCGATTTTCTTGAGGAAATAGATTCAAACTTTCTTTTTTTTTTTTTTAGCTATATCTATGCTAAGAAATATTTTTCAAATCGTATTTTGATGCGTTTTGATCGTATTCATCTTTAGAATGAAATAAAATTTAAAAGTTGAAAAGACGATCTGACAGATTTAAAGAAAAGAAAAAAGCAATAATTGTTCCTAAACACAATGGATTATGAAATGGATAACAATGTTTTTATTTGAACATAACATTTTTACAATAATGCAAAACAATGGATCTACAATAAATATTGTTATAAAAAATGTTTTCGTTTAAATTGATGAAAAATTTCTGATTTTTGACTTGACACAATAATTTCAGTGCCTCTATGCCCTAAATGGTTGGATCAATTGAAAAAACACCAAGAATAAAACATTTGTGTACAATTTGAAAATACCATTAAAAATAGGGATTTCCATTACACATTTCAAAGTTGACTTCCATATTCGAAATTGGTATCGGTTTCTTTGGAAATGGAATACACATAAAAACCCCTTACATAAAAGTACAATAATTTTTCCATTGAAAGTACTCTTGTTAGATTTGTATTTTAGAAATTAGCTATTGGTTCACTTTAGGCCAACATTAAACATGGAAAGAAAAGAAGGATGAAGAGACGGATTCCACTATTTCCACAACGAGTTTATTTGACATTTCATCCGATTCATACTGATGATGGCTACTTTGTACCCGAAATGTACATTTATGAAATGTCAAATAAACTCGTTGTGGAAATAGTGGAATCCGTCTCTTCATCCTTCTCACCAAAGCATCCACAGATCGGCAAGGTCAGTCTTTGTTCTTATTTATATTTTTTTATATACGAGGGTTGGGGCATAAGTCATGGCAACTATTTTTTTCTTGTAGATATGTGAATGGATCACAAACGTATATGTGTCGCGTGGAAGTTCTGCAGGCATAGAGTGTATGCAGAACAACAGATGGCTCTGTGATAGCTGGTAGTAGCGCAGCGAGGGCTGTGAAATCAGTCAGTTGGTGAGTGTCGTGCGAGATGGAAGTAACCCGACGTTGGGGATAGGAAGAATTGGAGCACCCACCGTACTCTCCCGACATTTCGCCCTGTGAACTTTGATCTCATTCGCAAGATTAAGGAACCACTACGTGGAGGCGGTTTGCAACACGAGAGGACATTGCTAATGCTGTGCGCCAACAGGTGACCCGATTCACACATGGTGCGGCAAATGCTGAGGCTGATGGTATTCAGCGCCTCCCACATCGTTGGCAGCGTGTGGTGACAGTAGCAGGGGACTACTTTGAGGGTCTTTAGGCCCAGGTTTGTCATGTCAACTTTATGTGTACTGTGTTGTCATTCTTTTGCACCGTGAAGGCCATATTGCCCTGTATACTTACCGTAATAAATTAGTGTGTTACGATATTTCGGTGCTATTCATTGTCCACACATGTAGTTAACACCTTCGTCCTTTCGTCTGTATATGTCACATTTTCCAACCGGACTGGTATCTTCAAGAAAAAAAATAGTTGCCATGACTTTTGCCCCAACCCTCGTATTTTAAGTACTCTGTCATGGAAAGAAAGGTTAACTTTAGACTATGTCCACCAGAAGTTTCAATAGGCGTGTCCAGTTAAATTTCTGATTTCAATTGTTAAACGTTGTTGCAAAGAAAAATAAAAGAAACGACTATAATAATTAGAATCACAATATGCAAAATGAGAGATGGCGGTTTATTAAAATTTATTTTTCCTTGAAGAATCAAGATTGGTATGGAAACAGGCATTTAGTTTTTAATCATAAATTAATAAATTTCTCTTTTAATCTTTAAGAAACTACAAGAGAAGGCGGGCGATTAAAAACATTTCCAAAAGATAGGCTTAAAGGCTGGACATTTAAACAATGAGAACAAATTGATAAAACAAAAATTAGGAAAGCGTTTCTAATTCTTTTTGCCCTTGTGAGACCCTTGAATTTAATACCAATGTTCTACGTGACCCCTAATTAAGCTTGTTATTCTGATATTGATTTTAGTCTAATGAATAATCCGCTCTCTTTAATCTAATCCAGTCGACGACACCACACTATTCCTCTTGTAAAGTAAGGCCATTTCTCAGTTGCTCGGGTCAAGTGGACTTCGCATTGCAATCGACATGCACAATAAGGTTTTCTTTTCATTCGCCATGTTTTTTTGGAGGAAGAAATTTATGCCTTGTTTTCGAACCAGGGTTATTTACACAAATGAATTTGTGTGATTAAATAAAGCATGAGCATATCCTCGAGTAAACGACTGAAGATAGGAGTAAATAGGAATTCTAACAATCTATATATTTAAGTTCCAAGGATGATTCTTTCGAGAGTTCGTTGGAGGAAACTAAAGTCTGTCTATACGCTATCCAACGAAAGAAAAACTGGGCGTGTCTAATTAAATTCCCAATTTCAATTGTTAGACATTGTTGCTAAATAAAATTAACAATGTTTGACAATTGAAATTGGAAATTTAACTTGACACGACCAGTTTTTCTTTCGTTGGACAAAGTATAATTTATCTTGGCATAAGAGTCAATATGTTGCCATGGGTAACGGGAGAGAATTAAGTCATTAGTCTCTATTCAAGGCAACTTTAATTCATGTTCACCTAAGCAAAGCCCCTTAAGTCATGCAGGCTTTGACTCCTGCTTTGACCTGAAAGAAATCACTAGTAAAAAACAGGCGCTGGCAGTTGGAGAGTAAGAGCGAACGTGATTGGCTGAATTTGAACTGACATTTTTCGCTCAAACAAGGTCATATGCCTTCTTATAATAGACGAACTGTATTGAATCTCTAAACTTCATTTTGGTCTTAAATGAAAGATTTTAATCTGTAGATCTGTCAAAGTTAGTTTTTGTGTCCATAATTACTATTAATTAGCGGTAATTTAAAATTAAGATTTTCCATGCCCCGCACACGCAGGTAGAGGCAGGTAAATAAACTTTCATTTTATTTAAAAATCATTAAGGAACAGTAATATCTTAACCAGATTCCGTCCTAAGTTGTCCTCCATAATCGACTAATTACCTAATTCATAAGAAAAATGCATATAATTGCAGATAGGGCCCTGAGCAAACAAAAGATAACTTTCTAATACCTTTAATCGCACTAAATAATACTATTGAGATAGGACTTTCATTATAAATTCATAGAACAGTTAGATTTTCAAATAATTTCTCTGGACAAAGCCGGAAATATGAAGAATTTATAATATTAAAATCGCATTATTTAAAAGATATGAACTTTACGATGTTTGAAAGCGTGTATCTTTAATTTGCATGATGAATCAGTTGCAATTCCCAGCCTAAAACTTGATTTAATGTGATAAGAATATCATTTCACAATTTTGCTACGATTGGGAAAAGTAGAAATTGTCGGTTTCGTTCGCGTATATCAGATCCTAAACCACTGTGCGCCGTTAGTGCATGCGTAGACAACAAAGATGGAAGGCGATTATCACGCCCAGCAATTATTGACAGTGTGTTTTTTTGTGGAAAGAAGGGGTTTCGAGATGCGATATCCATCGTCCTGTAGTGTCGGTGTGCGGAGACAAGGCACCGTCAAGGCGAACTGTTCTGCTGGTTGGCCAAATTCAACATTGGATAGGAAACTGGAGCCGAAGATGTGAGCACAGGATCATGTCTAGCTGCAAATGTGGACGCCGCGGTGTTCCGATTTTAACATTTGTTGAGCTGCAGAATGAAATAGGGAAATTGCAGGATATTTTCGTAGATGGTGCGTGTTGGTGCCATGAATGGTGCGTATTGTCCGTAATATGCAGTTTTTGTGAGTAAAATATTTTCCACTCTATGACTGCATTTGTTTCAATCATTTCTGTGCAACCACCCTGATTTGGAGTATATGCTGGGATAAAAGACAACGCCATTGAATATAGAAACTGGCTAATTCAGAGCAATTTGGTTGTAGAATGAGATAATCTAATAAAATAAATATTAATATTTGTGTCGTATTTCTTTAAATAGTGATACATTATAAGTTAATGACAGGAAAACAGACTAATGCCCAAAATGACAAATGCCATTATATACGTAGATGAAAATATTTAATGAGTACAATCTAACTAATCATCTTATAGGACTTGAGCTCATTTCAATATTATTGTATAATACGTAAAAAAAAAACCCATAAAATATGTGTGGCCGTATGATGGTTAAAATCAACTTTGAGGCTCATTCATCAGAATTGCCCAAGGGTCAAAAAGTGCAATTTGAGGAACTATTATTCTGTGAGAAACATCAGAGGATATTGCCGAATATATTTCAATTTAACGCTACTTATAAATGAGTCGCCTAAAATGGATTATCAAAATGGGTCATATTTTATGTGGCTGAAGGTACACTTCATTCCGAAGAATTAAGATTCTCACTATAAAACGAAGAACATTGGTAGATTATTGGATGTATTGACAACAGCTGTTTCATTTCCAGTAATTTTAATATGATGGGGGAGGGGGTCTCTACAATTGAATTTAATTTTCTGAAAATTAAATAATCTTTATTTTAAATCATGCACCAAGGAGGCAGATGCTTTACTAATATCAGAAATTATAATGTGCGTCCGAATTACAATGACGCTTTGGCAATCAACGCTTGCGAGTTTTCGAATTGTGTTTTTGTAAGCTAAGACAAAAGGCCAGCTTCACTTCGTTGATAGGCAAAATCGGTCGGTTGCTTCCCACTGAAATTTATTTTTATCATTTAATTATTTTTATCCTCTTTCCTTGAGAAGCCACTGGGCTTTCTCGGCACCACAATAATGAGCCAGAGGCAGTAATCAAAATTCAACGCAACATGCAAATCCTATATATCAGTATAATATTCGGAGGTCACTGTGGGAGCCGTATCAGATATTTGAAACTTAAAAGTAATCATGTTTCTTGAGGCATTGGTCCCATTGTTTACAGAGTAGGTCGATTTTCTTTGGCGTTAAAAAATTGTGTTTTTTTTTGTGAAAAAGTCTTTCACTTTATCCTTCACGTTTTCGTCCGAATTGATAAAAAGCGGATAAAAAGATACTACAATTTTTACACTTTCTACACATTAGAAAACCAAAACTAAGGAAAAAAAGAGCGTAGACCAGAAGCGTACAGAATAAGATTAACTATCGTTATTACGTATTACGAATGCCCGCCGTATTACTATCAAGTTCGTGCATTAGCACGAATATGCATATTGAATACCCCATTTCTTAACTTGTTATACTTGGATGGATGTCTTTATCCTGGTTAATTTATTGGTTTCGGAGGTTCGCATTACTCTTGGAACGAGATTAACCAGAGTAAACCTAAGGATGAATTGGGATTATGCAGGATTGATTTGGGATTTAGTTGAGCCCAACTTACATCCTCTTGGGATTGGATTGGGATTGCGATGGGATTCATATGAAAGTTAAGTAAAACATTGAATTTCACGATGAATTCCATTGTTTTGGTTAGAAGACATTAGCGTAAAAATTCATTGAAGTTATTTCCACTATTTTTACATATAAAGAAAAATGCAGTTTTAATGACATCCAGTATTAACAGTTCAGAAAAGAATTAACATTCCAATTAAAAATCGATTTTCTGTCTTAATTAACTATTGTAGAAAATCGGTATTGATCATATTTAGATTACTTTTTAAAGACCCGATTATTCAGCACTTCAAAATTGGTTAGAACCTCTATATCACGTACATTTTTTGTGTCATTTTTCCATGAACTTGCAGAGCTATTATGCGTTGGAAAAATGCTTAAAGGTAAAAAGAAAATAAAATGGTTATTATATAGAGTGAACTAAAACAATAGAGCACACTTCAGGGGGAGATTCCTCTCAAGAAAAAAAAAATTTCATATCCACATATGGCTGGAAATGCATAGTTTTCACGGGAATGGCAATAATTTTATGCACGACATTATGCATCCTTATCAGCACAGACAGTGTACTTTTTTATTTTGCAGTGTTACTTTTGGGTGATCGTCGTGTAGAAGAGATAGAGTGGTACTTTATTCATATCAAGAACAAGCCAAGATGGTCTTCACATACGTAGAAGCACATGGGAATGGACAGAAAAGCTTGATGTGGAGATATTTGAACAGCGTGTCAATGCAATTTGTGAAGCTATTTGAATACAGGTTGGAACATTTGAATGAGTGCGGCAATCCATGATGCCACGCGTGAACGCTTGTATCCCGAAGAGGCCACTTCGGACATACACTGCTTTACAATGAAATTGCACCACCAACAAGGAGTTATCTGACCTTATCCATAGTTAGTGGGGGGGGGGGGCCGCCAGCGACCTCAGACTAGTAAACGATTAGATGCATGCTCACGGGACATGGCCA